>CM053170.1:37177635-37201077 GCA_012977825.3 Pteromalus puparum | reverse complement strand
ATTCCCCCCCTACGAACCCGCACCAGGACCTTCACTCAACAACAACTCCTAACGAACCGGTTGTAAGACAAACCCCGTTACACGGCCGCGCAAAATCAAAACAAACCGGCGTACAGGCGAATTGGTTTTCACCTTGTCAGAACGGCTCTAGAGGACTTCTCGCGAAGGGAATAGTATAAACAGGCGAAGATTCGAGAAATTGGTGCGAATACATGCGATGATAACGCGCGGGGATATAAATAGGGCTGTAAAAGGACGCATCGTCAGTACAATGGATAACTTCGACATTGAAACACTGGACGATATCTTAGCGGCACTGGAGGCCGATCTTCCGCCTGACACCTTGGAGTATAATCCTGGCGAACCGGCGCCAGGATCCAAGTACGTCTCGACTCCGATACCGAGTTTAGCGGCTACGCAAGTGCCAGCAGAGGAGAATTGGCGGCCAACAACATCTAAGCCGCGGATCATTAGCAGCGTCACTTTGCCTCCTCTGCTGCACTTTAAACCACCCGCGAAACGCAGGACCCAGACGGCACCTGGAGGGCTCAGGGCGAAAAAACGCCAGACGCCGAAGCAGACCAGCGTCGAAATGGTGGACTTAACATCGTCTCCACCACCGCCAGCGACACAGGCCCCGCCTCAGCCACAACGTCCACCAGCCGAAAGCATCGTCACGCCTCCGCCACCACCACCAGCACGGGATTCGACAATCGGCCTACCCCGTCGAAAGGTTCGACTACCAGACGGCCAGGAGGTCACCGTACCGATCGGCGTAAAGAAATACGTCGTGAGGTACGGAGACATCAAACGACTGCTCCGGTTGGTTCCATCGACAGGCGAGATTCGTCATGTAGGAGAAGCCAGGAGTACGGTTGTAAGTTGCGTTTTTCTTTTGTTAACGTTTTTTTTGTTTTGTTGTTTGTTTGTAGTAGCATAAAATTTAGCCAGCGCGAAATTTCACGCTCCGAAGAGAGGGGGAGATGTGACGAGACGTAAGTCTCGCACATGATGTAAACAAACGCAGCGCCGAGTAAGTCAGCTGACGCCAGCGAGCGCGCGCGCGCAGCGAACAAAGGCGAGTCCGCACGAAGCGAAGTGAGCGCGCGCGCGCACCAACCGAAAGGCCAGTCCGCACGAGCGCGAGACTCTACTAGCAACTCAGCGGAGACGCGCCAGGCGGCGCGAGCGGCGCGCCGCGAACACGCCTATATAAAGCGGCCCGCGCGGCATAGCGGGCAGTTCTACTCGAGTTGAACTCCTGTCGGTATCGTGCGCACACGTTACCGAGAGGAACAGCTAGAGAGGATCGACGCCTGCAACGTCGGCTCGTGAGCACACGTGACGACGCTGTCGACGAACCCGAAACTCCGAGTTGCCGTCGTGCGCACACGAGACAACTAGGAGTAACCGAACAGCGCCGAGGCTCCCCTACGTGAGCACACGTAGTGGATACTCGACGTCGCCACCTGCCTCCGAACATCCGCCCCAAGGGACTGGTTATCTTCCCAGCCACCGTGCGCACACGGGGCTGAGAGAATAACTAAAGCCCGCCGACGATTCCCCAGGTCGTGAGCACACGTCCTGGTGAAGCACCGGTCAACTCCTGTCCGTTCAATACCGCCGACCTCTTGAGATTCACCTGGTCACTGTGAGCACACAGGATCAGGAGAAGAACGAGACGAGCGACCTCGATCCGTGTAGCCGTGCGCACACGACTTCATGGACTCGAGGAAGACCTAAACCTCCGAAAATCCGTTGTTTAACCCGAACCCGTTTCACCGTCCTCCGATACCGTATCCGTAAAACCGGTAGTCGCACCGAAACTACGTAACTCCGGTAACGACGCGTTAATGTACCGTAAACCGCTATAGATTAAGTTAAATTGTTTGTGAAGGCGAAATATTCTAAATCACCGCGATATCGATTTCTGTTACAGATGGAGACTCATAATTGATTTATCAACTTGTTAACTTAAACATTAGAATATATCTTTATTGTTATTATTTGCATAAACAAGTCTCTTCAATTAACCTTTCCCCTAACCAAATCCTGGCGTCCGGCCGACTACTCAACACACGGGGAAAGTCGAACCGTTATACTACTTTATTTTTATTATCATCAGTCACTCTGCTAACACTAATCAGATTTTTATCCATTTCTTTAATAAAAAATACGTTTTTCATTTCAATGTTAATTTCTTTGTCATAAACTTTAAATTTACTATTTACACATCCTACTTTGGTTGCTTTTAAAAGTCTACCATCACCTACTTTTACTTTAATCGGTTCGCTTAATGTCACTGAATCATAAAAATAACTTTCATCATTTATTATGTGTTCTGAACACCCGCTATCAAAAATCCAATCAATACTATTTACATTCTTTTTTTTTTTTTCGTTTATCCGAGAGTTGGAGAAATGCTTAATGCCATGGCAGGAGCCGTGCGGATCCTCGTGTGGGGACTCTCTGGCGCGGGACAGACGCCAGTCATACCCACTAAATCTCACCTCTCATAGGCGCGAGAATCCCCCCGGTAGCCGCTTTCGCATTCCTTCGGGGGGTCGCCTGTCTTGTTACGACCTATAAGTCATCTATCGTCGTCTAGTCAGCTAAGCACCCGTCACTATTTTTCGCGCGGAGAACCCTCTCCACGAACGCCGTTATGTCGTCCCAATTCTGCTTGCTAGCAAGCATCGTTTTCACTAACGTGTCGGGCGTAAATGCCCCTGCCTTCACCTCTAAGATTCTACGCCTATCAGCCCACCGAGGGCAGGCAAAAAACGTGTGTCTCACGTCGTCCCGTTCGTCACCGCAGTATTTGCAACCCGGTGTCGCTACCTTGTTCATCGCGAACACGTAACTCCCGAAATAGCCATGTCCGGAAAGAAATTGGGTGAGATAATAATTCATCTCCCCCCATCTTCTGCCTACCCACGGGCTTACATCCTTAATCAATGATTTCGTCCATTTTGCATTGCGGCATTCACTCCATCGCTCCTGCCATTTCCGCATCGTCCTATCGCGTTCCTCGGTTCGGATTTCCACCCTAGCCGATTCCCGGAGACTCTCGTAGATCCGCTTGCGTTCAATTGCAAGCAGATCCACGGGAATCACCCCCGCGATAACCATTGACGCGTCCCCGGATACCGTTCGGTACGAGCACGCGATCCGAAGCGCCCCTCTTCGTTGCACCGCCGTTATCTGCTTACGATACTTTTTCTTCTGCATGGCATCGGCCCACACCTCCGCTCCGTATAAAAGAATAGAGTTTGTGGTTGCCATTAAGAGTCGTCTGACTGCCGGCCTAGGCCCGCGCACGTTGGCCATTAATCGACTAAGCTGCGCCACCCTAATCGCCGCCTTTTCGCATACGCTGTCTAAATGCGCCCCGTATTTTAGCTTCGTATCTAGGGTTACCCCCAGGTACTTGGCTGTCGGCTTCGTCGTTATTGTTACGTCTCCGACGCGCATCGGTATGATGGTCGAGACACGCTTCCTAGTCAAGAGAACTATCTCCGTCTTTTCGAGTGCTAGCTGTAGTCCGTGGTCGGTCATCCATTTTAGCACCCGGGCCATTACCGCGTTCAATTTGCCCTGCACGATCTCCGCATTTCTAGCTATTATAACCGACGCTACGTCGTCCGCGTACCCGACGAGTTTAACATCCTCCGGTACTTCTACTCTGAGTAACCCATCGTACAGAATGCCCCAGAAGTCCGGTCCCAAGATTGAACCCTGCGCCACCCCTGCCGTTATGGGCCTGCTCTTACGTCCCTCCAAGGTTTCGTATTCGATCGTGCGCTTCCTCAGATAATCCTCTACGAGTCGCATGATGTACCAAGGCACCTCAAACGATCGCAGAGAATCCAAAATATCGACCCATCTAGCCGAATTGAACGCGTTTTTCACGTCTAGTGTCACGAGCAAGACCAATGGCCTGGCCGCATGACACGCTTCATCCGTTTTCTTGACCGTGTCCGTTACTTCTCTGATCGCGCCGATTGTTGAGCGTCCCTTTCTGAAGCCGTATTGCTTGTCTGAAAGGTCTCCCGCCTCCCTGACGGCGCTTAATATTCGCAGTTTTATTAGCGATTCGCCTGTCTTTCCCATAGTGTCGAGCAGGCTCAACGGCCTGTACGATGGCTTCGCGCCCACCTGACCTTTAGCTTTTTCAATTAAGACTAGCCTAGCCCTTTTCCACCGCGGACTGAACACGCCCTGCACCAGGCACTGATTGTACATTTCCAGGAGCAGCTCAGGCCGTTGTTTGGCAACGGCCTTAAGTATTTCCGCGGGAATGCCATCCAGTCCCGGAGCCTTACCGCTCTTCAGGGAAGAAGTTGCCGCGATAAGTTCGCCTTCGCTAAAAAGGGGTATCTCATCCGTCAGTTCGTCCGTCATTTCTAATTGAGGTCGGGTGGGATGGGTGGGAAACAGCTTGTCAATTATCTTCTCGATCGCCTCTGCCGCCATCGGTTCCATTCGCCCCATTTCTCCTATTTTTCGCGTGACGATCGCGTATCCCTCGCCGAACGGATCGTTCTCTACATCATCTAGGATCTTGTACCAGCAGCGGCGCTTACTTTCTTTGATTGCGTCCCGGAGTCTCTTCTTCGCCTCGTCGTACCCGCGAGCAAGTTCTTGAGCCGTTGGGCGGTTATGGGCCCTTTGAGCTCTTCTTCTGGCTCGAAGGCTTTGCTTTCTAAGCTCAGCGATTTCGCCCGTCCACCAGTAAACCGGACGTCTGAGGTGGCCGGTGGATACTCGGGGCATCGTTGCGTCGCACATCTCGGTGATTAGCCTAGTAGTGCGTTCTACTAGGATTTCGGCTTTCTCACGTCCGCCTAGTTTGTCCGAAAGCCCATTAGAAGGTAATTCTGCGCTTCGAATCACCTCCGTAAGCGCCTCCCGATTAAGACGTCGAGTGTTCCATCGTGGTTCCCGGCTGTTTCCGCTACTTCGCCTCTCCGCGCGTTCTTCCTCGATATTAAAAAGAATGTACTGGTGGTCGCTAGCAGTAAATTCTTCCGTAACGTGCCAGCCCCTTATCTTGCGGATCGTACTTTCCCCAGCGAAAGTTACATCCGGTATCGACTCCCCGAAACCTGGTCTGCGGTAGGTAGCTGTATTTCCCTTGTTCGCAACCACCAGTCCTATCCTTGCTGCCATCTCAAGTATCGCCCTACCTCTCCTATTCGTCTGTGGCATGCCCCACTCTGTCGCTCGCGCGTTAAAGTCGCCCCCGACTACTAGGTCCCCAGGAACGTCTTTTATCGCGTCTTCTAGGGCCCCTAACCTTGTCGCGAAGTCGGCTGCAGTTAGGTTCGGTGACAGATACAAGCTGAAGTAAGTGACACGACCCACCCTCACCCGCACTTAATTTACATTAGCGTTCGCATTATTCGCATAATTAACCTGTACTGACGCGCTAAATACCGCGCCGTTGTTGTCCGTTTGTTGACCTTGGCTGCCGTCGTTGTCTCTCGTGCCTCTGTCGCGCTGCTCGTAGCTGCTGTCGCCGCGTCGGTTGAAACTCGATCGCCGCTGGCTGGCTCCGCGTCCGCCGCGTGCGCCTCCTCGCTGCTGCGAGTAGCCTCTGCTGTTGCCCCTTCCTCTTTGTGGCACGCGACTCTCTCTGCCGCCTCCTTGCTGTGGCGCGCGATTCCCGGAATTGTTTTTCGTCGGGCAATCGTATTGTATGTGTCCTACACCACCACATATTTAGCATGTCCTTTTATTTTTCTCCTTTTTCTTGTCTAATGCAAAGGCACTACATTTCGAATTTCCACTATCACCATTTCTCTTCTTGAATTCTAATTCTAACTTTGATTTCACAAATTCTACTGTTTTGTCCTTTTCCGGTAATGCATCAACTATATCCACTATATGCGATAAACTTTCTGGCAGTGCTAATAAGAAATAATTCAATCTATCTTCCTTTGTTACATTTTCTCCTGCATTTTTCAGTTCGTTCACAAGTTTTTCAAAAACGTTATAGAAGTCTGTCGGGTTTTCACTTTCTTCCATTTTTAAATCGAGTAACTTTCTTTTACACAACAATTTTACTGCACTGCTTTTAATCAAATAATTCTCGTCTAATTTGTCAATCATTTTCTTGGCACTTTCTTCTGAAATAATCAATTCTAATTGCGTATTTGTCATACTGTTCACAATATAATTCTTGGCTCTTATTTCTTTCTTTTTCCACTCAGCTTCCGTTATTTTTTCTAGTCTTTCTTCATTTTCGATTACCTCGCTACATTCCTTGAATTCCAAGAATAACTTCAATTTATACTTCCACTTGTCATAGTGTGTGCCGTCAAATACTTGTAGCGTGAATCCTTTGTTCTGAAGTCGCCATTTCGAATTTGCCGGTAACTGACTTTTTATCACTTTCAATTTTCACCTTTTTTTCTTCTGTATCAAAAAATTCGTCCTCACTTCCACTATTGGTCTTTTCTTCCTTGAGTGCCTGTTCTTCTTTATCTTTATCTTCCATGTGCTTCCTTTGTCCTTGAGCACTTCTTTTCCTGCTCTTACTTGCGCTTTAGCTGTCCCCACGCCACCCGCGGGTCGACGTAGAGCACAGAGAAAAAAAAACAAAACCACGGTCTCCGCTACCCTGTAAAGATACTCGTGGATCGAGGGGAGGTGAGGTGGCGGCAATAACTAAATGCACCGGATTAACAATAACTTTTTTTATTGTAGAACACGAACTCCCGACAGTCTCTCTCTCAACCTTTACAACCGCTCTCTGCGAAGGCTGACTCTCGCGCACGCTCTCACATGCTAACACTTATGAACGTAAGGTGGCGCTTCACGCTAGTACTATAATATAAATGTACCTTATATCCCAACAATACAACTATTAGAATTAGCGTTAAAAGCTGCTAAAAAAGCAACAGAAACTCCTGAATGTGATTCGAAAATAGTTGAAAATGAATTTAATTTGATACACACAAGAGAATTTGCGTTAGCGTTTCATTTAGAATATAATTTTAGTGAATACCAATATAGAGGTTTGCAGATGGATGCGAAAGCAAGAAATTCGTCACCTTAGCCTAGTTATTGGGAAATACTTGAAGCAAAAAAAGAAACTACCTGCGAGATTGCACATATGAGTGAAACAGAGGTTCGAGTATCTCTGTAGAGTATATTAAATAAAACAAGCGAACGGTTATCTGAAGCAGTGGCTTTGAAATGGGACGAAGATAAACTTCGGAATCTAGAGATGTATGTCTCTCTTGGATTTGATAGCTCTGCAGGACACTTAAGTCCACATCAAAAATCGAAGCAACAGCATGAAGATTTTGCAACTGCACAACAATCACTATTTACGACAAGTTTTACTGTGATTCAACTAGCCAGCTACTCCGACGATAAATGTGTATGGCTTAACCCAACCCCTCTAAGTGTGCGTTTTACGAGACCATTACGAATGAGTTTCGAGAAAGAAGACGATTATCTCAGAAAATGCACGTTTGGACGAAGAAATACAATTTCTGAATAAACACCGGTTTCAATTGAGCAACGGCAAACATGTTCAGGTAAAATATGTAGTGACCAAAACTATCTAGTGACCAAAACGTTATTTGATGGTAAATGCGTCAATACCTTGACCGGAAATCCAGCCACGTCAATATGTCCAATATGTTTGCATACTGCTCACCAATTTGGCAATCTTGAAAACGGTTTTACTCTAAATGAAGATGCTCTTTCTTATGGGTTGGGACTGTTGCACGCAGAATTAAAAATGTTCGAACATTTAAAGAATATTTCTTACCGGTTACCTCTTAAAAAATGGGATGTTACAGCTAATTTAAAAGGTAAGGTATATCTAGATTATTATGCACGGTGGGCTTTATTGTTTTTTTTTTCTATGGATTACATCATTTTTTTCGATATCGTGTTACATGTTATATACATGCACATCAAGTTGAATTTAAAGAAAGACACGCACGCACGCGCGCGCAGACACATGCACACCCACACATATACACACACAACCATACAGGCATTTTCTGAAAACACGTTTTTTATACTCCAAATACCATAAAATACGTCTCCACGAAATTTAAAGAAAATTGAAAATTCTACTATTACAAAAATTCCAGTATAAGAAAGCAAAAACTCCAGATACATGTATAATTGTTTAAACATATAACTGTACTGCACGTACCCAAAAATCGACTGTGATATATCGAAAAATTAAAACAAGCACACCGTGTATGCTTATCCCTGTATTTTTTGACCGTACAACTAAATGAACTAAATATAATTATATAATTTTAACAGATGTATTCCATGAACAAAAGGAAAAAGTTCAAAAATTTGTATATGATAAACTTGGGGTAAAAGTTGATTTATGCTTACAAGGGCACGGAACCACGAACACTGGCAACATAGCCCGAAAATGTTTTAGCCAACCGGAATTATTCGCTGATTGCCTAGACTTCAATACAAATTTTATTAGTAATGTTGCAAAAATTGTAAGAATTTTCAAGTCGAAAGAAAAGGTAGATTTGGATAAACTGGAGAAACTTTGCCTCGACACTTATAAGCAGCACTACACCTTATACAAGTGGGCTAGAATGAATCCGACTACCCAAAAAATATTGATGTATGGATGCCAGATTGCTCGTAAATTTTCATTACCAATATCTTATTATTCAGAAGATTCTAGTCACGCGTGGCATAAGCTCAACAGGAGAAATATGAGGGATCATGCACGGCAAAACAGCCGCTAAAATAGAATCTTAGATGTGTTTAATTATGCCATATATTATTCTGATCCAAAAATATCTTTATAGCACTGGGTGGCCTAAATCCGCTATAGATCACGAAAATCAGTGCTCTATGTAGCCCTTTCTGGCACCGTGTATATCGGCTAACCTCACGGTTCCCGAAAGAACTGCATACGCCACGGATTTGCGTGACTTGGCGGATTTACGCAAGCAGTGCTATAAAATATAGTACGATACTCGAGTCCTATGAGGCACATTCAGGCACGGCGTAAGCACCCTCGCTCCGCTCGGGCGCTTAACCTCACCGTGCCAGCAAATGCCTCATAGAACACTTGTATCGAAATGTACTATTGATTTACATTCAGAATCGTTCAAAATTTCATAAAGATAGAGAAATATCTAGTGAGCTTCAAGAATTTTTCAAGAGGTAAAATTTAATTTTATTAATTATCGTCTTCATACATACTATGTGGTATTCATTTAATATATTTAGATATATATATATATATATATATATATATATTTGCCCTATCTTATTATGAAAATTATTAAGGATTATTTTGAAAAAATTACAGAGGGATACAAAATAATAAACTAAATTCACATAGACCCTGTGGTAGATCGATATGTTTCCCTCTAAATGACCTTGACCCTGACGTTATCCACATAGCATGAAAGCTCTTTTAAAGCTTTCAGGAAGATTCCTTGAAAGTGTAGGAACCTTACAAGAATATTCCATGGAATCTTCCTGGATGCTGAGAATGTATGCTTCAAATCACTGTCAGGAAGGTTGCTAACAACATTACTGTAACATTACTCAAAAACTTTTTGGAAGGTTTGCTGAAAGGTTCTAGAAATATTAATGAAATCTTTTGGAAGATTCCAGTAATCTTCCAATATCTTTCAGTATTGTTAGAAAAAATTAGGTAACCTTTTATGAAGGTTTAAGAAAAAATTTGTAGTATCAGATGCATCAAAATCAATTTTTCTATTTATTTAATTCATTTTAAACTTATTATTAATACTTATTATTATTCAGTTTTATTAATTTATTATTCATATTGTATTATTCTGTAACAAAGAAATTAAATTAAATTTTTCACCGGCGGTGGGAATCGAACCTGGATCACCAGCGTGGTAGTCAAACATGCTACCCGTTTACCTAAACAGAACTGTTATGTTTAAACGTTCAGATCTGATATATTAGCTACCTCAACGCGTAAACTAAAACTAATAATAAATAAATAAACATTAATCAAAAAATAATAATAATAATGTATGATGATATATAAAGTAACTAAAATTCTAATTACTGCTTGAATTAACTTTCATGTAGATAAATAATCTGAATTACATATGAAATGCGAACGGGAATCTTTGTGAAAAGGTTCAAGAAATATTGCACGAAATCTTTCCTGAAAGGTTACTATAAGCTTTTGAAAGATTCACTATCACGTTCAGAGTTGAAAATTTTTTTAATTTTATATGAAGCTTACAGAAAGATTGCCGTGACTTTTCCTGGAACCTTCCATGTAATATTATGGATAGCTATTAGAAATGGTAACGGAAATATTTCTGGAGAGGTTTAACAAATATTTTACGGAATCTTTCCTGAATGGTTACTGGAAACTTTTGGTAGATTAACTGTCACGTTCCGAGTCGAACATTTTTTTAATCTTATATGAAGCTTACAGAGAGGTTGCGGTGATTCTTCCTGAAACCTTCGATGTTGTATTACAGTTAGCTATTAGAAATGCTAACGAAAATCTTTCGAGAAAGGTTCACGAAATATTGCACGGAATCTTTCAAAGAAAGCTTTTTAAAAGCTTCTTTTAAGATTCTATGTCATGTTTCAAAAAATGATAAATGGAATGAAATGGAAATGGAATGAAACTTTCGTTGGCAAGCTTTTGTGCTATGTGGGAGAGACAAGCGGACCCCGGATTCGGATTCAGCAACCCAAAAAACATAAACATGCGTTTTTTCAGATTTTTTTGCAGACCTTCGTCAATTTGACCTCAAAATGACTAAATATATTTATATATATTAAAACTTGACAAAATTAAATTTGACAGAGTTAAATTATATATATATATATATATAGCAACTATTCCAATTATATATTTTAAATCTTAAAAATATTAAATATTACGGAGGTAGATTATATATCTATATATATCTTCCTATATTATACGTTCATTTTGGCAAGACCCCCCCCCACCCCCACTGCCCGCGCCCCCCACCAAATAACGTAAAATTGTTTCGTTTTTATGTAATTTTGAAAATATCTATACATATAGAAATTATTAAAATTATAAGAACTTGACATAATTAATTATTACAGAGGTAAATTATATATCTGCGTAAACATATAAATTATTCAATATATCAAAACTTGAAAAAAAAACTTTTAAACTAGGAAGAATAGTTGCTAATAAGCTATAGTTTGTGTAAAAAATAGTTGTTTGCGAAAAATTTTAATTTTGACCTTCAAATAACCTTGATGTGTCCATTTCAAAGCTAATGGGTTGAAATGGTCCCCGGATGTCGATTCCACTAAACTCGATTGATTGATTTCTCTGACGTGAGAGGGACAAACAGATTCAGATTCAGATTCCGCGACCCAACAAAACCTACACATGCGTTTTTCAGATTTGTTTACGGACTTTTGTCAATTTGACCTCTAAATGACCTTGACCCTGACGTGCTAGGGACAAACGGACCCCGGATTCGGATTCAGTGACCCAAAAAACATATAAATTCACCCACGGGGTCTATAAAAACAATTTTTTTTCAAACAAGAGAGCAGCAAATGTACATTTTTATACAAATTTCTTATATTAGGGGTGAATTTCGAGGGTGTAAATGGGGTGCAGGTGAAACGCGACTAATTTTCCGTTAATCTATTATCCTTAAGCTTTCCAATTCTTTTTTTTTTCATCTTTATTCTAAGAGGCACTACTTAATTTTGTCCATACCAAAGTCAAAATAAAACATAGTGCGCCATCCTCCAACTGCGCTACGCCAGATCCCAACTGCGCTACCCCGATTTCCTTCCACCCGGATTTCCTTTTACCCCGATTTCCTTCTACCCCCGATTTCATTTTACATCGATTTCCTAGACTACCCGATTTCCAACTGCGCTACCCCCTATTTTCTGCCACTTATGTCACCTCCAACTAGCCCATGCTACCCAGTTAAAAGCTGCTGTCCCCAGGCCCCCTCCAGCTGCCCCAGCCAACCGCCCTGCACCAATCTTCTCTGCTTTACCGACCTGCAGGTCCGTTTTATCAATAATAAGGTTTATACATTTTTATATTAATATTTGTTGCTGAATCTGTTAACTGCGGGATCTGACACGATCTCTGCTGACGTGAGCAGTACAAAATTCTTGTACGCGATTGGCTTAAAATGCAATATGACTGATCGATTTGTATTATCCCTACTGGATAAAATCACGTGATAATCACGTGATAATCACATGATAATCGCGTGATAATTGCCTGATTATCACGTGATATTTTCAACCGATTTATCACGCGATTATCGCGAGATTTAAAAAAAAAATTCTGAAATGTTATTAAACATACTAAATATGATATCTATTATTTACAAAAGTGGACAATTCTTAATAAATACGGGTGAAATTGAAAAAAATTTTTTGAAGTGAATACTTCTATATGCTCGTTAGGTACACATTTTTGCCGGGGAGTGAATCGAGAAAAAACCGACCGTCACGCGAACGCTAGGAGGGGAAATAACCGAACGTCCGCAGGGGAAGAGCTCTCTCCCCCCTCCACCGCGCTCTCTTCGCCGCACAAGACGTACGGACTATACGCGCACCTCTCCCTTCGCCGCGCTCTCCTTCTCACTCTCTATCTCTCTCTCTCGCTCCCCTCCACCGCGCTCTCGTCGCCGCGCAACACGTACGCGCACCTCTTCCTTTACCGCTCTCTCCTTCCGTACCTTTCTTTTACAGATAATGCATTAAAGCAATTCATACATGTACATATTAATTTTTATTTTTATATTGTTTCTAGTTGAAATAAATTTTCTATTTGATACGAATATAAATAGTAACAACTAAATTTATTGTTATTCAACTAATAATTAGTTGGTTGTAATTACATCAACTAATCTCATGACTTGAATTTTTATAATTTTTAAATTAATCATCCAACCAATTATTTTTTATAACAATAAATTTTGTTTTTATTATTTTCGTTTCAAATAAAAAATGTATTTGTATTAAAACGAATGTAAAGATAATAATAAATGTCTATACATACATATATGAATTGCCTTTTTACACTATGCGTACAAGAAAGCAAATGGCTCAGTGGGGAATGCAATGGATTGTCATGCTGAGTTCCAGGGTTCAAACCTCGGTCGGAGACATTTTTTTGAATTTTTTTTTTTTTTTCAATTTAACCCGTATTTATGTCGGGATGAGGCGGTCGAGGTGGAGAAAGTACTCTGCCTATCCTGGACTAACTAACTTCTTTATTCTGGTCCTTGTCTCTCCAGCCTGACTGGTCTGGATCGTAGTCGATGCGGAACTGAGCGAGGCGCTCGCTCGCGGCGTGAGCCGCTCTCTCACTCTCTCTCTCTCTCTCTCTCTCTCTCTCTCTCTCTCTCTCTCTCTGGTCGGACGTGCCGCCACCTATCGGTGGGGTACCTACAGTACTCCCCCCGAAGAAGAAAAAGTGAGAAGCATTTTTGTTGATTAGTCAACTTAAGTAAAGTTGCAAGAGAGAGGAGTTAACAAAATTTTGCGTAGTTTTACAAAAAAAAAGTTTGTCAGGGACTGGAGAGTATTTACAAAAATAATTTACATTTTCTTAAAAACTAGTTGTTCGAACGTATAACAAGTTTGCGCTTAGAATTACAAAAGTACTAGAATTAGAATCACAGTGTGATGATTGTACAAGTATTTTCTTGTAGTATAACGTGATGTAATACAATGTTTGTATTGATGGTTTCGCTCCATCTGACTCCATAATTTGCTAGCTACAAAGCTATGGTGCAAAGATAGTACGTAATACAATGTTAAAGTTAAAGACTAGATTAAACGCAAAGAACAAAAAAAAATTTTGCTAGCATGGCTAGGGTTTGATTGGAAGTTCGGTTCTATGAGGTATTTACAAAGTGGTGTAATAAGTAGGACGTAGTATTAGGTACTGCACCCCCCCGCAAAAGAGCTGTGTTTCTTACGAGCGCGTTTGTGTGACTGAGCTGAGTCAACATTCTTTTTCCGTTTAAGAATGTTCGGAACGAATCTAACGCGTTTGGGCACCGGAGGTTGAGGTGTAGGAATCGGTTGATCCGGTGGATCTTCGGTAGGTGGGATAAGAGGTGCAGGTTGAATGTCATCTGTTGGAAGCTGCGTGGTTTTGGAAGTACCGGGTGCTGGTTGAGCGCGGTTGACTTCCGTTGGCTGAGGAATCTTGATCGGTTCAGGTGTTGTGTTTTCCTTAGTGCCGTCAGGATCCTCTTGTAGAATGAACGCAGGCTTCACGCGTTGCAAAGACACTGTTTTCTGTGTGCCGTTAACTTCAATTACTAAGGTCTGGTTCTCCATATTGCGAGAGATGACCTTGTGAGGGCCAGTGTAAGGCCGAGTCAAAGCGGGCTTGATTGGTTTTTCTTGTAGTCAAACGTGGGAGCAAGTTTCCATGCCTTGATGAAGGAATGGTTTGATTGCTGTTTTGTGGCTAACTGAAACTGGTCTCAGTTGGTGCATGAAGTCGCGAAATTCGTTGTAGAATGTGCGAACGTTTGGCTCTTCGCTGGTGAGAGGTGAGAAATCACCAGGGATTCTTACTGATTTTCCAAAGACTAANCAAAGACTAAGTCGGCTGGACTGGCGTCCGTGTCTAGACGGATGCGTGTGCGCAGTCCCAGCATGACTGTTGGAAGTAATCAAAACCATTCCTGACTGTTTCCGTGGCACATGAGAGCTGTTTTGATGTCTCGGTGGAGGCGCTCCACCATGCCGTTGGAAGCAGGATGGTATGACGTTGTGCAAATCCTGTTAATTCCAAGGATTGACAGGAGTTCGGAAAATAGTCTGGACTCAAATTGAGCACCTTGATCTGCGGTGATCGTCGTTGGTGCGCCATAGCGGCAAATCCAGTTGTCGTAGAATGCACGAGCTACAGTTGCTGCTGTGGTGTCAGCAATTGGAATTGCCTAAGGCCATCTCGTATAGCGATCGATGATGGTGAGGAGATGTGTGTAGCTGTGGCTGTGGGTGAAAGGTCCTAAGAGGTCCAAGTGGACGTGATCGAATCTTGCATCTGGAGTAATAAAATGCTTGGGCAAAAACTTGTTGTGCTTTGTCACTTTTGATTGTTGACAAGCTACGCATGTCTTGCACCAAGTGGCGATGTCGCGACTCATGTTAGGCCACACGTACTGTTGGTGTATGAGTCGAGCTGTGACTTTTACTCCAGGATGCGATGTAAGTGGAAGTTGTCAAAAACTGTCTTTCAGTTTCTTAGGGAGATAAGGACGGATTACATCTTCGTGGATGTCGCAGTAGAACGCTGCGTGAGCGGAGCCCGAAGTGAGCTTGCGAAGCTTGAGCGGATGGTCCGCATTGTTGAGAATCTCCTTGAGTTGATCGTCCTTTTCTTGTTCTTCGCTCAGCTGTTTCGCGTCGAACAGCGTCGGAAGCTTAAATGCGTTGATATTCGCTAGAACTTTTCTGACCTGTGGGTCAGCGAGAAGTTCTGGATCGCTCCAGTCGAAAAGTGCAGGAGAAGTGAAAGCGTTGATTCGAGACAGGGTGTCTGCAACGTCATTCTCTTCACCTGGGAGATAGTGAATCTCTGTGTTGAACTGGGCGATGTAAGACAATCTGCGCGAGCGAATAGCTGGCATTTTGTCGTTGTTTTACTGTAAAGGTTTATGATCGTGTAAATCTTGAACTCCACACCTTCGAGATAGTGGTGGAAATGTCGAATGGCTTCGTAGATGGCTGTTAGCTCCCGGTCGTAGGTAGCGCATTTAGTCTGCGCAGGGAAGAACTTCTGGGAGAAGAAAGCAAGGGAAAGCCAAGAGTTGCCTGAGCGTTGCTCGAGAGCTGCTCCCATAGCTGTGTCTGATGCGTCTGTGATCAGACGTAGCTCTGCGTTTTCGCTTGGAAAAGCGGTAAAGGAGAGGTTCACGAGGTCGTCCTTGCACTTTTGGAAGGCCGCCTCGGCTTCTGAAGTTCACGAAACTGGACTTTGTCCTTTTTTTTAGCACCTTTTAGGAATTCGCTGAGAGGACGTTGCGTGTCTGCAGCGTGTGCCAGCAAACGTCTGTAGCTGTTGACGAGACCTAGGAATCTTCGAAGTTCCTCGATGGTCTGTGGCTTTGGGAATTCCTGAATCGCCTTGACTTTTTCTGGGCTGGGTTTGAAACCATCTGGAGTGATAAGATGGCCCAGAAAAATTAGTTCGGTGACGCCGAAACTGCATTTCTCGAGATTGACTTGCAGCTCGTACTCGTTGAGGCGACTTAGAACTGTGTCAAGGTGTTTCTGGTGTTCGTCCTCCGACGTGGAGGCGATGAGGATGTCGTCTAAGTAGACGAAGACAAAGTCAAGATCTCCAAGCGCTGAATTGATATAGCGCTGGAAGGTCTGTGATGCATTGCGAAATCCGAACGTCATCACTGGGAACTCGTAGAGACCGAAGGGAGTGATGATTGCCGTTTTGGGGATGTCTTCGGGGGCTACCGGTATTTGGTGGTAGGCCTGGCGTAAGTCTAGCGCCGAGAAGATTATTTTGCCGTGGCAAAAGGTCATGCAATCGTGCATGTGTGGAATTGGGTAACGATCTGGGATCGTCTCCAGGTTAAGTTTGCGATAATCACCGCAAGGACGCCATTCCCCGTTTTTCTTCATCACCATGTGCAAAGGGCTTGACCATGAGCTGTCTGAAGGGCGACAGATGCCCAGCTCGCACCATTTCCGGAACTCTTTCTTGGCTGCCTTGAGCTTGGCAGGTAAAAGAGGGCGAGCTCTCTGTGAGATTGGTGGACCCTTGGTGAGAATGTGGTGAAATACTCCTCGTTTTATTGTCGATCTGAACTGATCAGGGCCAAAAACTTGCGGGTATTTATGGCGATATGAGCGTATTTGTGGCTCGGTGCCACGAACGAGATTGGCACGGGCTGCACTGTCTTGACGAAGGCAGGAGCGAGCGCGAATTGATTGCCGTCTACTAGTTTCTTAAGCTTGAGATCTGGTAGTAAATGGTAGTGTTTGAGGAGATCGGCTCCTATGATGGAGTGCGGGACATCTGCGATGGTGAAATTCCAAGCAAGCTTGTAAGGCAGGCCAACGTCTAATTCGAGACGTTTGACGCCGTTGACATCTATGGTCGTGTGGTTGACAGCATAGAGTCGGAAGTCAGTAGTCTTGCCTTGCCAGTTGCTGGGTTTTGGAATTACTGAGATGTCCGCCCCAGTGTCTATCAGGAAGACTTGATTAGAGAGTGAATCTCTTACATGGAGACGTGCGGCTAAATGTGACCGGCTGTCAGTGTCCGCAACAGCAGGATTATTTAGTTTTCCTGGTCTTCTGAACTCTTGTGGTTCTTTACCTTGTAGTCCTGATTAGGAGCACGCTTCCAGGTGCAGGGCAGATGACAGTTCTTTGCCTCTGTACCATATTTACGGTGGTAGTAGCAAAGGTTTTTGTCGTTTGAGAAGCGCGACCTAGATTTTGATCTGGCTGCGGTGTTTTTTGAGTTGGCTCGAGATCTGTTGTTCGATCGATTTGCTCTGGAGCGACTGTTATGCTTGCTGTTGTTTTGAGACTTGATAGCTGCTAGGAGTTCCTCGAACCTGTCGTTGGGAACTGTAGCAGGCTGATTGCTCGATTGCAAAGCTGAACGCTTCAGATGACTGGACTGTTGGGCGAGTTCGTGAGCCATGTCTGCACTCCTGACTAGTTCGTCCTCAGATTTGTAGTTCCAGATCATGATCTGGATCTGTGGGGGCAGTCGTGATTTCCAAACCGAGATGATAGTTTCTCTTGGAATAGAGTTCTGAGCCAAGCTTTGCATTTCGGCAAGCAGGTCAGAAAGTTTTCTAGAACCGATTTCTACGCCTTTGAATAGGCGATCCAGTTGTTGCTGAGGAGTTTCAGCGTAGCGCTCAGTCAAGATTTTCTTGATTTGTTCATATTTTTGTCCTCTTGTGAGGGTGTTGAGCTTGTATTGAATGTCAACATGAATATCTTGTGTAAGATATCTCATGACAAAGTTGGATCTGGCTTCATCTTCGTTGACGTTGTGTGCCAAGAGTAGATCTTCTAATTGGCTGAACCAGCCCTGCGGATTGTGTTTGTAAAAATTCCAGAAAAGCAAATGCCTGGTGCTTGCAAAGGCAGATGCGTTGTGTTGTTGGTCAAGATGAGGCTTTCCCTGCGAGAGATTCGGCAGGGGTAAACTGGTTCCTGAGTTTTCCAAGTTGGTGGCTAGTGACGGATGTGCGTCTGTGTGTTTGGTTGGCCTTTTGCAGTCGTACTCTCGCTGTTGTTGGGCCGAAGCCAGGCGTTCCAATAACGCGTTCAGTTTGAGGTCCAGTTGCACGTTGAACTGTTCTGTCAGCTGTGCCAGGTCGTCCGCAGTGGCGTAGTTGACTGCTGGTGACTGCTGGTTGTTCAGCAGGCTGTTGTCTTTCCGCCGTGTTCCTGCATTCACGAATGGACGGGTTTGTTCTTGAGGCGTTCCCAGGAAGTATCTGTTGTTTGTCTACGCCGTTGTTGGGACATAAGATTTCCTGTTGTCTGTTTCAAAGTTGAAGCCGCCGTTCGCATTGTTAGGCAGCTGGTCTGTGCCGAAATGAAAGGCGCTCTCGGTGTCGTTGAATGGCTTATTGAATCCTGATGCCATATTGGTCGAGTGTGAGAACTGTGAGTCTTTCGCTGTGTTAGCAACGATCGGTGGTCCCGAGTGGTTGACGGACATCGTGAGAGGAGAGTTCGACGAAGAGACAGTCGTAAAAGCTGGAGTGCTCTGCCATGTCTCTGAATTTGCTGGCGTGAGCGAGACGGTTGAACTTGATTGACCTTGGCTCGTTGAGGTGACAAGAGTTGTTACAACGACTTTGCTTGTGTTTTTCGCTTTAATCGGGGAGTATGTCATTGTCGGCTTCCTGACGTCTTTAGCGTTGCGGTTAGGAAGGGGAGGTTGAAAGATTTGCTTGCCCGATCTGAGAGTAAAGCCTAATTCGCGATTGCTCATGTGCGTGGGATGAAGTGCCTAACCTGACCTTGAGTACGGAACAGACGTACAAAATTATTAAATGGTTGCAGTGTACTCTCATGTACAAACGGCTGCAAGGCAATGTCTGTCCGACTCGCGCACTAAGCTAACTGGAGGTTGAAAATAGGTAGTGAGAGAAGAGAAAAAGATTTTCTACCTTAATTGTTCGTCCTTCCTTCGATTAGAGACGAGCAGGGCCGTGTGAGTTTCACTAGACTTCCCTGTTGTGTCGCTCGCGAGGAGCTCAGTCCAGGCGACGACAACAATAAGAGATAGTTGTCGCGATTCCCAGCACGCCCGCTAGTTGTCGAGGCTGCTGTGACTGAAGCTCGATGCGTTGCCCTGGAGGTCTGTGAGGTACCACTTGCGAGGAGCGCCGTCCGGGAGTGGTAGCCGTTGACCCGGGTGCAAACGCTGATCGTTGAGCGAGAAAAGAGAGCGAAACGCATGAAAGCGAAATTCGAGAGAATTACTGAGATTGCTAACGCGTTTCACCTCGTGTTTCGCAAATTAATGAACGAGAGAAAAAACATCGATTGAAAAGAAATGAAAATAAAAAGAAAAGAAAAAAAAATATCTTTCAGACTGAGTCGCGATCTCGATAACGCAACGTGTGCGTGATGATTCGTAGAATCGTCGTTGCTCGCGTGAGCTGTTCTGAGAATTCGAAGACTCGCCGAAGCAAGATGGCGGCCTAACGGTCGAGATTCGCGCGCGCACTTCTTTGTTACCTTAAAGCGAAAATGGCGATTCCCGCGTGAATCGCCGCGCAAAACGACGTGAAGAATTCGTCGACGCTGCCGAGGAGAAGTGCTGAATTGACGAGGAAGCGCCGTTGACCGAAGTGATGATGATGATAAGGCGCCGGTGTCGGTGGCTTCACGCAAACTCCGTATGATGAAGTGCCGACAATCGCTGCGATGATGATGAAAGGCGCCGGTGTCGGTGGCTTCGCGCAAAAAGACATCCCTCGGCGAAGGCTTCCACGTTGCACGACGTTGGGTAGTCGCGTGGAAAAATGTGCGCCGGCGTGCCAGCACGCACAAAATCCTTTGTCCGTTGAGTTGACAAGACTTCACGCGCCGGCGTGCCTGCGCGCGTGAAGTTCGAAAATGGCGGCGAGTTCGTGGAACTTGTTGCTCCTGCCGCTCTCGACACGTGAAAAACGTGTGTCGAGGTAGTCGGGTTGTCCGACTAAAATCTCGCGTGTGCACCGGCGTGCCAGCGTGCACACGGGAGGTAGCGAAACGATGCGCGTTGTCTGACGCAATCGCCGCCTGTCTTTGTCAGCGAGTGTGCTGAACAAAGACGCCGCTGCCGGAAAGACTTGAGAGGTGTGCTGCTCCTCGATGTCCTGTTGGCCGTAGTCGAGGAGTCCACGTCGGGTCACCAATGTCGGGATGAGGCGGTCGAGGTGGAGAAAGTACTCTGCCTATCCTGGACTAACTAACTTCTTTATTCTGGTCTCTGTCTCTCCAGCCTGACTGGTCTGGATCGTAGTCGATGCGGAACTGAGCGAGGCGCTCGCTCGCGGCGTGAGCCGCTCTCTCCCATCCTCTCTCTCTCTCTCTCTCTCTAACTTTTCGCTATCTCATCTCACCACCATTACTTAACATACTTCGAATCATCTATCGCTCAAACTTGTAATTAATCTGTAAATATTTTCTATAATACTATTTGTACAACATAATGTACAGTAATAAAACACTTAAATCTAAATCTAAATCTAAAATCTCTCTCTCTCTTCTCTCTCTGGTGAGTAACTCTGACAGCACTGTATTTTAGCTCCTACTTTCGCACTGCTTTTCTGCCGCCTCTTGCCTTCGGGCCTTTTTTGTTGTAGGTTGTTGCACGCTCCTTTTTGCAACCTTTACGGCGATATATAAGTCGTCGTGGGCTGCAATTTATTTCCTGCTTGTTTTCTTGTACAAACTTTCTGCACGGTTTCTAACCTACAAATCTACTCTGCTTGGCTTGGGTTGGTTTCTCGCTCGCACGGCGTCCCTCTTCGCTCGCAATCAACATCGAGGCGACATCTACTGCATCGAGGAAGAACTTCTAAGGCGTCTGCGAAAATGAGTGAAAACAGCGAAAAGAGCGGGGAAGCGCCTTTCCAGCTGTGCAACAGCTGTAAACAGCCCATACAGCATAAGGAGCCGAAAAGGTGTGCTTTTTGCAAGCTGTTTTACCACGTAAAATGTCTAAACACCATCAACATCAAGACGATCGTGGTAAATGAGAGGCAGTTTCTAGCCTGTCCTCCTTGTGCGGATGCCAAGAGTGTCAAACCAGGAGCCAGGACAACATCAGCAGCGGGGGTGACTGCAGCGACAGCGGCAAATAAGACCACCCCAAAACCACCGGGGACTAAAAAGACGAGATCGGCACCGACATCAGCTAATACTTCACGAAGCACTTCACCAGCTCGCTCATCATCCATTGAGGCTGCTCTGAAGGACATTCGTGAAGCTCTCGATGACATCCGCAATGCTCATGCGGAGGCCGTCCAGACGCAAAACATCGTGTCGGAGAGAATCTCACGAATTGAGCAGCGTCTTAGCCCGCTAGAGAAGCGACTAAAGGCCCTCGATGAGCTGCCTGCACTCAAGACTCGCATAATCAATGCTGAGTCAACCATCACCGAGTTGCAGGCACAAGTCCAACATCTCTCATCGAGGAGCCCTGCACAACAGCAAGACAACAACAACAACAACAACAACAACAGCAGCAGCAGCACTGCGGAAATCAACAGCCTTCGCAGTGAACTGGCTGAGGTCAAACGACGGCAGGAGCAGACCTCCAATAGTGTTGTTGTCATCACGGGCTTGCACTACACCCGTGAGACTTCGCTTCATCTACTCGCGTTTGCGGTCATAAACGCACTCGACCCAACGGTCCTACGGAGAGATGTTGCGTCTGTCAGGACCATGGGAAAGCTCGACGCACCCCAGAACACCGCCAGGAGTGATGGCAGATTACCATCGTTGGCCGTCACCCTCTCGTATAGTGCACTCGCACGATCACTCGTCGTCGCCAAGGCTCGTAGACGCAAGCTCCATACCACCGAGCTGGACGCAACCTTAATGGAGGAAGCCAAAGCCCTGAGCCCTGACCACCAAGGGCTCATAAACATAAACGAGCTACTCCCCTCCGACGTCCACAAGCTGCGTTCGCGGGCCAGGCTGGAGGCGAAGAAGAGGCAGGGCTGCCGAACATTCGTCAGGGACGGGAGACTTTTTATGCGCTGCAACGATGACAACCAGCGCGCCGCCGTCATCACCACCGACGCCGAGCTGAACGATTTTTTAGCTCGGATTCCGGCTGCCGTCGACATCGTTCCACACTGAAGCTGCCACATATACAATTCATCCCACCACATCCGCCATCAAACTCATTCGCCGTGTCTTCATCGAGTTCTAAGGTATCTCTGTCCGAAGGTCTAAGGGTCTGTCATTTTAATGCGAACTCTCTCACGGGTCACATTGAGATGATCAGGCTCTTTTTATCCACTCGCTCTCCATTCCACGTAATAGCTGTTACTGAGACCTGGCTAAGCGAGAAGGTGACATCCATCCCTTCACTGGATGATTACCTGCTCTACAGACGTGACAGAAACAGAAACGGTGGAGGTGTGGCCCTCTATATACATAAATCCTTGACGGTTAGTGTTATCTCATCATCCGACGGTGAATGGTCTGGCAAGCCAGGCAAGCCTGAATACCTTTTTTGTGAGGTATCGGCCAAGGGAGTTTCTCCTATCTTCGTGGGGGTTGTGTATCGCCCACCTCATGCTCCTTTTTTCCAAGGCTCTAACTTTATTGACCAGCTTACAACTCACATGCACAACTACTCCACGAAGGTTATAATGGGGGACTTTAACTCCGACCAACTATCCTCATCTGAAGATGCTAATTTCATCAGGGCCTTCATTGATGAGAACTCCCTTTCGTCCGTTCCCTATGGTGCCACGCACCATAAACAGGGTTCTGATACCTAGCTTGATTTATGCCTAATTGACGAGCAGGATCGCCTGCAGTCATACTGGAAGACGGACGCGCCTTTCATCAACGGACACGACCTGATCACGGCCACTCTCACAGTACAGATTCCACGCTACGTACCAAATACATACTCATACAGAAACTTTAAAGGAATCAACGCCGAGAAGCTAAGGGACTTTCTTAGCGAATGTGACTGGTCATCTCTCACCACTTCATCACTCGACGATTGCATATCTACACTTAACGCTAACCTCACTAACGCCATTAACCATCTCGCCCCATTGCGGACTGTGACACCAGGACGCCAACGTCACCCGTGGTACACCGCGGCTCTTCGTGACCTTGTATCGGAGAGCAATAGACTTTACAGGCGTTTCAAGGACTCCAGGCTTGAATCAGATCAACGCGTTTACAGATTAGCTAGAGACAATG
>CM053170.1:37141843-37175801 GCA_012977825.3 Pteromalus puparum | reverse complement strand
AGGCTTCCGCACTGGTCACAGCACTCAGTCTGGCCTAATTAAGCTAACTGATGATGCCAGGGCTGGGATAAACAAAAAGAAAGTAACACTGCTCCTTCTCTTTGACTTCAGCAAGGCGTTTGACACTGTGTGTCACGTCAGGCTCCTGAGAAAGCTATCCACCTTCGGCTTCTCAAAGCAAGTCATCCGCTGGTTTGCCTCTTACCTCTCCGAGAGAGAGCAGGCCGTAGTTGGTGACAATAACGAACGTTCTTCGCCTCGACGTCTGAACATCGGCGTCCCACAGGGGTCCGTTCTGGGTCCCCTGCTGTTTGCATTGTAAATCAACGACATCGGTTTCTGCCTTGATACCGATGTTTCCCATCTCATCTATGCGGATGACTTGCAAATCTACAGTCAAAGCCACCTTGAAGAGCTCGATTCTCTATCAAGCAAGATGAGTGCTAATGCTGAGAGGATTACTGGCTGGGCTGCACAGAATAAGCTAAAACTTAATGTTGCTAAAACAAAAGCAATTGTCCTGGGCTCCCCCTACTACATAAATGCACTACCCTCAACAGCTAACACCTATATTAACATAGGGGGTGCCCGGGTCAGCTTTGAATCCTCCGTGCGTAATCTGGGATTGGTGCTCGACTCTAAACTTACGTGGAAGGAGCACGTTGCACAAGTGTGTAAACGTGCTCACTCACTAATGTACAGGCTTTACTTTTTCAGGAAGAGTACCAATTTCAGGTTGCGCAAGCACCTGGTGCAGTCCCTCTTGTTTCCTCTTATAGACTACTGTTCTCTTGTTTACTGTGACCTGACACAAGAACTCGACCTAAAACTTCAGAGGCTCGTGAATACAGGAATTCGGTACATCTATGGTGTAAGGAGAGATGAGCACATCTCCCCATACAGGCGGGAGTTGCAGTGGCTAACCACTGCAGGACGTAGGAAGTACTTCACTGCTTGTTTCCTTAGAAAAATGTTTAACACAGCCGTACCATCATATGTACTGGCATACTTCGACTTCCGCGTGACACTCCGGCCTGTTAGGGGGGAGGTGATACCTCTGGATATTCCGACATTCGCGACGGAGACGCTGAGGAACTCGTTTCATATCAGCGCCTCATACCTTTGGAACAACCTACCATCTCACATTCGCAACAGTACATCTATCTCAGGTTTCAAGAGACTAGCTAAAGAGCACTTTTTCGAACTCGAAAATATTAATATAAACATATGAACTTCTCGTACACATTCACGCACACGTACACACTCACACACTCTCGCTTAACCCATTCTCACATTATCATTCTATCACAATACACATTATCTACAACAGCCATCCTTATACGATATTATTACTTTGTTCTACTACTACTCTTGCTGTACACGATTTATCGTACAACATACTGTACGCAAAATAAATAAATAAATCTAAATCTAAATCTAAAATCTCTCTGTGGTCGGACGTGCCGCCACCTATCGGTGGGGTACCTTCATTTATTAGGAATTGTCTACTTTTAGAAATAGGATTAGAATTAGAAATAGGAATTGTCTACTTTTAAATTATAGATATCGTATTTAGTATGTTTTATAACATTTCAGATTTTTTTTAAAGCTTGCGATAATCACGGGATTATCACGTGATAATCGCGTGATAAATCGGTTGAAAATATCACGCGATAATCATGTGATTATCACGTGATTATCACCGGATTTTTTTCAGTAGTGATTGATTGTGTCCCGAGCGAGATGCCAATATCGACTATATGGAGATAAATTGGGAACGGGTGGGAATGTAAATAATAATATAACATATTGTTATAATATTATTTAGTAGTACTAATATAATATATTGTTCATTCCAATTCCTTATATGAAAAAATCATTACTATACGAGTATATAGTTACATTACACATATTATTTACATCAAAACACATTAAAAAAACATTACATATACATACAACTTTAACCTGTCTGAAGAAATATAGAATACTATGAATATATTTATAATATTAAAACTAATCATATTCATCTATACAATACAACTATAAGAATGTACATATTTAGTAAGGCTACACAGCGACGCGACTACTACTTATATACAAGGCGATTAAGAAATCATCTAAATGGCGTATATAAATATGTGCCTCAAGCAGGGACTGCACTTATCCATAAAAAACATTATTCGAATTCAATAATTTTATTACCTCAATATTTAAGCTAGACATAACTAATTTATAATCCTGCTTCAACTTCATAGAAACACACAAAAACTCTTAATTATAACAACTAAACAATGCCAAACTGTTTTTAAATAGTTACTTTTCATAAATGAATAAATATTATTAGAATAAATTTGATGTTAACATACCACCATACTCATATGATGTATATATCTTACAAACTAATAAATAATCTATTTAAGGAAAAAAATATTTGCAACTTTAACGTTCTTATTTTGTGATAATTAGCGCAGAATCAATATTTTAATAAACTCTTTATTATTATTTTGAGAAGAACATAACAAACTCCGTCATGATGTTACCGTTGCACTTATCCTTTATGAGTCATTGTACGGTGAAAAGATACCTTTTTATAGTGCAAAAGTACCTGTACAAAAGCCAGAATGGCAGAAGCCTATGTTTTTTGTTTTCATGGGACACATAGTAGTGAAAAACCCTCAGAAATGATTTAAATGACTAATAACAGCTGTGAGAAAGGACGTTAGATTATTTTTTACTAACATAACCTACCAATGTAATATTTTTATGAATGATCCGGATGAATACGTCCTTTGTCGAAGCTATTATTAGTCATTTAAATCATTTCAGAGGGTTTTTCACTAATGTGTGTCCCATGAAAACCAAAAACAAAGGCCTCTGACATTTTGGCTCTTGTACAGGTACTTTTGCACTATGAAAAGGTATCTTTTCACCGTACAAAAATAGTCAGAGTCCAGATCGAATCTTAGATTTTCACATTTTAAGGTTTAAATTCCAGACAAGTCAGTTATAGCATATATATATAGGGCTATGAGGAAACTGTTATTAACTAGCGCGCCACGCGCGGCCTTACGGCAAAGCGATGCAAGGCACGCAAAACGCTCGCGCTTCGCGCTTCGCGTTTTGCGCATAAGGCACGACCGCCGACGCTCGCCTTACCCCACGACGCTCGCGCTTTGCGCTCGCCTTGCCCCCCGACGCTCGTGCTTCGCGCTCGCTGCAGTCTAACGTTTGTGTTACTTACCTAATTATTTAAAAAAAAATCAGTAATTAATAAACATTGATTTTTTATCTCTTTCGTATACAATTAAAAAATGTGTTGGCTATGCATAGCTTGAATAATTTTTAATTATTTTAGTTTTTGCCTCATGATTTTCAATATTATTTATTTTGAAATATACATTCATAATTTTAACATATATTCTTTTATCTTATAGTACTTTAATTCAAATTATATTAGATGGGAATTCGCCTTGTTAAGCCGCAACACGCGGTACACGCGAAATTTCATAAGGTGGCCAGAATCAGAACTATCCTATTGGTGGTAAATACATTGGTTTATATGGGAGCTGTGACGTCACGCTTAACAAGACGAATTCTATCCCGTTCCTAAAGTCATGAATTTTGGGCAAAGATAGTTTATTATATATATTGAACAGAAAAAGTATTAGTTATTTATTATCATCTAAGCAAAGCCGAGCAGCTGTTCGTTGGCTCTGGCGAAGCGAGCAAGCGAGGCAGCGAGCTCGACCATTGCGCATACATTGTGCGCATCGATCTGGCGACCGGCTGGCGACTTGTTGTGTTTTGTCGTTTCGAGCAACCTCCCGGCCTCTGCTCACCGCAATGTTTCACCCGGTTCAACTTTTAGGCGATATTATATGTGAGTACGTAGTATAAAACAGCGACAACGACACAATGCAGCAGTGTTATAAGAAGTTTAAAATTCAGAAGTGCTACTGTGACGCCTGTGTATTGTGTTTTCAAGCAGTCTCATCTCGCTCGCTGCAGATCGGCTGCTCGCGGTTCTTGCTTTATAGTGCAAAAAGTATTCAATAGTGATGCACCCAGAATAACACTGACGATGCGATGTGTGTCAGTCCATCGAGAAATGCTGCAATATGGGAAGATCCGTAACTCCATAAACGTACTCCAGCAGAAACTTGATTTATTGCTTCGAGGTTATCTCTTGTTTTTATGACTACTCCATCTGCTGCTGCTAATGATTCTACTCTGATATATTTTTCTTGCTAGATACTGTCTAGGTGACGATTCACCGTCACACAAGATCCACAAAAAATATTACTGTGTTCTTGCAGCGTTTATCATTTTCAAAACAAATATTTATTGTGTTATGTGCAGTGAAATCAGTGACTATGTGATTGTGTGATCTGTTTTTAAAGTTAAATCAGTGTTCTAATTCTGATGTCTCCTACTGGTAGTTATGTGGCATTGGTGTTGAAATTTGCACCATGCATGCAATACCCTGGAGTTGATTCGCACTGTCTGGGCAGTGCAGCTTGGCGTTGCTGGGTACTTCAAATATGTCAAGGTGTCTCTGGAGCTAATTCACACTGTTTAAGCAGTATAAACTGACGTTGCTGACTTCTTCAACCACATCAAGATGACCCCGGAGCTAGATTTACTCTTCCTGTCATGGTGCTGATTGGCGTCTCTGGGTACTTCAACGTTATCTGGTTGTGCTGCTTGGTATTTTTGGCTGATCTAACCAACTGGGGGCGTGTTTCAGTTGCCTGGCCACCTCGAAATGACTATGGAGCTGTATTTTTGCTTTCTAGCAGTCCTGGTTGGCATTGCTGGGTGCTTGAACCACCTCAAGATGATCTTGAAGCCGGATCCATACTTTCTGGGAGTACTGGTGAGCGTTCTTGGACACTTCAACTACTTTAATATAGCTCTGGAAATGGGTTTGTACTATCTGACATGGTAATGTTTAAAATATTAAAATTACTTGCGCTGTATGTTTAATTGATATTGTACTTCAATAAGTTTTAATTCGGAATGCTGTGTGGATGTTTTAAGTTTTTTAAATACATATTTTTTACTCCTTACGGGTACCTTAACAGTGATTATTAATATACTGTTAGTTTAATATTATTATTCTAAGAGATCAGTAATCTTAATTTATCAATAATTATTTGTGAGAAAAGCTTGTAATATATTTTCCTGTATGTCTAGGTGTAAGAGCAATGCTGCGTTAGTTGGCATCATAGTCTACTACATGCAACGGAGTATAACTTATTGGTGTTGTTGGTACCTGAGCTATCAAAATCTTGGAGTTCGAAGAAAGCTCGATCAAGACTCTGGTTATACTGCTCTATTAATGGATAAGTGTTTTTATCAGGTGAGATCAGTGAGTTGAATAATCATTTGTTAGTATGAGTTTTTAATGATTTCTTTTGTTTTTCTAGTGTGTCATACTACAACTACAGATATCATGGTCTGCTGGATGGGGAGCAGTAGGATCAAGCACACCGGTTATATGCCTGATCATCGATAACACTGAATCTTTATTAGTGTATAGCTTTCAGGTACAATATATGTTCTGTATAACTTATACGATTTCATAAGATTAATATAATTTATTTTTGCAGATGCAGTGCTTGAAAGATGCAGGTTATATCTATCTATAATCATGCATTCAGTATAGGGGCTCGTTTTTCTTCAAATTAATTACACAGTAATTTTTTCTATTTTTAATTTTACTCTATTTTTTTTAGATGAAAAAAACTATATCAAAGTGGAAACAATTGGAAAAAGTTGCAGCAAGGACTCAAGAGAATTTTTAAGACGATTCAAACCTTATTAACAGAGAAGATTTATATCAACAAGTGAAGTCAAGATTTGATTTAATGATAGGGTTTAATTTATAAATAGGATTGTTCATAGTATAGCATAGTTTAGTGGGACGTGGCAGGTTTATCAGAGCCTTTCTTCAATCTGTGTTATTTTCATTATTATTTAGTTTAGGTTTTTCTAGTTTAGTAAAATATACTCCAATTTTAGAAATATATTGTGCTGATTTATTTTATAAAATATCATGTATTGACACTCTTCTGTGATGCCGAAACACTCGGACTGGCTTTGCAGATCCTTATGCATTTATGCACTTATGAAATATACTATTGTGAGCGTATTTTATATACATGTATATGGAATTAAGTACATAATATAACTATATATTTGGGCATTATTGTGCGTGTCGCGCTGAGATTGTTATCAAGTTATATGCACCAAAAATCGTCTTTTAGACTATGCCTTGGGTTAAATCATTTAAAAAGTGTATGTGTCATGGTGAAATGTTGTATTTTGTAAATGTAAATGTCTACAACTTTTACATTTAACATTTTCATGTAAAACGTAAACTCGCAAAGTTTTATGGCAAATAATTGGTTTTTTAGCTCTAAAAAGTCGTTTCTAAAGTAGTTCTAAAGTAGTTGTATGTCGAAAAGTGTTTAAAAAAATGTTTGCCACGGTAAAAAGTTGTATTTCGAAAATGTTTACAACTTTTATATTGAACATTTTCATGTAAAACGTAAATCCGAAAAGTTTTATGGCAAATAATTGGTTTTTTAGCTGTAAAAAATCGATTTTGGGTTGTTAACTCGAGTTCTAAGCATTTTCATGATTTGATGTTAATAGAAAAAAGTTGTATTTTTCAAAGATCTACAACTTTTCCATTTAACTTTTTTTTGTAGAATGCTTAGAATTCGAGTTACAGCTAAAAATCCGTTTGTAGCGATTTTTGAAGGTGACCGCATTCTGCGTATATGTGCAGGATCAAGTCCAAAATAGGACCGGCACCTTACTATCATGAGAGGAGTTCCCAAAAAAATTTTTAGCCTGATTGACTGAAATCTCTCAGAAATAATTGCATCACAACAAAATTTTTATTAAAAATTACATGTAATTACATGTAAAATCAAACAAATTGGGCCCGCATTTCAAAACAACGTAGAGTATCGGGATAAAAAAAAAATAGTTTTTTAGTTTGTGCGAGAGGAGACTCCTCGTAAAATTTCAGCCCGATCGGTCGAAAATTGCGTGAGATATCGCATCTCACACATTTTTCGCGCACGAAACTATAAGGCACTTCCGTGTCGCGGTCGTGCCTAAAAACTATAAGGCACTTCCGTGTCGCTGTCGTGCCTAAAAACTATAAGGCACTTCCGTGTCGCGGTCGTGCCTAAAAAAGCTGAGAAAATTTTACAAAAAAAAAAACACTTAGTGTGTTTTTAATGAAAGATGCGTTGTTTAAGAGCTATAAATCATTGAAAATAGGCAAAAAATGCAAAAAATTCCTAAATAACCAACTTTGAACCCTCATAACTTATAAATGTATATATGTATATATTACTATTTGACAGCTCCTGGAGAGGTAATTTCAAATTACACTTTACAAATGTTGCAGCTTCCGGAGACATCTCAGCTCGCTTCCGCGCACAAAGCAGATGTCAAATAATATTGTATATCTGTCTCAAGGTCCTAGGTGCAGCAGTTTTTAGGCACGACCGCGACACGGAAGTGCCATATAGTTTTGTGTGTGAAAAATGTGTGAGATGCGATATCTCACGCAATTATCGATGGATCGGGCTGAAATTTTAGGAGAATTCTCCTCTTGCACAATCGAAAAAACTTTTTTTTTTATCCTGATTCTCTACGTCGTTTTGAAATGCGGACACAAATTGTTCGATTTTTAAGCGTATTTTTGAATAATATTTTTGAATAAAATGTTCTACTTACTCGATTATCTCTGAGAAACATTAGTCAATCGAGCTAAAAGTTTGTGTGCGAACTCCCCTCGTAACAGTAAGGTGCCATATTAATTTTGGGCTTGATCCTGCAGGCATACGCAGAATGCGGTCACCTCCAAAAATCGCTAAAAACGGTTTTTTGACTGTAAATCAAATTCTAAGCATTCTACAAAAAAAAGTTAAATGGAAAAGTTGTAGATCTTTCAAAAATACAACTTTTTCCCATTAACATCAAATCATAAAAATACCTATAACTCGAGTTTACAGCCCAAAATCGATTTTTTACAGCTAAAAAACCAATTATTTGCCATGAAACTTTGCGGATTTACGTTTTACACAAAAATTTTAAATGCAAAAGTTGCAAACATTTTTAAAATTCAACTTTTTACCGTGGCAAAGATATTTTTAACACTTTTTGACATTTAACATTCCTAGAAGCTATTTTTTGATACATAAATTCAATAATAACTTCGCTGCAGAGCGTCCGTGGCTCAGTTGGCTAAGGCGCACGCCTTAACCGTCCGAAACACGTCCGCTCTAGGGGTCGTGGGTTCGATTCCCGGTGAAGTCACTCGGATTTTTTTCTAAGTTATTTTCAACGGGAAAAGTACCCAAGACACCGGCTGTTTCGAGGCAGGTTTTTCCCCGGAATTTTCCTTCAGTGTAATTCCGGGTTTTCCCTGCCTCACAGGCGTTAAGCCTGGGCGAATGCGAAACAGTGGTAGGGACCATAGGCAAGGCAGGAATTAAAAAGGTAGCCAACCCCATGCACTAGGCAGGGAGCGCCGGCCTTACCGACGTGGAGCTGGTCTAATACACGGGACCTTCTCCAGGGAAAGCTACACTGAGAGACGGACCCGATGCCCTCTCGGGAGCAGAGAGTGCTGGCTTAACCGGCAAGGTGTGCGTCTGAAAATATGGTCCTCATCGGAGAAGTCTCTCAGGGTGGAAAAAATAATAGGTACAGATACATTGAGGTAAAAAGTGGTGGATAAATTAGGATTGGGCACTACTTCCACACAGAGGTGGTGGAAGGCCCCCGCCAGCTAGGCCTGAAAGGCTGCGGCGGTAACAGGAGATAAAAAAAAAATAACTTCGCTGCAACATGCGCCATCTGTAAAAACCGCTGCCAATTCTTTGGCACGTAGCTTCCTTCAACATTATGTATTGCTTAATGCCAGAATTGTTTTTACTTCATATATAATTCTATCATTTTTTTTTTTTTTTTGATTGATACAATTATTTTGAATCAATTACATATATATAATTATCTCTCTCTCTCTCTCTCTCTCTCTCTCTCTCTCTCTCTTATAACGGCCACACTCGACGTACAGATGCCACTACACGCACCTCAAACTTACTCTTACAGAAACTACAAAGGCATCTGCGCCGAGAAGCTAAGGGACTTCTTGGTTGCGTGCGACTGGTCATTGCTCGCTACATCATCACTTGATGACTGCATCACACTGTTGAACGCTAACTTGACTAACGCCATAAACCATCTCGCCCCATTACAAACAGTGACCCCACGAACGAAACGTCACCCGTGGTTCACCACGGCTCTTCGTGACCTTGTGAAAGAACGGGACAGACTCTATCGACGTTTTCGCAGATCGCGTCTCCCCTTAGACCTGCTATTCTATAGACTAGCTAGGGATGACGCTCATCGGCAGGTTGAGGATGCCAGGCTGAATTATTATCATTCACGCTTGGCGTCTCTGACTGACGCCGGTGAGATCTGGAGAGAGCTAGAGAAACTTGGAATCACCACCTCCAGGGAATCACCTCCCTCTCGTTTCTCTACTGAAGACCTCAACAGGCACTTTAGCGGAATTTCCACCGATCCGCTGGCCCCTGACGTTGCGGACTACCTGCAAGGGCTCGAGAGTCTGAACACCCCCGTACACTTTAACTTCAGGGAGATAACGGAATCGGACGTTTTAGCTGCGATAATGCACTTTGACTCCCAGGCAAGAGGCAGCGATGGCATTCCACAGGGCATAATTCAGAAGGCATTGCCAGTACTCGCTCCCTTTCTCTGTAGAATTTTTAACCTGTCCCTGAGCGAGTCATGCTTCCCCTCTGTCTGGAAAAAGTCTCTAGTGCATGCGCTAAACAAAGTCAGCTCCCCAACATCTCTTTCTGACTATCGTCCGATCTCCCTTCTATGTTTTCTGTCAAAGGCACTGGAATGGCTGGTACACAAACAAATATCTGAATATCTGGAATCGAGGCTCTGCCTTGATGATCTTCAAACCGGCTTTCGCTCCGGACATAGTACTCAGTCAGGCCTGATAAAGTTGACCGACGATATCAGGCTAGGGATAAACAAAAAGATGGTTACACTTCTCCTCCTCTTCGACTTTAGTAAGGCGTTTGACACTGTGTGTCACGTCAAACTTCTCTCAAAACTAACCTCTTTCGGTTTCTCGAAACAGGTCATCCGCTGGCTTGCATCATATCTTACGGGCAGAGAGCAGGCTGTCATTGGTGATAAGGGCGAGCTCTCCACCTTTCGCCCTCTCAACACGGGAGTCCCACAGGGGTCCGTCCTGGGCCCCCTGCTATTCTCGTTATACATCAATGACATCGGCTTCTGCCTTGACTCAGACACCTATCACCTCATTTATGCGGATGACCTCCAGATCTACTGTCAATGCCCCCTCGAGGAGCTGGATTCCTGTTCCGTTAGGATGACAGCTAATGCCGAGAGGATTTCAGGCTGGGCAGCACAAAATCTTTTGAAGTTAAACGTCAGCAAAACTCAGGCGATCGTCCTGGGCTCCCCTTACTACATAAACTCTTTACCAACTGTAGCTAACACCTACATAAACATAGGAGGAGCCCGGGTCGAGTATCAATCATCCGTGCGCAGTCTCGGGTTATTGCTAGATTCGAAGCTAACCTGGAAAGAGCATGTCAAGCAAATATGCAAACGTGCTCACTCTTTAATGTACCGTCTAAACTTCTTTCGAAAAAGCACTAGCCTTAGACTGCGCAAACATCTTGTGCAGGCTCTCCTGTTTCCCATCATTGACTATTGTTCACTGGTATACTGTGACTTGACTAAAGAACTAGACCTCAAACTACAGAGACTGGTAAATACAGGAATTCGTTACATCTATGGTGTAAGAAGGGATGAGCACATCACTCCTTACAGGCGTGAGCTCGGCTGGCTCACCACCGCCGGACGTAGGAAGTACTTTATGGCTTGTTTTCTAAGAAAACTATTTAATACTGCTGTACCATCCTATATCTTAGCCTATTTTAACTTCCACGTCGCCCTCCGCCCAGTGAGGGGTGAAGTGAGTCCTCTAGACATCCCCCCCTTCGCCACAGAGACGCTGAGGAAATCATTCCACATCAGCGCCTCATATCTCTGGAATTCCCTACCATCTCACTTACGTAACAATAGTTCAATTTCTTATTTCAAAACGCAGGCTAGACAATACTTTTTCGCTCAAGAAGAACAGAGTAGAAACAACTAAATTCGCAACATTCTCTCAAACACCCTCACAAACAATAGTCACTATCACACAAACACCTCATTCATAACTTTCGCTATCTCATCTCACCACCATTACTTAACACACTTCATATCTATCGCTCAAACCTGTAATTAATCTGTAAATATTTTCTATAATACTATTTGTACAACATAATGTACAGTAATAAAACACTTAAATCTAAATCTAAATCTAAAATCTCTCTCTCTCTCTCTCCCTATCTTTCTTTCGTATATCTTGCAAAGCTAATCGTTAAACTGATCTCCAAGAGACATCACCCTCCCTTTTTTACCTAACATCTTATTTACTAACACTTTAAAATATTTTATTGATGCTATATAATACTAACTAAATCGAAAATTTTAACTTGATTAACGCCTTTTTACTCCAGTTATCGTCTCCCATAGAAAAACGGCTATTTTCAGTTTATGATGTTTTTCTTCGATGAACTGACTTAAAATAAAAGTGGTACATAGTTCTAATTACCTTCAATAATCATGTATTTTTTTAGAATGATTCACTATTTAGTTTTTGAGTTATAACGATTTAAACAAATTTCACTTTATGGTGTATAATAAAAGAACGACGAAAGATAATATAAATTCTCCGCGGTAAAAAGATAGGTAGGAAATCTCAAAACTAAAAAATCGCTATAAAAAAAAACACGCCTACAAAATGTAAAACGGACTGTTTTCCCATCATGCTATAGTAAAAACGAAGAAAATGAGAGTTGGTGGATCAAAATCCACTGAGTAGAAGCTGAGATACAGATGTCGACGAACGAACACACACACACACACACACACACACACACACACACACATCCATACGGACATTTTCTAAAAACACTATTTTTTGACTAAAAATACATCAAAACACACTTTCTACATGTTTTTACACAAACTCAAAAAATCACTATTACAAGGCTTCCTTAGGAAGGAAGCAAAAATGTGTGAAATTCGATATCTCAGCCTCATCTTAGAAGCCTGACACGTCCCTCTAAACTATGATATTATAATACATTTTCTAAATGCAATCCTATTAATAATTAAATTCTTGACAAAATCTTAAATCTTCTGTTAACTATCTTTAAAATCCTCTTGAAAATCCTCTTGAGTCCTTCCATGTTAAATTGTTCTTTTTCACCTACAAGAAAAATAGAATTTAATTAATAAAACTAGAAAACAATGACTGTATAATTTAATTAACTGTTAAAGAAAAACCAGCCTCTAAAATACATGTACATTATAGATACGTATAGTAGAAGTATAGTAGTGCCATAGTCTTGAATGAAGTTACTAAATCCAAGATTTTGATAGCTCAGTTAACAACACCATCAGTATCCTTAGGTTGACTCCGGTAGACGCAGTAGACCATAATCCAACAAATGCAGAAGTTTTTATACAACTAAACATACAGAAAAATATTACAAAATCATACTCATAAATAATTATTGAGAGATTCAGACCACTGATCTCTGCATAAAAATTTGAAACAAGGCAGCTTTTAAGTATGAATACCGTCAAACTACATGTTTCAGTCACATAGTTCATATTTACAAACTGAAGATTGTCATCATGAACACTGAAAATATATCTGCGAGCCATTAGACATCTGTTTACTGAAGTTATCATAGGGGACAAAGCGTTTCAAGTTAAAACTTATTGAAGATACAATATAAATTCAACATACAGTTCAAGTTTAATCTAATATTTCCAAAATTACCTTGTCACATTGTATAAATCCATATCCAGATTCGTATTAAAATAGTTTAAGTATCCAAGAATGCCAACCAATACTCCAAAACAGCATCAATTCAGTTGCAAGATCGTCTCAAGGTGATCCAATCAGCTGGCAACGCTAAACAGGACTGCCGGATAGTAGAAATAGAGCTCCAGGATCATTCAGAAAGTTCAAATGTAATTCTAAGGTGTACATCAGCCAGAGATGAGAGAGAGAGAGAGAGAGAGAGAGAGAGAGAGAGTGAGAGAGAGAGAGAGAGAGAGAGAGAGAGAGAGAGAGAGAGAGAGAGAGAGAGAGTGAGAGAGAGAGAGAGAAAGTGATATTGAATCCAGTCCAGGGTGATCTGTTGTATTTTCCACCAATAGGATAGTTCCGAATTTGGCCACCTTATGAAATTTCGCGTGTATAATTTAAATTCAAGTACTATAAAAAGATAATTTGTTTTAATCTTACGGAATAAAAAAGGGTTTTTAATTATTATGTTGCAATAAGAGAATACATGTATAACGGGGATTCGCACCCGTGTATAAGCGATCAGTGGCGCATCCACTGATTGGTAATAGAGCGAGAGGAAAAGAAATGTATCAGCTCGTTGCAGGCTTCTTGAAGGCTATTTGAAGCCTGGCCCGTAGCGCAGTATGCTGTACGTGCACGTCCTCGTGCACGTGAGCCCGCGGAGGTAGAATATAATACGAATAAAGAAAATATAATAAGAATATTAGCATGTCACGATATTTAATGACACAACGTGCGGAAACCAACTTCTTCTTATTAACAAGAGGGATATTAAACTGATTATCAGCTGGATAATCAGAAGTGTCAAACTCATAAAGATCACTTTTCATCAAAGCATACATTTCCACATTACTAACTTCGTAGATAAGACTGTCTGTATCTGTGTAGAGGAGTTTAGCCCTATCTCCCACTCGTTCTTGAATGTATTCATAGTGAAAGCGGTAAACAAGCGTTTTCGATAAATCTAGTACTGCCAATCCAATGTAAACTGGTTTACGGATTGAGATGTCTGAACGAGAAAGTTGAATGGCCACGAGATTCTCGTCGAAAATTGTATAGCTGTGGAAGTTGGGCTGAGCAATATATGCTTCACAACCATAGCAACTTTCCCATTTATTTACCACCTTCACGTTGACTCTCTTACGCTCAATTCTCATGGTTTTATCATACACAGCATTATTGAAGAGCTTGAAGAGCATTTTCTCAAATTCATTTTTCGCTTTTCCTCATTTCACTGTTAAGATCAATATATGATTTTAACCATGGCTTCTGGTTGAATTCGATAGCTCAATTAATTTTCTGTAATCGTAGACCGTATTTGAGAGCTTGTTTAAGTACTCTATAATGTAGGATATACCGCTTCTTGTTGTTCAATGTTGTAAGTAACTTTTTCTGCTTCAAGCCTGGAGGTGCAACATGCTCCGGACATAATGGTAGATCCTTGTGGGTATCATGTAGAGTTTCCGGATACTTAAGATCGACTTCCAGGATATAACCGATTGGAGCATCATCAGACACGTTAAAGAAGTCATTACTGAGGTCTTCTACCCACTTGAGACCATTGGAAGGCAAGGATTGAGTCATTGCCCTAGAAATAAATGATTTATCAGTATATCATTATTAATCTATAAATTTATTCAAATAAAAAAGTGTTCTTACCATCCGTACAAGTTGTTAACGTCATAGTACATCAGATACTTTGACTCTTCACCCTGGTTGTATTTTGATTCCATATAGCGATTGTTGGCCTTGGCATATCTGTTGCAGCACTGGCTTATACCACCACGGATGCCTCGCTCGACAAAAAGCAGCATATCTATGTCAGTCAAAAGCTGGAGCTTGATACCAGTAAATTTTAATATAGCATCCCAAGTGAGACCTGTAGTAGTACAATAGTGTGCAGGATCTAGCTGATAGGTATCAATGCACATAGTTCTAAAGTCTTCGAATACAAGGAGAAGTACATCTGTTTTAAGGTAGAGGTCCGAGTCCTCACCAAGAGTTTTGATGTTGAATGTATTCCAGACAATTTGCGCATGGTTATGCGCGCAGTCCTCATCTGATATATAACTATCACACAGAATGCTATAGAAACCTCTTTGTCTGGAAGCGAGTTTTCGTTCAAGTTATCAAAAGATTTGATGTGATCGCAAGGGAACACACTTTTCCTTCTAAGCAATTGTATTTGATAATCATTAAACTCTTTTTTAAACTCTTTTTCAAGAATTTCCAATTTCTCCAAATATAAGGCGAGTTTATAAAGCGAAGACGGCCTAAAGCGGAATGAATCAATGAATCTAAAGTTAATATCACTTCCATCAATATACTATATGAATGAGATGTATTTTTCTTTATTTTGTGGAATAATTGAAACTTGGCCTTTGAAGCTATTAGCAAGCTGTTTTATATACAAATGTGAATTGTATTTGTGTGATAGATACTGGAAAATCAATATCATGGAAGTTCAATTCGTTCAGATAAGCTTCATATTTTGAAACTCGCTGTGCATCCTTATCTACGGGATGTAAAGCTGATTGAATAGCCCATTTAAAGCATTCATTATCTTGATTTTGAACGTTGACACACGCTTTCCTGTTTCGAATGAGCTTTGGCAGTTCAATGTATAAAACAGCTTTCATAGGACTTAATTTATTCATATTTACAGTCAAGCTGAGAATAGCTTTTAAAGTCCAAACAGAGTCTCGTTCTTGAAACTCTTCCATGTCACGCTCAATTGGCTGCTTAACGTTTTTCCCGAACCACTCTGTCAAGTCTGTAGTCATATAGATTGATGCACTCTTTGTATTAAAATATTTCACTTCCACTATTTCTTTATCATCTTTTGCAATTGCATATTCTGCAGCGAGAATACAGTCCACCTTCAATGATTTATGATTTAGCACATCAGCTTTAATTTTTGTTACAAGTATGGCGCATGCATCTTTCATGAAAGTGCTTATGTCAAGATGTTTTAGATTAGTAATAATACTGGTTTTTAAATTGTTTCTAAATGCAGATTTCGCATCATCCCACGTAACTCGTTTTAGTAAAGAATCATTCAATAACCGACGTACACTGTATAATTGTCCGCACGAGGTTTGACAAGTCTTTTTCTTATGAATATCCAAGGTGGATAACTCTATTAGTTCATTCAGTTTAGTAATAGCACTAGAAGCTAAATCAATCCACCTTTGCAAGTCGCTAGAATCAGCGACTCCATCACGTGCAAACTTTACATAACCCCACAACATTTTTACAGTGTTCACAAAATACATTGTTTGATCGGCATACGGCAGCACATTTGCCCCCCCCCCCCCTTGCCAACTACCGCTTAGGCCGCACCTGAGTGCGCGTGTATCTCTCTCACCGCAAGCAGCTCGGCGTAGCTGCACGCTCTCACTCTCTCGCTTCTAACGCATGCGTAGGGGACCGACGCCAGCAGTAGCGTTAGACACGATAACTCGTCTCTCGCACATTAGCTTTCTCACTCGCTTCGCATACTGTCTCTTTCTAACGGCGCGTCTCTCCGGCTTCGCGAGCGGCACGAGTGCTCGCACGAGGCAGTATACTCTTGACCAACTACCAGACCACTTCTTCCTTTTCGACACTCCAGCCACGCCATTTTTTCACGTGCCAGCGATCGAAAGGAAGGAAGCTTTCCATTACAGCGGCGTAGTTTCAGAGACTCTTCGCTGTATCTGCAGTGTCATAGTATATTCAGCTTTTAATTTCTTTTATATTTTACTAATTTCTACACCCGGGGATATCCTCGTGACTAATCCGGGAAATCCGTCCTATTATTGGAAAGATTTCTACCCCTAACATTTAAGACGCCACCGACGGGTTACAAAAATATAGCTACATGCTATCCGACTGGGCAAGCTCAGTCGGTTTTCCCATGGTCACATTCGCATAACTCGAATAACTACTAATAATTTACAACTAACCCTTTGTGCCATTAACACGTGCAAGCACAAAGTTACATCGAATAAATGTTACTTTTATGTGATTTCATCTGGATTCTGCATAATGAAAAACAACTTGATAATTTAGACTTTCTTTAGTTTCAAATTCATAAAATCAACATATTATTTTCTTACTTAACGAAAACTCTCGCTTTCTCCAGAAGACTTGTTTGAATGGTTTGTTCAGAGGTGACCTCTGAACCTGTGTCGCGAGCAGGAGAAATCGAAAGGTCATAAACTCAGTAGTGTTCATTCAATATAAATGATTATTTTTTTTTTAATAACTAATGTAAATCAAATAGTTATTATTATTCTTCTCCATTATAAAAACAATAAGTAAAAAACAATAGTGGGAAGCAACCCTTTGGAGCATTAAAATAAAACACTCATCATTCGTTTGAAACAATTGGCGACGTTTCCTCCTATGGAGGGGGCCTCTTCAAGCCTTTATTATGAGAGAAACAAACAATTTATACAATAAATAAAGCGTCGATATAAATATTCAAACCAATATAATCAAAGCAATAAATTATTTACCAAAATAAACAGTTAAATTAATCAAAAACATTGTCAATATGACAGGCGCACAGCCTGGAGTTATCACATGTCGAAGGTATGGTCAGTACTGTGTATGTCTATAGATATAATAGGTCTGTATGAAACAGCGCCGAATACACTCTTACGTAACTTAACACAGAACATATCTATACGTATTAAGCGAATTTTCTTATATACGGATAACTGAGGAAACTGTAACATCGGCCAAACAGAAACTTACTAAAGGTAATATAAATATAAATATTTAATTTAATAATTCAATTTTAATAATTTAATAATTTAATAATTTAATAATTTAATCCAATAAATATGTACACCGCAAAACAACAAATACAAGAAATTAATAGTGAGCAAAAATAGACCAAATAAATTTCTCTCATAATAAAGGCTTGAAGAGGTCCCCTCCATAGGACGAAACGTCGCCAATTGTTTCAAACGAATGATGAGTGTTTTATTTTAATGCTCCGAAGGGTTGCTTCCCACTATTGTTTTTTACTTATTGTTAATGTAAATCAAATTCCAATATTCGTAATTTCGCAATAGATAATTCATTTCGATTCCCTTTCCTTTCTAAATATCTGATTATTCCTCAACTAATATTCATCACATCATTCTACTAATCATATTTCAATTTCTTATAAACAGGTTTATCAACATTCCATCAAATAATCATTTTTTCTTAAAATATTCTGTTGTCTGAAATTTGCATATGTTTCGAATCCACACTATCTACGAATTGTTATATTGATGTATTGCTGCATTTGACTTTTTTCGATTTAGTTGTATACGTTTACTAAATTCTATTTTCTTCGCTATGCAGTTGGATAAATAAATAATAGAAATATCACCAAGTTTTACATAAATAAATCTATGAAATGTGTTACAGTTATTCACCTTATCCCGCAATCCCACTCAGTACCTTGTGTCTCAGAAAAAATCTATAATTTATTCAATTACTATTTATTGCGTATCTAATAATAAATTTTCTCTTGCACTTTGAATAATATTAACTTGGCATTTATTAGTGAACGACTGTTCACTTATAAATTCAATATACATATCTCTCTCAAAGAAATATTAATCAACAATTAAATACTCGACATAAACTAAATCGTTCCAAGTGATTCCAACGATTTTCAACAACCTGAGTCTATGCAATTAATGGGAAAATTTGAGCAGTTTTATTCAAAATACTCTACTTGTAACTAATTAAACAAATAGTGGTTCTCGTAGTAGTGTCATTGCAAGAGATGCTAAAAAAACATAATAGAGTAATAGAAAATGTAAGAATTACAATTGTTTAAAATAAAACATTATACAATGTTTACTCATATTGACAATTTATTTTAAGGGGGCACACCATCTTTCAACTCTGAAAAGTAATCTTCTTATAAATAATAACAAAAATAAATTATAATTGTTATATAATTTTTATACTAATATTAGGTTATATTACCTGTATTTTTACCATGGTAAATCCATATTAGCACCTACTTACCCATGGTGACTCTCCGTATACTGTTTTGAGCATTTTGGCACTGTCCGTAGGATTCCATGTGACCACATGGTTTGATTGGGCTATCACCTTTTTTATTGTATAATAATTATGTATATTTCGCATATACACGCGTGTTTCGACTACACGCCTTTTCTATTATAAAAATAATAATGAGTATTTCGTTTATAGCGCAAAAATTTTAGAACTAGATCTTTTGGTTGCACAAGATTCATCCAATGACATGTATATGTTAAACTACGTGACCTGGACTTGTATATCAAGTTTCAAGTGTATATAATGCAGCACTTTTTCAGACATGCAATTTTTAGTTACAGAAATGTTAAAAAATTGAATTTATATATAATTGAGATATCGTATAAACTCAAAACTTAATATGCAAGCCCTTGTCATGTATTTCAACATATTTGTGTAGTTTAGTGACTTAACTGAAACCAAAAGATGTGATTCATTCCAAATATACGCTTTTGGCGTATGTGTTTTAGAACCAAGTACATCTTCTGGTTGTAGTAAATTCATCAAACGATACAAATATGTTGACATACAAGACAAGAGCTTGCATATCAAGTTTCAAGTGTATATGATACATAAAGTTTGAGATATACAATTTTTAATCACTCAAATCGTGAAAAGATAAATTTATATAAAAGTGCTATATCATATAGACTTGAGGCAACATTTTTGGCTGCAGGAAACTTCAGAAGTAGCCTACTTAATTAGCAGCATAGCAGGAGATATACCACTTGTACCAGTAGAAGGCAGCGATAGTTGATCTTGGTCGAGGAGCTGTAGTAGATCCTGGACATATAGTTGTTATAGAAGTTACACGTATAGCAGCAGCAGCAGTTGGCCCAGCTCGAGTAGCAGTAGCAGCAGCAACAGTTGTATGAGCACAAGCAGCAAAAGCCGTACACACAGCAGTCGCAGTAGTGGCTCTTGAATGTGCAGCTGGATACACCCTGGGCTACAGCAGCACTGGACTCTGTACTAGTAACAGCAGCAGTAGTTGACCCTGGTTGAGGACCTGGAGTAGATCCAGAATGTGCAGCTGTAGAACGTATGCCAGAAACTCCGAACTCCATGGTCATGTACAGATGATTGAAAGATGCCAGCAACGCTAACCAGCTCGTCGAACATGATGACAGCTCCTGAGTCAACTTCAGATGAATGAAATGGGCCAGTAATGCTAACCGGCCCAACAGTCAGCGTGAATCTGGTTTCAAGGTCGTCCCTCGACCTTCAGCAACGCCAGCCAACACCACCAGAGAGCGTAAAGCCGGATGCAGGGTCATCTCCAAGTAACTGAAGACTCCAAAAACGCCAATCAGCACCACCAGAGAGTGTAAAACTGGATTCAGGGTCGTCTCCCTGGTAACTGAAGCCTTCAGAAATGCCAAGCAGCATCAGTAGCACCAGACAGTGTCGATCCAGCTCCAGTCGTCTTATCTGTAGCCATCAATGCAAACCTATAATGCACAGACAGTATATAAGTCAGCTATAGGGTCATCTTTACATCGTTGGAGCAGCACAAACAATGATAGTCAATCCTCATCTTGACTGTATCTTGAAATTTGAATGTATAAGTACAGCAGTGAAGGCAGCAAGAGCAGCAGCAGCAACAGTCAGCAGTAGACACCAAAACAAGGGATAACCTCCATGCGAATTTTCTTGCTGGAGTTACGTATTTTCTCCTACTGCAGTACTCCTTGGTAGATTGCCACTTTCACGTAACATCGTGGCTGCAATTTCGGTGCATCACTTTCTTACACTTTTTACACAGCACTACACTAAAAATCAAGAACCGCGAACAGCCGATCCGCGAGCGAGCTTCAAAGCACATAAGTACTTAGATGTACATACATGTGCCGCAACACTTTTCTGAAGATAATAAAACTGTCTCTTCTGCATCACGTCGTCGAAAAGCACAGGAACTTGGTGATCGGAGGCCGTTTCAAAACATCAAAACACGCACTCGGCCGCGAGATAGACGCCAGATAGACGCGCACAATGTATGCGCAGTCGTCGAGCTCGCTTCGCCAGAGCCACGGCCAGAGCCAGCGATCAACTGTTCGGCGTCGCTTCGAATATGAAAACTATTTTTTTTTTTTTTTTATTCAAACTATACAAATCCAAGACATCATTGCCATCCCTTTAATAATTATCTACCTCTGTGTAAATTTTCAAGCTAATATATGCACACATAATAGAATGGCATTCGAACAAAATTTTCAGGGTATGCACGCTGCAGTTAATAATTTTCGTTCGAATGCCATTTATTAATGTGTTCATATTTTCATTTGAAACTTTGCACGGTGCTAGATGAGTCCAAGACGGAGGGCAATGATGTCTTAATTTTGCGAAATTCGTTATATTTATTTCGTTTCAACTAATTTTCCTCCAAGTACTCACACTATCGACTCGGTTGGTAAAAATTGGGTGNAATAACAGTAACAGTTGATAAAGTAATAAAGCAAGATGAGAAGAAAGTAAACGCATTAAGACACATTGTCTTTTAAGTAATTATATAAATTAAGAGATTAATAGATTAGTTTAATTTGTAAACATTAGTAAAAGCAAAACCAGAGCTATTTTCTGTATCAATTATATAATATGATCTTTCCAACTACTGACTTGAGCTTAGTAGATTAAATGTAATTCTGGTCCCCGTGTAAGATGAAACCAATGCCGAAATTTGAGAATCCCAAACAAATATAGTAGGTTAGTAGATTATGGGTCTCATAAGATGAAACCAATGAAATTGAAAATATTATATAAATTAACAGATAAATAAATTAATTTAATCTATAAACATTAGTAAAAGCAGAATGTATGAAAGAAATACAAGTAGAGGAGAGCTACTTTCTGTAGCAATATAGGTATAATTCTTTTGACTATCGACATTAGTTTAATCAATCTCACTGTTATTTAAGAAGAAGAAGGTTAAGTGTAATTTTGGTCCCATAAGGGTTAAAATCCACCAAGTAGAAGCTGAGAAACAGGCATATACATACGCACATACACACACACACACACACAACACACACACACACACACACACACACACACACACACACACACACACACACACACACACACACACCCGTATGGACNACACACACACACACACACACACACACATCCATACGGACATTTTCTAAAAACACTATTTTTCGACTAAAAATACATCAAAACACACTTTCTACATGTTTTTACACAAACTCAAAAAATCACTATTACAAGGCTTCCTTAGGAAGGAAGCAAAATAGTGATGTAATTAAAGCATATATTACTTTAATCGAAGTGACAGACTCAATGAACTGTAAAGTTGCATTTATGGCTTGGGCAACAAAACATATGATTAGTGATTTGACGGTTTTCAACGAAGCTCCCACATTTTTGCACATTAATTATGATATACGGTTAGACCTTGAAGTGAAAATGTCGACCATTCTTGGATATTTTAAAGACATGAGTGAGGTTACGTTTCTTTATATCGTAAACGAAAGCGACCATTGTATTAGAAAAAATGTAGTCGAAAGAAATTTAAACTCTTATTTCTTGTCAAACAGAGACAAATTATTGGAATTGAAAAAACAACATGAGCAATTCAATTTCGCCAATATTATAAAGACAATGCGAAAAGATAGGCAGTAAACAATAGAAGCATCGAATATTGCAATGAGTTGCATCGATATTTCCTTGTAGTGGGATATGGAAGTTAAGATAAAGAAAGAATTAATTAGGGATTTAGAAGATGGATTAAATGCTGCTTTGGACGAAATTTTAACATAAAATCTCGTTAAAGATATTTCGCCGCTGCCACCGTGTCTAGAATTGGGTTATCATATAAAGAATGCAGAAAATTCACCCTGTACATGAGCACTCTGGGTTATTGATAAAGGATTTTTTCGTTGATGCATCTTATGTGGCTTCCCTCATATCGTATTCACAGATAAATATAGAATGAATGCATAAGTAGGTAAACTGTGCGGCTACGAGCTCATGCCGTTACGAGCTCACCCTCTTACCAGCTCGACCCCTACCAGCTCACCCCCTATCAGTTCACCCCAGCTTAGCCCGGGTACGCGAAAAAAAATTTATCTGCGGCCGAGATTTGAACCCGGTGCCTTCCACTGCCTGCCACTCCCTGTATTCCCTGCAGTAATTCGATTTATCAATTTTTCCCCAGTTCCTTTGTAGTTCCTGATCTATTTTAGTTTTTCTCCCCTCTTCTAGCTTTTCCCTTACCTCGTTAATCTCTCTCCCTTCTTGGATCCACCCTGCACCCCGCACAGCAGGCCGCGATCGTACCCTCGACCTACCGCCGCCCTTTTTAAGCCTCAGTTTCTGAAACATTCCTTAGCGATCTTCTCTCTCGCAAAGCAGTGTCTTAAGCGGTATCGCCGAGCATTCGAGAGCCTCGGCGATTCCCCCTCCAGCGCTATGAGCGAAATTCTCTCCCCACCGCGCACGCTATTGGCTCGGCAGAGGAGCGCATGAAGATATAAAACAGAGCGCGCTTGGACGCGCGGTATTAGTCTACACCATGCAGCTACGGCAAGCGGATCTACGGAGGCAGCCGCAGAGTCGACAATGAGCAGCGAGTGGATTTGTAGCGGCTCCCTCTCACCACTCGCGCAGCGTTCAAGTCGTCAATGCGTGCGGATGGCGTGCAGATCTACAGCAGCGACCTCCAAGCGAATCCTCTTAGTCTACACCATGCAGCGACGGCAAGCGGATCTATGGAGGCAGCCGCAGAACGTTCAAGAGTCGGCAAGAAGCAGCTATCGGATGGCAGCAACGGGGACGATTCTTTAAACGAGACTCAAGGTCACCGAGTCTCCTTCTCATATTTTCAAACAGTCCTTTTCAGGGCTATGAAAAAATATATAACGTGGTAACATAACTTTCGAGTTAAAACCGTTCTTTTCAGTACTAATAAAAAGGAAGAAAAGAAATGCGTGGCTCTCTCGCGCCGAACGCCTCTCTCGCCGCAGCGTCTTCTAACAGCGCTCGCCGAGTTCCCCCTCTCACCAGCCACCCATTGGCTTGGCAGAGAAAGAAATGAATCCTCTCTAAGGTGCGTTTTAACGCTAAGTGAGCCTGGGTCGCATAAAGAAGAGCTCTTTCAATATCATTTTTTCAAATAGCCCTTTTCAGAGCTATAAAATATTTTAAAACGGATGATCAACTCTAGAAAGTAAAAACAGTTCTTTTCAGAACTAAATAAGTGTAGAAAAGTAGTTTCCCTCTTAGCCACGGGCGGGAGCAGTGACCTTGCACTCTCTCGCCGAACATTCGAGAGCTCTCGACGATTCCCAGCGATACGAGCAAGAGTTAGAAGCGAGCGAGATACCCCCACTCCTTCCGCGCATGCCATTGGTTCGGTAAAGAAGCGCGTGAAGGAATAAAGAAAAGCGCGTTTTGACGAGCGGTATCAGTCGTTCTTGAAAAATGAAGCAGTCAACAGCAGCAGCAACTTCTTCGGCAAACCGCAGTCATTTGGCGAGGGAGTCTTTACCGTGTTATCCTGTGGAAGTCGCTTGCGTCCAACACAGAGTAATGCAGTAGAGTTCGCTCGTCTGTAACACCCCACACCGGCTCCGCAGGGTTTTTAATTTAAAATTATAAAAATCTAAAGACTCACGACTTGTTTTTTCAGAAAAAGTACGTAAACATACGCGTGCTCTCCCACTTTTCTCACCTGCTACGGGTCACAGCTGAGCAGCCAGCTACAAGCAACAACAGCAACGCCATCAGGCAGTAGCAGCGGCAGCTGAAGTCACCACGCGGCAGCGGCTGCAGCGAGCACGCTATAGATATACCAAGCGGCAGCAGCGAGCGCGTATATCTATATATGTAGCGCAGCGAGCGGTGCGGCGTGCACAGCGTGAGAGCGGGATGATGACGTAGCGGCGGCGCGGCGCGCGCATCTCCGTATGCTTGTATGAATGGTTTTTGTATATAGGTGTGAATGTGTGTGTATATATTTGTATGTAAGCGTTTTTTCGGCGGCTCGAGTCCCGCTCTCTCCGTAGCCTATATAAGGACCTGCGCGGCCTATGACTAGTCACTAGCTCCAGCGCAATTATCAGCACACTAGTCCTACCAAGAACCACCATTAAGCCTTGGTAGATAAAACACTTAGAATATTTTCTCACTTTTGAAGGATTTATAGAATTTTCAAGCTATCGCAACTTAAAGCGTATCAGTTCTAGACTTAGAAAAATTTCAGTTCCTTTCAAAAGACTTAGAGAAATTTCCGAATATTCGTACATTTATAAAATTTTCGAGTTAGGCACGATAGCGCAATTTAACGCGTATCTGTCCTAGACTTACACAAATTTCACCAATTATCAAACATTCGTAATACTTCAAATCAATCAGATAACGCAAATTAAGTGTATCTGTGTAAAAACTACTTTTTGTAAAAATACGACTTTGGTCAGCGATCCAATCAGATAACGCAATTAAACGCGTATCTTTTTATATTTTAGTTTGTAAAAATCAAAAGCGGATTTATTAATTTATTTCTTTTTGTGATATTGAATATATGCAACAATCAATGCAATATTCTTATTATTGTGTTAATTATCCCTATCTCGTATCCCGGACCTGACTGAAAAATATAAATATTAAATAAAATAATTCTATTTAGTCTGCTGTCAGAAAGACGACACAGACTAGTAAACATTCACTCCTTTTCTCTAGTAAAATCATTAAATTACATATTTTTTGCATAAATCTCAATTACTACAGGACCGAGAAAAGTCGTGACCGTTTCACGTCCAATGGCTGTGGCATATAATCCGGAGAAAGGACGCATTAAGAGTCGCAGAGAGTGGCCATTTACACCAGCAGCAAGAGCGCCTTTCGCCGAGACGCCGAGGAATGCGCACAAACCACGATGACGCATCTTCAAGCCACCGCGGGACGAGGAGGTCAACTGGCGACCTTCCCCGCCTAAGAAAGATCGAAAACTTATCATTATCAAGCGACAAAGAGCGCCTCGCAGCCGCAGCAAGGAACGACAACGGGAGCTGCGTAAACTAACACGCAAGCCAGGCTACGTCAGCCCCAAGCGTAAGCCATGAGTCGATGAAAAAACCAATCGGCACCAATAATATTTTACCGTGGAAAAAACTGTTTCCCCTTCCTCCCTCGCTAGGCATAAAAAGAATGTCGCCGAGATATAAGACTCATTCTATCGACGACTTCCAAGATGTGCTATCCTCGAGCCATAAGTTCCGACGAAAGAGAAATGAAGGAGGAAGAACGAGTATTTCAAATGATTTGTATCATAGCGATGATGCAAGTTCATTTGGAAGCACTTGCTCGCATCCAACGTCGGAATATCGAGGATCGTGAGAAGATGTTCGAGGTCTTGTACGAAATTCAAGCGTACTACCTCGACATGCAGGAAGACTAATAATGCAAATCGGCCCTTTTCAGGGCCACCAATGAAATTTTAACGTAAGAAAAACTATTTACCCCCACCATCATCCATCGCAGAGTATAAATATCTGCGCGATCTCGAGTGAGAGTTCATTCTTTCCAGTCATGGTGAGACAACGTGTCATACGACCTTGCGACTCTCCAAGAGCTCGATCTCGAGAAGACCAGGATCCAACGAGATGTCGACTTTTCACGTCATCTCTACGAGCAGCAGAAGAGGAGGATGAGACAGACGTTGTCAGGCCGCATTCTCTGACACTAGCAGCTTCTTGGCTCGGAACGCCAAAAGTACAGTTACCGCCAATCCTATTGTCAAGTGATTCATCATCATCATCCCCGCCATAGTCCACGAGCTCATACTCATCATCTTAGTACAGTATCCGTCGAAAAATCAAACAGCCCTTTTCAGGGCTACCAATATATATATCATAACGTAAAACATCTATTTGTGTTTTCTATAACCTTGAAAAAAAAAAATGTCCAAAGAAGGAGAATATGTTGAAACGCAAAGGCCTTGGATACGAAATGCTACAAGACCTAAAAAGATTCCAACAAGTTCGCTCAATCGTCCTCCTTTTAGACAGTTAGAAGAAAAAAGACCGAGAAATGTCCCAACACTTCCACTCTCCCCTCCCTCTCATGGACTATGGATTATTGAATAATCTACCCCCACCACATGCACGCACGCTATCTTGGAAATTAGTGAATAAAAGGCGCAGCGCGAGAGGTAAAAAATCAGAAAATTCTGAACTCTTCGAGAGAGAACACACAAGTAATCGACAGCAAAAAAAAATGAAACTCATCGTCGACATCCAAGGCTTTCAAAGCTTAGCACGGGAGTTCATCCCGAAGGAGATCTCAATTATAGCAAGTTTCTACAGCGATGAAAACGCGAAGCCAAAGACCTTCCTGATAAGCCCGCCAAATTGCTGCCCAGGACATATTGCGGCAGAGTACACGCCTATGAACCAGTGGCTCACGAAGACTTTCCATGGCATCGTCTGGGATGATGGCGACGTTCCCTACCTGCAGATTGAAGAAGTTCTGGACGAGGAATTCCTTTATGCTAACAAAATATACGTATAGGGCGCGGAGAAGAAGTTGATCATAAGCCAACTTTATCCAAAGTTGAAAGTGGTCAACTTGACCGATTATAACTGCCCGCCGCTACGTGATCTCTGCGCAGGCCGGTTTACCAACTGCGACAATCGCAAGAGCAGCAAGAGCAACCCGGTATGTGCCGAGTTGCACGTCCAAGTACTCAGAGACTGGCTGAAAAACTATTGGATGTAAATTTGTATAATAAAAAAATAATAATAAAAAAAATAATAATAAAAAACGGTCGTTTTCACGACAAAAAAATTCATAAAATTTATGGAATGAATCTAATTGAATGCGCACCTTTCTCGCGCATCTTCTGCTAGCTATAAGAAGGACGTCGCGAGCGAGAGCGAGTCATTATTCGTATAACTCTCGAACGAGAAACATGTGGGCCTACAGAGTGTTCTCGGACATTGTCCTTCCTCAAAGCGTTAAAGCGTTCCTGCTCTGTGTACTACGACTGCGACGACAGCGGCGGCGATGAGCATCTCCGAGAAGCTTCGGAACTACTACCACTACTACGAGGAGATTGACGTCGACTACGTTTTGGATCTGCAGAGCTTCAAGGTCGGCAGCAGTTTCATTCACAAGAAACTGGCTGTAGTCACGCTCGAGGGAGATGCGCCGATAGACGTATACCTCTTCTAGCCACCGTTCGAGTGGGAAAGCTTGAGCTCCGAGCAGCGACGTGAAAACAGCTGGATCGAAAGGAAGCTCATCGGAACCCCCTGGTCTGCTGGAATATTCGAGTACGATGACATCACGAAGATCCTTGAGAAAGCCCTCAAAAATGCCAAGAGAATCTACGTCAAGGGATTCGAGAAGAAGAGGTGGTTGGAGAAGAGGTTATCGTCGACTGCTGTCCAAGTCATCGATACGGAGGTTTTGGGATGTCCATCACTCAAGCATTTCCCCAAGACAGGCGAATGCGAGAATCATCCTCTGCTCTCCGAATCTCAGTGTGATGGTCGAAACGTCAACGCTCTGAGATCGTGGATGCAGACGCATCGCAGTGTCTTTGGGGAAGATATTTGCTATTGATATATTTTATGTATTTTTATAATTAATAAAAACTGTTGTTTTCACGACAAAAAAAAAAAAAAAATAACGTAGAACAAGCGCAAGCATTCATTCTTGAAACGTTCTTCAAAGTGACAAGAGCATCCTGATCTCCACGGAGTATTATATTTCTACCATCATCGACAATCTGAGATTGTGCGCCCATCGCCTAGACAATGCGGACGCCGACGACATCCAGCGCTGGCTGGATATTGCGCGAGCAGCCATCGATTCGTTGAATGCTCTTCTAGAGCAATCAACTAATTCAGTTGGTAAACTTCATCACGCAGACGCCTGCTCAGAATACGCCTGGCGTTTACGAGGATATCTTGATTGGACTATTGAGAATCGAGTGGCTCATGCCCTACGTTGTTGCCTTCAATGTGCACAAAATACGTCTGCTGAATTCCGTCGAGAAGAACAAGCCGATCAGTATGAGTTTTCGTAGTTGGGAGTTGTACGAGTATCCGCTTCTTCCCGTCTCCACGAAGCACGTGTGGACTGTGAAAACGTCGAATCAGCTGGAAAGGCCGAGAATGACGAATCTCGGATCTCATGATAATCTACACTGTCGATTCTCCTCTCCATGTTGCAAACAGTGTTTGTTCATCCCGGCATGTGTCCGACCCCCTGGATCCCCCCGTCTATGGAGGCAGCTGACATGTCCCCGGTACCTGACCGAAGGCGGTGCCAGACTGGGTACATCATACCAGGATATAGCACGCGCTGTCGCGCTAGCCCATCTCTGCTCTCTCGAGCCCTTCTCCCCGAACCAAGGTGATTGCCTCTCTGGAGAGTTTCCGGCAGGCGTCTCACGACAGCACGCACTCGCTTTAGCCAATCGACCGGTACTAGCTAGGTAACCGGTCTCCCGTCTTGCCGTCAGCAGAAGCCAAAGATAGTTCGGGTCACTTCTACGCGCAACCTCAGATCGCCTCCCTATCCAGGATCTTCTTTTGGCAGCTCACGGGTCGCACCGCACGGCAAACACGGTAGCCTGTTAGTCCACGAAGCATATTTTATTTCTGCTCTACCCTCCAGGGCTGGCGCCCCGGCGAGCAATCCCCCATCCGCCACCCGGGGGACGCGCCGCCTACGGGGTTACAGGCTCCCCGCGCGCGCGCGCGCGCGCGTGTGTGTGTGTATACCGCAATATTATCGAATCCAGGTTATAAATCTCTACAATATTTGGCATATATTGTATATCCTTTTTTGGATTGTAAATTCGGGAAAAGAAGTTATTTTTAATTGTGCTGACTAAATTTCATTTTATGGTCGTTTATTGAATTTTGCAAAATTATTTTTGACATTTTTCGTATAATCTTAATGTTACATAAAAATACAGCTATAGCGCATTTAAAAGAGAATAAAATTACCTTTCTTTTCCCGCTTAGCCCTCGAGATCGACCGCACTATTTGGCAGCGAAGCCGAAAAAGGCGATTTTTTCGAATCAAGGCATATCTCCAAAATTAAATATTAGATCCTCACAAAAAAAAAAACCGCTGCCAAGTCATTGGCACTTAGCTTCCTCCTATTCTGCTAGTGGAAGATAATTAAATGGGACAATCAACTCATTCTTTGATTTAAATATTCGCTACTATTCGATACTAAAAGGATAGGTTTACTCGAATTCAGAATCAGAAAACATATATGCACGTCCAATCTTATTACGATTGATCACATAGTTCCAGAATTATAACAGTATACGTATGCACGCATGCACGCACGCACGCACGCACACACACACAGACAAAACCATCTGCACGGACATTTTATAAAACCATGAAAACTCACAAAATATACTAAGCTTTAATTATCAAATTATATGGTTTAACAAAAATAATAATGTTCAGTCACACAGAGTATACAGGGTGAGAGTTGAAGAATTTGAATCTTAATATCTTTTAAACTAAAAGGTTTCATAAGCTACAAAAAGAACCTAGCCGAAGTGATCAAAAGATCAATCTTTTCCTAAAATTTCAACTCAATTTAAACCTTTTTACTCCCGTAATCGTACGACATAAAAAAACCATTTTTTTTAGTTTTTGATTTTTATCTCAAAAACTAGTCGCCAAAATTGCTTAAAATTTTTACAACTAGTAGATATCGTTGTTTTTTATTGTCATGAATTTTTTCAAAACATTTAACTATTTATTTTTTGAGTTATATATGTTTATCGAAAAATTACCTTTTATATCATAAAAAATGAACAGATCAGTCAATCTAGAAAATCTTGCGGGAAAAAGTAGACAAATTTATGTTCTTTTAGATACACTATTGTTGAATATATTGTATAAATCATATCATTATAAAAAAGCAAAAATATTTTTTCAAAAATAGAAAAATGGCTATAATATGGCCATAAAATGGTCAGAATCATAAAACAAAAAATGACCTAAATTCAGAATTAGAAAAAATATATGCATGTCAAATTTTATTACGATCCGTCGCATGGTTCCAAAATTATGGCGGTATACGTACATACACACACACACACACACACACACACACACACACACACACACACACACACACACAGCCATCCGCACGGACATTTTCTAAAAACGTGTGATTCGTACTCCAAACACCTCCAAATGCGTTTCCACGAAGTATTAGCAAAACTGAAAATTTTACTATTACAAAGCTTCCTCTTGAGGAGGAAGCAATATGATGAGAGTTTCTGAGTCAAGCTATATACCACAAAAATTTCAATTTATTTGACTACGTAGCTTTTGAATAACAAATAGAAAACTGAAAAAAAAGAGTTTACAATGTCCTACGTTTACGAGAGTAAAAAGGCTTAAATTCATCTGCAATTTTGGGAAAAGGTAGACTCTTCATGCGTCTCGGCTAAGTTCTTTGCGCAGCTCTCAAAACCTTATGGTTTCTGAGATATCGATGATACAACTTTTTATTGAAATTTTTTCGATTTGTTATAACTTCAAAACTAAGCAGTCAAATGCTTCAAGAAAAAAGTTAGTAATTTATTACAGCAACAACAAATTGCTGTTGAAATTTCAAATGATTCTGTCGATTCCTGTCGTTTCTGAGTTATGAGCCAACCTCTACAATCCGTTTTTCTGCTTCAATTTTGCTTCCTCCTAGAGGAAGCTTTGTAATAGTAAAATTTTCACTTTCGCTAAAACTTTGTAGAAACATGTTTTTAGATATTAGAAGTTCGAAGTACGTGTTTTTAGGAAATGTCCGTATGGATGTGTGTGTCTGTGTGTATATGTGTGTATGTATACCATGATATTTCTGAAACTACTCCGTCAATATCAATCCAATTTGCAAGCAGTGGTCCTAATGCTTAATTAAAACTGAAGATCAATTACAAATATATAACAGTATTAGAGAAACAATCTTACGATGAAAACGATCTCATAATTTTGATCGTCAAAAAGATATACGAGCGTCATAATATTTGTATTAATAACCGACAGCAATAGGTTTTTCAAATTTTAGATTCATATTACTATATGGATGCTCTGCTAATTTTATTATGAAGCATATAAAAAGTTCACGTTCCTTTATATCTTAAATGCTACTTGTAGGACCTCAGTATTAAAATCAATCCATCAGTGCCGAAAATATACTCCGAGTTTGCGTAATAATGCGAATAGGGTGAAAGTGGACATTTTCAAAATCTTTATAATATTCGATTTTTCATCGTTAACCAAGTTCGAAACAGAATACTTTCCATTTTTATTTATTTAAGTTATTACTTCTGCCGGGCGTCCCGAGACGCACACATTTTTTTTCATTAATAAATCGAAAACTAAAAAAATGAGTTTTTTGTGCTTTGATTACGGGCGTACAAAGGCTCTATTGCACTTGAGATTTTGGGAAAAAGTAGATATTTTATGCGTTTTGGCTAAGTTCATTGCACAGCTTTAAAATCCCTATGGTTCTTAAGATATTAACGTTTGAATTTTTTTTTTTACTTTTTGATTATCTCTAAAACAATGTTATCAAATGCTTCAAAATTTTATTTGGTGATTAACGATAAAGAAAGCTATCTGTTTTTAAAATTTTAAATGATTTTGTTAAGCGGTTTTCAAGTAACAAGCTGAAATGTAAAAACCGATTTTTCTCAAAAATGTTGCTTTCTCTTACAGAGGTGTCGTTGCATGTCGAAAAAAACATGAAGATACTGTATAATAAAACAATATTTTATTTATTGGATCTATAAATTTAGTTAGAGGAAGCTACGTGCCAATGAATTGGCAGCCTTTTTTTTTTGTCGGAGTTTGTCGATATTTTTTTTCAGCTATTTTAATTTTGTCTACTTAGGTTTATTTTAATATGTACAATTTTATGAATTTTTGTAAATTACTTAACATTAATAAATTCATAAATTATTGAAGACGTTGGAGAGAGGAGGCGCGACGACTCTGTACTCATGGGTTTCGTCAGTATAGACCTTCGGATAACTGGGACAGGTTTCCTGATGACTGATGACGGCGGTGGCGACTCAGGGCTTAACGTTTTCGCTGGCGCAGGTTTTCGAATAACTACGACTGGTAGTGGTGTCGCAGCTTTTGGCGGTGGAGGTCTATATGGTGGAAGAAGGTCGTTGAAATTAATGAATTCAGGCTCCTCTTCTATTGCTACCCAGTAATTATATTGTGGTCGCTGAGCTGATCTTTTTTGCAGCGATACAGGCTACTCATATAAAGCCCAACCGTTCACCCAAACCCACCCATTTACCTCTTCAATGAAAGAGTGACTACCGTGTGCTTTTTTCGCATAGATTTAGTTTACTTGTCCTGTGAAATAGATATTTATGAGATGTATAAAAAGAGAGATATCTACTAGAGGTAAGAGAAAAATATGTCTATCAGAGTGAGCAAGATGTCATACAAGAGAGTCTGCAACGTATAAGAGATTTAGATTTAGATTTTAGAAATTTTTATTCATGTACATTATGTTGTACAAAATTATTGATACAGGTAGTAAGTTGATTAGCTGTTCATTGATGAAGGTCGGTGTATGAGTATGAGAGTAATGGAGGCGAGAAATGGGTGACGAATGCTGCTTGAAGATGTTATGTACTCTCTTGTGCGAGGAAGTAGCGCTTAGCTTGCGTTTTGAACTGAGTGATAGATCTATTGTCACGAAGATGAGATGGTAAGGAGTTCCAGAGGTATGAGGCACTGATATGGAATGAGTTCCTCAGTGTCTCCGTGCCGAAGGGGGGGATGTCCAGGGCAGTCACCTCACCCCTCACAGGACGGAGTGCAACGTGGAAGTCAAAGAAGGCCAAG
>CM053170.1:37029202-37138064 GCA_012977825.3 Pteromalus puparum | reverse complement strand
TGAAAAGATGATTTCTTAGCTTCGGTACGGGGTGCTTTAACGAAGTAAACATTCTCTGTCTGGCGGCGGTTAGAGCGACGTAGGGAGATGTTTTTGGCATCTGCGAACCATGTTGCCAGGTACTCGGGGTTCCCCCTCGATATAGCGTTAAACGCCTGGACGCCAAGGAAATATTCGCGTCTGTGCGCTACTGATAGCCAGCCGAGGGCTAAGCGGTACGGTGTTACTCGCGCATCGTATGGTATGCGGCCATGCACAAACCTAACACATGCGTTTAATAGCCTATGCAATTTTAAGTTTTGAGTGTTATTAAGACTATGGAACACTACGCAAGCATAGTCAAAATGCGGAAAAATGAGAGCTTCAACTAAGGATTTACGCACGTTGCGGGAAAGTGCATGGCGACGATGCTTGAGTGCATTGAGCGTTCGGTAGACTTTACATGAAACGGCGTTCAAATGCGTATCCCAGTCCAATGTCGGGGTAAGTCACACGCCTAAGTTTAATGCTTCCGTGACGTAAGGTATATTGTGACCATTAATATTAATTTTGGAGCAGCTGTCGAGATCGATCCTCGATATATATTGCTCGCTACCCAGAATCATCGCCTTCGTTTTGCGGAGATTCAGCTGCAGACCGTTTTCTACGGCCCAATTTGCTACCGCTATAGCGTCGCGACTAATATCCGACAAGCCGGATGTGAATTCGTGTGGTAGAAACGAGCGATAGATCTGGGTGTCGTCGGCAAAAATCATGTGCTTTGACCCTCTACTTAGAACATTGGGTAAGTCATTAATGAAAAGCGAGAAAAGTAGAGGGCCAACCACGCTACCCTGGGGCACCCCTGCGTTCGACCTGACCCACTCAGACACTTGATCACCCTCGTCGACGACGGCCTGGATGCGGTCATGGAGGTAGGTAAAGAACCACTTAAGGGCATTATCGGAGCAATTTATATTGTTTAGCTTGCGAAGCAGAACATCGTGGGGAATAGTGTCGAATGCTTTTGAAAAATCGAACAATACTAATATTGTGATTTTGCGGTCATCGATGGCTTGCCTAATATTTTCAAGTACGCCAAGAAGAGCTGTTTGTGTACTATGACCCCTACGATATCCCGCTTGACAAGGGTCAAGTAGACCGTGTTTCTCTAGGTAATCGCGCAGTCTATTATGCACCAACAGTTCTAGTATCTTTGAGAGTTCCGGAAGTTTAGCGATTGGGCGAGTGTCTGAGGGAGACAAGGGCGACTTAACCTTGCTCAGTGGTAGAAGAAGAGCTTTTTTCCAGAGGCTTGGGAAGGACGCTCGATTCACGGAAGCATTAAACAGGGTCCTTAGGGGTTTAACAAGTGCAGGAGCGGCTGTTTTGATCATTCCGATGGAAATACCGTCAGCTCCGGACGCCTTAGACTTCGCTTTTAGTATTGCCGCAAGAACCTCGCTATCACTGAATTCTCCGATGTCAAACTCTTCTCGCACGAAGTTCTGGCGCGGGGATGAAAGGAGATCGTTGAGTGTGTCTATCGAGATAGGTGGTGTAGCATTAGAGATACTAGCGAGATACTAGCGTAGTGGTTATTCAGCTGGTCTGGTGTGAAGAATGAAAAGGGTGAAGGTGTAGCAGAAGAGGAGAAGCCCACGCTCTTAACGACGGCCCATCTAGCTCTCAAATCGGGTGCATTGGAAAGGCGTTTCGAGATGTAAATATTTTTAGCCGAATCGAGACGGTTACGTACTTGGCTGCGGAGCGAGCAAAATTTTCTGAATTCGACGAGCGAACCAGTTTGAGTAGCCGATTTGTAAATTTTATCACGTTCTTTCATGAGATCGCGAATAGTTTCGTCTGCCCACGGTTTCCGCTTAGAGGTGAGTACAATTGTGTTCAGGGGTGCTAGAGAGAGAGAGAGAGAGAGAGAGAGAGAGAGAGAGAGTACAATGTATCATACATATATCCATTATCTAAAATATTATTTATACTTTTTCTCATTCTAAAGTTATTGTTTTAAGAAATATTTAAATAAGCAATAAAAGTGTTGATTTCTGTTTAATAATTGTAAATTCTCTTATATAGCAATTATCATAATATTTCGACACTTGTGAGTTGTACGCTAAACATCAATTGAACACTAGCAGACCATTAAACTCTAGCAAAACGTTATGTCAGAAAATTATACACTTTGTACAATTATGTATATTTATTAACGGAGCATTTCTTTAATTTTTTCTACACTTTTTGTAATATTTTATATATTTTGTATATGAATTTATTTGAAACTGTATATAAGAGAACAGATTACTCTTTATTAATGAGAAAAATAATTACACTTACCTTCTTTTTTTTTAATAATTATACGATTATAACAAATCACAGCTTTCCTGGCTTGACTTAAGCAAGTGTTTCTTAACACTGATAATTATTGTTATAATAATTTTTATTGTTGTTGTTGAGTCAATGTCAATACTTTTTCGTTTTGCAATAAAGAAAGATTTGTTTTGAAATAATATATATAAATATAATAATATAATAATATACATAAAAGATTAGTTTTAGTAAAAATTATGTAACTATATTTCTTCTCAAAATAATAATAACGAGTTTATTAAAATATTTATTATGCGCTGATTATCACAAAATAAGAATGTTAAAGTTGCAAATATTTTTTCCGTAAATACATTTTTTATACGAGGTATTAGTTTATAAGAAGTTTTGAATGCATTAGTTTGTAAGATACATACATCCTATATGAGTAGGCCAGTATGTTAAAGTCAAATTTATTCTAATAATAATTATTCATTTATGAGAGGTAACCATTTAAAAACAGTTTTGTATTGTTGAGTAATTATAATTAAGAGTTTTTGTGTGTTTCTACGAAGTTGAAGCTGGAATATAAGTTAGTTATGTATAGCTTAAATATTGAGGCAGTAATATTATTGAATTCGAATAATGTTTTTCATGGATAAGTGCAGTTCCCTGCCTGGGGTACATATTTATATACTCCATTTAAATGATTTCTTAATCACATTGTATAAGTAGTAGTCACGTCGCTGTATAGGCTAAGTAAATATGTGGGTGATTCCGCCATAACTTGCCCAGAATAGCCTATTTTTTATCTATAAGGTTTAAAAAACATTTTATTTGAAATTGAATTCTTTGCGTATTTAAGCACACTTACAATATGATTAAAATAAAGTATCCTAAATAAAATTATTACAAATTATCAAAATTTTCAAAGTGTGAAGTGTTCTTATATGCTATGGTGATTTCTTTTATGTTTGGGGGACGGAACTGACATTTTCACGATTAAGAAGCTCCGCATAGTATATTCTTCTACCCACCAAATACTACCAAAAATCCCATTTCATTTACCTATAAACATTATTTAAACAGGTATTTATTCAGGGGACGGAACTGACTGAAATTTTTGTACGTTGCAAAATTAAAAAAACCGCTGCCAAGTCATTGGTACTAAGCTTCCTCCTATTCTGCTAGTGGAAGATAATTACATGGGACAATCAACTCATTCTTTGATTTAAATATTCGCTACTATTCGATACTGAAAGGATAAGTTAGGAAGACACTTGTAGGGGAGAGGTATCAGGGGGCTGGGGGTTAAAGTGGATATAAATAGGATGGAGCTCCGTGAACTCCTTGAAAACCATGAAAACTCTCAAAATATACTAAGCTTTAATTATCAAATTATATGGTTTAACAAAAATAATAATGTTCAGTCACACAGAGTATACAGGGTGAGAGTTGAAGAATTTGAATCTTAATATCTTTTAAACTAAAAGGTTTCATAAGCTACAAAAAGAACCTAGCCGAAGTGATCAAAAGATCAATCTTTTCCTAAAATTTCAACTCAATTTAAACCTTTTTACTCCCGTAATCGTACGACATAAAAAAACCATTTTTTTTAGTTTTTGATTTTTATCTCAAAAACTAGTCGCCAAAATTGCTTAAAATTTTTACAACTAGTAGATATCGTTGTTTTTTATTGTCATGAATTTTTTCAAAACATTTAACTATTTATTTTTTGAGTTATATATGTTTATCGAAAAATTACCTTTTATATCATAAAAAATGAACAGATCAGTCAATCTAGAAAATCTTGCGGGAAAAAGTAGACAAATTTATGTTCTTTTAGATACACTATTGTTGAATATATTGTATAAATCATATCATTATAAAAAAGCAAAAATATTTTTTCAAAAATAGAAAAATGGCTATAATATGGCCATAAAATGGTCAGAATCATAAAACAAAAAATGACCTAAATTCAGAATTAGAAAAAATATATGCATGTCAAATTTTATTACGATCCGTCGCATGGTTCCAAAATTACGGCGGTATACACACATACACACACACACACACACACACACACACACACAGCCATCCGCACGGACATTTTCTAAAAACGTATGATTCGTACTCCAAACACCTCCAAATGCGTTTCCACGAAGTATTAGCAAAACTGAAAATTTTACTATTACAAAGCTTCCTCTTGAGGAGGAAGCAATACTTTTTGCTTGCAATTACAGAATTTTTAATGTTCAGCGGCCAGACATTCAATTTTTGAACATTAAGGGTATATATTATCAAATTTATCCATTGATTAGCACTATAACATTAGAAAGCGTATTTTCAAAAACGTTTAATGCTGATATCTGCTTTTGTGTTTAAATCACTGGATGTGTGTTTGGCTATAATAGCATTTCTTTAAATTATTCTGACAAACTAGTAAATATTAATAAATTCGGCCTATATTTCAATATGTCCGTGTTGAGATATGCTTTATTTGTTTATTTTGCATATGGTCTGTGGTTTTAAACCAAAATATAGATTTTGGACAGGGGATGAAACTGACATTTCAGGTCTTAATCGTTAATTTTCTAAAATAAAATAATAATAATAATGAAAACATAATTTGTCGGTCTTCCAATTGTTTTCCGGACATTTATCACAAAATTTGACATCGATTATAATTATCCAAGAATTTTTTTTCGTTCGTTAAAGTGCTTTTTAAGGTTTGGACATGATCTGGGCAAGTTATGACAGAATCACCCATGTACGTTCTTATAGTTGCATTGTATAGATGATTATCATTAGTTTTAGTATAAATATATTCATGGTATTCTATATTTCTTCAGACAGGTTAGAGTTGTATGTATATGTAATGCTTCTTTTTATGTGTTTTGATGTAAATAATATATGTAATGTATCTATATACCCGTATAATAAGGATTTTATCATATAAAGAATTGGACTGAATAATATGTTATATTACTAATACTAAATAATAATATAACAATATGTTATATTACTAATACTAAATAATAATATAACAATATGTTATATTACTAATACTAAATAATAATATAACAATATGTTATATTACTAATACTAAATAATAATATAACAATATGTTATATTACTAATACTAAATAATAATATAACAATATGTTATATTACTAATACTAAATAATAATATAACAATATGTTATATTACTAATACTAAATAATAATATAACAATATGTTATATTACTAATACTAAATAATAATATAACAATATGTTATATTACTAATACTAAATAATAATATAACAATATGTTATATTACTAATACTAAATAATAATATAACAATATGTTATATTACTAATACTAAATAATAATATAACAATATGTTATATTACTAATACTAAATAATAATATAACAATATGTTATATTATTATTTACATTCCTACCCGTTCCCAATTTATCTCCATATAGTCGATATTGGCATTTCGCTCGGGACACGATCAATAATACAAATCGATCAGCTATATTGAATTTTAAGACAATCGCGTGCAAGAATTTTGTACTGCTCACGTCAGCAGAGATCGTATCAGATCCTGCAATTAACAGATTCAGCAACAAATATTAATATAAAAATGTATATACCTTCGTATTGATAAAACGGATCTGCAGGTCGGTAAAGCAGAGAAGATTGATGCAGGGTGGTTGGCTGGGGCAGCTGGCAGGGGCCTGGGGACCGCAGCTTTTAACTGGGTAGCATGGGCTAGTTGGAGGTGGCATGGGTAGCAGGAAATAGGGGTAGCACGAAATCAAGGTAGTGCAGCCGGAAATAGGGGTAGCGGAAAATCAAGTTAACGCAGTAAGAAATAGGGGGTAGCGCAGTTGGAAATCGGGTAGTGTAGGAAACCAAGGTACCAGGAAATCTGGGTAGAATGAAATCGGTGTAGCGCAGTTGGGATCTGGGGTAGCGCAGTTGGGACCTGGCGTAGCGCAGAACCGGCCTAGTTTATCTACTATACTAGAATACAAGAGCATGAGCTCTCCGTATAATACTCTAGAATGCACTCAATCAAAGCAAGATCCAAGACACTCGGATTGTTCGCTCGCTTGCTTATCATCTATGCGCTTCTCTATTATACTTGAGGGTTTTAGTTCGCCACCTAGTGATACTTGCCTGAACTTCCCGCCCCGTTCTCCCGCGGACAGTTCTATTTCATTGCCCCCTAATAAAAATTTTTGGTACAGAACCCGAGAACTAACGCTTTTACATTTACCGCCACTGACAATGCCGGCAAGAGAGCAGAGAGAGTTTATATATTGCGTGTTGCAGAGAGAGCATTGTTGCGTATCAAACTTTGTACTACGCTGCTACTGAAAGTACATGGTTGTAAAGACCGTATTTAGTATGAATACGGGCTGCGCGAGTTCTACAAATAATTATTCAATTCACGGAAACTAGCATAGGCTCCCCCTGTCCCCTGTCCTCCCCTCCCCATTGTCCCCTGTCGCGCTGATGTGAATCGCGGACAGTATATAGTCACGCTGCAGGTTCTCGTACGGATGGTGTTAGGCTGCAGATTCTCGAACTATGTGATGTCTGCGGTACTGTTGCTCACTCTTACCTTCTGATCAGCGAGGATGTTGGCAAGCTTACGTTCTCTTTTATACTCCTTTTAGGGCTTAGGTTGTTTTATGGATATTCTTAATTATAATAATAATTATTATAGAGTCTGGTTAATTGTTATTGTTTCTTTTATTGGAGACAACCCAGAACTCTTTTTAGCGTTCGAGAGCTTATATAGATTTGGTATTATTTAAGTTGAGGTTACTCTAGTATTTATATATTTTAGGACTTACAAATATAATAGTCCTGCGCACTTTGGATGACGTGGTCTCTTAAACTGATTGGCTTATAATTTACACGATTGCTCGTGGCGAGTTGATTGAACTTAACTAAGCTGTGTTGCCACTAACGCCAGATTTATTGACGGGCCCTTTCCTACTAGACACGGGACTCTCGACTAGCAAGTGAAGAGGTGTACTGTTGAATCGTGTGCAGAGTTTGGGTGTTTTCTACGCACTCAATAGTTGATGCTCACAGATGCACAGCCCTCGTATTCTCTCACCAGGTACAGCTCGTGATAGCAGCTTGACTCTACGTAAAAAGGCGCTGCGTGGATCGGCTCCGGGGTTTTTAATGCCTCGGTGCCGATTCAAGCAGTTGAGAAATTAAGATGATAAAGATCGCGGTAATCCAATCAGCATTTGCCACACTAAGGATTGACGCGCAGGATTTGACGTTCTGGTACGCGCGCAAGGAGTGCTGACACAGAGGTCGGTGCACTCGCTCTGATTTTCGGCGCTCGGTATACTATGTTGTAATGATGTACAGTTCTGATAGATCGGATATTTGTTGTCAGTGTGCGTATCCGGTTGCCATCGCACAGGCGTTGATCGTACTCTTTTATAGATACATGCTTGCTTACATTCACTCATGTTTACTCATAGGTACTCATAGGTCGCAGGTAAGCGTATGGCCGCCAGGGCCTCTTTTCTCACCGGAGGTAGATTCATGATACTGAGGATGACGGGTTTCGGCCTTAGCTCGGGCTTAGGTCACACAGGTGGTAGTGGTGCCTCTGCCACTGGTGTTGTTTGCCAGGGCCGTGCTGACCTGGCCATCCCCTTTTTCGCGTTCTTTGCTGATGATTTCGAGGTTTGCGTTGTTATATTTTTCTTTGCTAGCTTTTGCTCGATCTGTACTGCTTGTCCTCTCTTGTACCCCTTTTCACTTCTGATGAACCTATCTGCTCGTCCGTGGCGGATGCTACTGCATTGGACCTTAATGGTTTTAGTCCTGTGTAAAAAATGTTTTGTTTTTTAGGTTTTCATTTACACTTGTGTGTCCAGCACTTGTTGATGTATTGATCCTCTCGTTCATTACCAGCAGTAGGGTGGTTCGAAATAGGTCGCCAACGCTTTCTTGTCTACCCAGGTTTTTCTGGCGATATACATACACTTACTCTGTCTGCGCACCTGCTATGGCCTTGGGTCTCTTTGGTATCTCGAAAGCTTCCTTTAGTGCTGGTGTTTTGATTGCGACGTTCAAAATCACACTAACCCTTTTTCTTTGACAACTCTGCCTTCGTAGTGACGGCAGCACGGTAATATTTACGACGTCGCGATAGCGGCCGCTTTATAGTCATTTTGCTGTACCTCTATTGGCACGTGTTGTTAATGATTTGGCTGGTTTTCCAGTTAGAAGCATCTTCTGTATCTTTCCACCATGTTAATATATTACATATCCTGTTTTACATACACTATGTACCATTCTATCTACACTTCACGTAATAATACTCTCACTGTCTAAATTTTTTCGTTTTCGCACGGTGCCTTACGTCGTTTTCATGACCTTAATTTCTATTATTATTACTACTATATCTTAATCAAGTGGCGCGGTAGCGCTACGAAGGCAAGTTTGAGAAGCAGACGAAGCCACGGCGCCCGTGACATATTTACTTCTATACTGGTGTTCGGATTTTTCATTATACAAAAAAAATACTTATCATTACTGTTGGTAAGTTTTTTTGGCTTATTAGCATGTTTTCTGAGCTAGACTATGATTTTCAACAAAAATATTAGTGAAAAAGCTGCTTGTTTTTATAATATGTGAGTATATAATCAAAAAATGCTGAATTCACGTATTTTTTCTTCGCCCGAAATGTGGTAGGACCGTGAAGAGTAAGTACAGCCAAGAATAAGAGGATTGCTTTCTCATATATATTACTTTCCCGCTCATTTCCGCTATTCAAGTTGAGATTATTATATGCTTTCCTGCCATATACTTCCGATTTTATTTATAATCGTCACATCAAGGAAATCGTTGTGCTTCTTATCTGGCTGAAGGAATTTAATTTTTGAAGTCCAAGAATTCAGCGAATTTAGTTTATAAAAATTAATTTTAGTTGTTCTTTTACAATCGATGAGGAGATGGAATATTTGGAAGATCGTGATATCTAGGTGTACAGGGTGGCTGATGACGAAGTCTAGGTATTGCGCACTGTAGCTTTTTTTTGTGTCTAGGTGTGAAAATCATTCGAGGGCGGTGTCTAGGTGTACGGGGTGGCCGATGACAAGGTCTAGGTGGTGCGCTTCGTGGTTTTTTGTGTCTAAGTGTAGAAAAAATTTGAGGGCGGTGCCGAGGTGTACAGGGTGGCCGATGACGAAGTCTAGGTGGTGCAGACCGTAGCTTTCTGTATCTAGATGTAGAAATCATTCGAAGGCGGTGTCTAGGTGTACAGGGTGATCAATGATGGAGTCTAGGTAGTGCGCACCGTAGCTTTTTGTGTCTAGATGTAGAAATTATTCAAGAGCGGTGTCTAGGTGTACGGGGTGACCGATGACGGGGTCTAGGTAGTTCGCACCGTAGTTTTTATTAGTATCTGGGTGTAGAAATCATTCGAGGCTGGTGTATCAGAACAATCAGTGATTATACATGTTTTTTTTTTTTTTTTTAAGTGGCATTTCGAACTCGAAAGTTCATCGCCTCATCTACGCAAGCCTTCCACGTATCCCTATTTTGTGCTAACCCTATCCATTTCGCGCCGTCCTGCCCGATTTCAGTTAAGTCCGCTTTTACATTGTCCTCCCACCTGCGTCTAGGTCTACCTAGAGGTCGCGACGTATTTGGCTTTCCTTTCATTATACGCGCTGCCGTGCGATCATTTCCCATTCTTGCAACGTGCCCTGCCCATCTTAGTCTTCGCGATTTAATTATTCTGTTTATATTCGGTGACGCGTATAAGTTATGTAGCTCGTCGTTGTGCAGTTTCCTCCACTCCCCGGTTTCCTCATCTTTCTTTGGCCCGTATATTTTTCGCAGAACTTTATTTTCAAACACCCTAAAACGGTTTTCCTCTGCTTTAGTGAGTGCCCAAGTGTCGCATCCGTACAAGATTACCGGCATTATTATAGTCCTATATATCCTAATTTTTACATTTTTAGACAGCAGTTTTTATTTTAGTAATTTGTTCACGGCGTAGAAGCAGGCATTACCCGAATGTAGTCTCTTATTAATCTCGGCTTTGATTTCGTTTCGATCATTTATAGTTGTGCCTAAATATCTGAATTCGCTAACCTTTTCGAAAGTAAAATTTCCGACTCTAAGATCCCCCTCTCCTTCGCAAATGCCCAGTTTATCCATAATCATATATTTCGTTTTCGATTCGCTCACCTCTAACCCCGTTTCCTCGGCCGCATTTATGAGTATTTCCGCGTTTCTCGCTACCGTTTCGCCATTATCCCCCACTATGTCCAAATCATCTGCATATCCTAGAATCTGCGTTTTTCCGTTGAGTGTTGCGCCCAGCCCGCTAGTCTGCATTTGTCTAACAACATACTCTAGCGTTAAGTTAAAGAGTACCGTGGAGAGCCCGTCCCCTTGTTTCAAACCGTCGTGTATCATGAACGATTCAGATACATTACCGCCTACTCGTACTTTTCCCGTGCTTCCGTTCAGACATATTTGTATTAATTTCACAAGTTTTTTTGGCACGCCGAGGAGCACAAGGATTTGATACATTTTGCTTCGCTTGATAGAATCATACGCTTTTTTAAAATCTATGAATAACTGGTGTATTGTTTCGCAATATTCCCATTTTTTCTCTAACAGCTGTCTTATAGTAAACATTTGATCGCTCGTCGACCTGTTACGCCGGAATCCACACTGATAATCTCCTATTATATCTTCCGCGAAGGGTGTGAGTCTGGCCTGTATTACGTTTGACAGAACTTTGTAGCAGGTAGCTAAAAGTGAGATTCCCCGATAGTTATTGCAGTCTGTCTTATCTCCCTTTTTAAAAATCGGTATGATGATGGATTCTTTCCAGTTTTCCGGCATTGTTTCATTTTTCCAAATAGAGCGTACTAGTTCAAAAATTTTCGATGTCAGCGCAGTGCCCCCATATTTAAGTAGTTCCGCTGGTATAGAATCGTTTCCCGCGGCCTTATTGTTTTTTAGTTTTTTGATCGCGGCTTCTACTTCTTTGTAGGTCGGTTCTTCCATATGGAGTTCCGCAGTGTGGATTTCGTCTCCCGTTTCCTCGCAGTTTTCATGTACGTTTAGCAGCTTATCAAAATAGCCCTTCCACAGCTTTAACAGTTCACCTTCGCTTGTGACGAGATTCCCACCCTCATCTTTCATTAATTGTGATCTACTCTGGAAACCATTCCTAATAGCGTTAATTCCTTTGTACATCTCGCGCGGGTTATTTTCCTTACTATTAGTTTCTATTTTTCTAATCTGATTCTTTTGATACTCCGCGGTTTTTGTCCTGTAAATCGCCCCCATGTGCTTCTTATTTCGTGGTATCATCTGTCTACGGCCTATCGCCCATTCGTGTACGCTTGTCTAATTTAGCTTTTTGCGGCCTTTCAAAACCAGAGTTCGCACTCTTCGTCAAAACCATGGTTTGCCCTCTTAACTAAGAAGTGAAAGAAAACGTGCTGTTTCTTTCTATCTCAGCACTTTATTCGCGCCTCTTTAATGCGTTTTTCGATATCACCCCCAAAGACTGTTCGGGTCGTCCTTCTACCTCCGTCCCGCGTGCCCGTTTCTCGAGTACCTGAAACCTGCATTTCTTATTACTATGATACTAGTAATTCGTTCTAATTCCCGTTCCGTAAGTTTTCAATATCGAACACGTTTCTACTTGTTCACCGCTCGACGTTTACTATTTTGGCCACAGCTACTAAAATTTGGTCTGCTTAAATGGTGGCCACTCACTAGAAAAGATCCGAGTCGGCATCCGCCCCCTGTAGGTTCTATGTCAAGCACGTTCGTGTGGCGCTTCTTAGCGGCGATAAGAAAGTGATCGAAGATTTAGATTTTTCGTGGCACCGTCCGGCGATGTCCACGTTACTTTGGTATATCTTGTGCTTTAAGGCATGTACTACTTGTACTATAAGACTTTTGTCGCGCGAAATTTATAGACTCTAATACCGTTTATCGTTGTCTGTTTCGTGCAGACTTTCCTTGACCTATAGTGGGCATAAATTATCCTCTTTCCCTTTTTTAGGCGTTGAATCCCCACTAACTATTTGGTGTCGTAAGACGCGAATATGGTCGTTAATTGCCCTCCAAGGCTTCGTAAAGAAGAATCCTTTCACTTCTCACTTAGTTGTCCTCCGTAGGACTTAATAACCACGTAATTGTACCACGCTCCTTCGATGACGATATACGAGAGTCTGTCGTTTACGAATTTGAAACTTTTAATCGCGTGTATAATTCTTTTGTTAATCAGGACCCGGTACTAGGGAATGTCCGCTCGCGCCCGTACATAAAGGTGAAGTTTTCGTTTCCTAACATACCGCTATCTGGTACCCGTCAGCCTCTTTTAAGATTTCCCGGTACGCGCCTGCTCTGTATAAACTGCGCACATTCCACGTTCCTACCTTTAAGTCCTATTGATTTTGTTTGGTTTTGGTTTTTTTGAGCCATGATATTATGTGAACCCACGCGTTTTGGATCCGTTCCGATCGCAGGTGAATCATCCGTTCTAGAGGTGATAACTCCCATACCGCTCTAGAACTAAGTATGAGAGCTTTCCGACTTTGATGAGGACGGAGTCAGCTCATCGTCGGACACACTACGGAATCACGCTCGTATCCTAACGCCCCCCTGCAAGGCACCGCGCCTACGCTGGCTTCGTTGCCGTGTAAGACCAGGTGGCGAATCATTCTACACATCCCGCTTTCGGGGCAGTTGTCATCGCTCCCGCATTCCCCACGACAGCAGGATTTTTGTAATGTGTGCTAAAAGAGATAGATTATAGACATAGTTAGGTAGGAAGAGAAAGTGAAATAAGAAATATTATTGAGTGTTCGTTGTTGTGGTGATTGCGTAATGTTTCTAGATGAATGCGTTCGATCGCCAGTGCGGGCTCATCACACCCACGCCCGGGCCCATCGGCTGTCCGCGGCTGCTTATTCGATTTATTCGCAGCTAACCTCTTTCTCAGGGGCCGTTCCTCTATCCGCAACCTGAGGACGCGCTGTGTAGTGGTGATAGGCACCCACCCGTCCGTTCTGGACGCACAGTGATTATACATGTTAGTGATAAGAATGTTACAAAAAAGCTACGTTCGTTAAAGATGATTATATTTTATTTTAAGGACAAATATAAAATACTCAAAAAAAAAAAATTACTTAATAGGACTGATATCTCTTTAAAAAATTAACTCTTAGAAAAGTAAAATGTTAGGCGAGTTTGATCTATTCTGTAACAAAATCACAGATAAAAAAGAACTGAGATCAATCAAACAAAGTCAAGTTTATTATAACTTTGAAACGGGGATTTTTAACCTCTTTCAAAATTTCAAACGTTTATAACTTATCAGATGCTGTTTTTTTCTGTACCAAACCGATGATAGTCTAAATTATTTTAACAAATCTTTAATTTAAAAAAAAATTCAAGAAAATTGAACGACCTGTTATGATAATATAACTGTCAGCATTTTACGCTGTGAATTTTCTTTTCGATTTTTTTTCTTCTCCTTACTTCCGTTCTTATCCTCGACACTTCCGGGGCGCGAAAATTCAAATCTGATTCAAAACAAAAACGTATTTTAAATGTTTATTACATACATATTGAGACCGGCGATGGCTCCGTGGTAAACCACCTGCCTCCCGGTCAAGGGGTCGTGGGTTCGAGCCCCCATCAGGGCGATCAGTTTTTTCAGATCCGATGGAAATCTTACTCACGACACCGGGTTTGAGAAAGGCGTAGGTGTGATGAGCCTACCCTGGAAACTTTCGAACGCTAAAATTCATCTAGAAACACAACACGATACGTTGTGAGGCCATGAACTTTCAAGTTCGAAAAAGCCACCTTTTTTTTTTTTTTTTTTATTACATACATATTACGATATTCAGATAACAAACTACTGCCAGCTTTTTGAATTTAAGAGGTTGCCAATGCACAATCTACGTTCCTGGGTAGCAACTAGGTAGCCAGGCTAGCCGATGACGAGGTCTACGTAATAATATATTTGGTACCTTTTTTAATACAATTGTGCCATTGCTTTTATAAATAATGTACAGCTATCTAAGGTGACCAATGACAAGGCCAATCTAATGCGCCCAGATGAGGCGCTAATAAGTTGGCCGATGACAAGTTCCAGGTAGTTTATTGGGTTTAGGTAAAAATAATGTTCGAGGAGTGCGTCTAGGTGTGTCTGGATGGTGCGCTCCGTAGTTTTTCGGGTCTAGGTGCACAAAATTTACAAGGATGGTGTCTAGGTGTACAGGATAGCTAATGACGGGTCTTGGTGGTGCGATCCGTAGTTTTTCTGGTATAGGTGCAAAAAATGATCGAGGATGGTGTCTAGGTGAACAGTGCCGAAGTATACAGAATATCGATGACAAGGTATAAATGGTGAGGTATATAGTTTTTGGAGGCTAGGTGTACAGGATAGCCAATGTAGAGGCCTAGGTGGTGCGTTTATAGGTTTTGCTGTCGAGGTGTGAATAATATTCGAATACGGCATCTATGCAGACAAAATAACGAGATACAGGTGGTGCTCATTTTTAGTGTTTAATTGTAAATACTATATATGGTGACGCAAAATGTACCGTTAATTTTTTAAATCTCTTTCGCTTCGCGTTTTGCGCATATGGCACGACCGCTGACACTCGCCATGCTCCTCGACGCTCGCGCTTCGTGCCCGCCATATCACCCGCTGCGCGCTCGCTGTCTGAGCTTACTAAGTAGTAATCTAATCTAATTATTAGAAAACAAAAATCAATGAAAGGCATTGATTTTTCATTTTTTTTTTTTTTTCGTATACGATTAGAAAATGTGTTGGCCATACATAGCTTCAAAGTTTTTACAATTATTTTAGTTTTTGACTTATGATTTTGAATATTGTTGATTTTCGAATAGACATTCATATAAATTTTAACATGTAATTAAAAACCCTTTTTTATTCTGTAAGATTAGAAATAATTATCTTTTTATAGTACTTGAATTCAAATTATACACGCGAAATTTCATAAGGTGGCCAAATTCGGAACCATCCTATTGGTGGAAAACACATTCATTTATATGTAAGCTGTGACGTCACTCTTAACTAACAGAATTCCATCCCGTTCCTAAAGTCGTGAATTTTGTGCAAAGATAGTTTATTATATAATTTGAACAGAAAAAGTATTAATCATATTATCTGCTAAGCAAAGCCAAACAGCTGTTCATTGGCTCTGTCGAAGCGAGGCAGCGAGCTCAACCACTGCGCATACTTTGTGCGCATCGATCTGGCGACAGATTGGCGACATGCCCATGCCGCCGTCTGCCATGTGTGTTTTGACGTTTTGAAGCTGCCTCCCAGCCTCCGCTAAACGCAATGTTTTGCTCTGTTTAACTTTTCGGCGATATAAGTGAGTGCGTAGTGAAAAAACGGAATCAACGACGCGATGCAGCAATGTTATATGTAGTTTTAAAATCAGAACAGAAGTGCTGCTATGGTGCCTATACGTGTTTACAAGCAACATCTGCTCACCGCGATCCCGCTCGCGGATCAGCTGCTCGCGGTTGTTGCTTTGTAAGACAGTGCAAAAGGTATTCAAAAGTGATGCACCAGGAATGGCACCGACGATGCGATGTGTGAGCAGTGTGAGTGTCAGTTCATGAAGGAGTGCTGCAGTATAGGAAGACATGTAGCTCCAACAAGAAACTTGAGTTTTTGCTTGGAGGTTATCCTTTGTTTTTTGAATTGGAGTACTCCTGCGAATGCTGCTCCTGCTCATTCTATTGATGTGCTGATACATTCTTCTTGCAAGATGCTGCTTGGATGAAGATTCACTATCGCTTAAGATCTACGACTGGTTTTCCTTTGTTCTATTTCCTGTGTTCATTATGTTTATATCTATTGTGATATCTATTGTGTTATGTGCAGTATAATCAGTGTAATTTTGTGATCTGTTTTTTAGAGTTGTAATTCGGATGCCTCCCAAGATCACCCTGAAATGGATTCAATATCTCTCTCCCTCTGGTGGTGCTGGTTGGCGTTTCTAGCTGGCTCAACCACCTGCGAATGATCCTGGAGCTCTATTTCTACTGTAATGACCGTATTTGGTATGAATACGGGCTGTGCGAGTCGTACAAATACTACATTATGCACCAAGGGCGCGAAATGTATCATTCGCGGCGAGTGCGAGCTTTGGGGCCGAGCGTAGCGAGGCCGCCAAAGTCGCACGAGCGCGAATGATACATCGCGCCCGCGCTAGCATATACTATTTTTTTGTCTCCAAAGGCCGCTGAATTTGAATTTTATAATACAATTTGGCGGAAGGAAGGGGTCGAGGGGCGCAGGGGGCGGAGCCCCCGCTGGGAGGCTCGGGGGGTGAAGCCCCCCGCATAAGAAAAAATTAATGAAAGATCAAAAAATTAAAATTCATTATGTTATCCGACATTTAATATATAGACTCGCACTCAATACGACTACTCGGCTACTCGATCGGAACCAGACTGGCGTTCTTTCTTGTTCTCGCTATAGTAATAAGGGCCAATGCCAGCCTTATCAGATGTTTATAGAATTTCACAAACATCTCTCCGTTGCTTCGATGATTCTTTATTATACAGGCTTCTTCTATAATATTCACGTAAAATATTCCTCACACAATTCAATTTTATAATTTTTGCTCGCGTTAATTGCACGACTCGTGCAATATACACGACTGAACAGCGAAGAAAGAATGACAGCAAAAGGAGATTAAACCGCACACCAAATCAGTATCGCGCACACCGCAGTATATACGTGTACACCTACCACCATATAATATACCGAGTGACAATTTAAAAATTAACGATTTCTCTAATTGTAATTTAAAAAATCGTTCATTCTTAAATTATCACTCGATACATATAGGAACAGGCTAGCGCGCTAGCGAGAGATGTAAGCGTGTTCTCTCTCGTTTTGTTTTGATTTGTATATTCGCTTCGGTATCGTATTCTTTCATGACCAGGCCTCACATTCTCTATTTCGTGGCCTTTATACGGGACGCAAAAATTCATTTCGCGGCCTGAGGACAAAAATAATTATTTTATTCGCGGAAACTAGCATAGGCTCGTGAGCCTTATTGTTATTAGAGGTGTTTGAATCTACACTCTACGTGGACAAGTGGCACGTGACTATCGCGGCGGTGGGAGTGCTACGCGGACGCTCGTGCGCGGACAGTAGTCTGTCCGCTCCCTATGCTTACGCGGACCGGATCTTTCAGGCGGATGCTGTTGGTGTGTCCGCAGTCGCGGCGAAGTGAATCGCGGACAGTAGTATGTCACGCGGCAGATGCTCGGACGATGGAATGTCCGCAAGTAAATTGCTCGCTCTTACCTTCGGTCTTGATGATGCTGGCAAGCTTACTTTATTCCTTTATTCTTAAGTATTTAGGTTGTTTAAAGGATACTCTTATAATAATTATTATTATTATTATAGAATCTGATTAATTGTTATAGTTTCTTTATTGGAGACAACCCAGAACACAGCTGATGTTAAAATTTAATACATGATGATTGATAGTTTAATCGTTCGTAACTTAGGTAGATTTAGTACTATTTAGGTCGATGTTTAATCTAATAATTATACAATTGAGGACTTACAATTATGGTTGCTCTGCTCACTAGTAATGGCTCTAATCACTCGTTCGTGGCAGGTGCTGTTTGTTCTTAATCTACACGATTACTCGTGGCAATAAAGAGTAAGGCTGGCCTACTGCACAGATGAAGGTTACTTCACTTGCTTTCGCCGGAGATGCCGCTCGGCGGTCCTTCCCTATAACTGTACTACGTTCAACTCACGTCTAGCAACGAAGAGTTATACTATATTCTACCCACAAAGTTTGACTGTGTTCTAAGCACTCAATAAGCGATGCGAGCAGGAATACAGCACTCGTATTCAATCACCAGGTCCAGTTGTCGGTAGGAGAGTATACGTGAAAAGGTACTGTGTGGGTCGATCGCGGAGCTTATAAAGCCTCGGTGTCGATACACGCAATTGACATGATTTTATTGAGAAGGCACTACGCGACCAATCAGCATCTGCCACTACGAGGATACACGCATGCAGGTGTTGTAATTAACCGCGCGCGAGCAGTGCTGACTCGCAGGTCAATCACTGCTCCGATTTTCGGCGATCGGTTTCGTAATGTCGCAGTCGGTTTCGATAGACGTCGTCTGTGCGTGTGCATGAATGCCATCGCACAGGCGTTATACCTATACTTATTTCAAGTGTATAAACGTGGGACATTACACTACTATCCGGCAGTCCTGTTTGGCATTGCCAGCTGATTGGATCACCTCGAGACGATCTTACAACTGAATTGATGCTGTCTTGGAGTATTGGTTGGCGTTCTTGGATACTTCAACTATTTTAATACGAATCTAGATATGGATTTATACTATCTAACAAGGTAATTTTGGAAATATTAGAATATACTTGAACTGTTTGTTGAATTTATATTGTATCTTCAATAAGTTTTAACTTGAAACGCTTTGTCCCCTATGATAAGTTCAGTAAACAGATGTCTAATGGCTTGCGGATATATTTTCAGTGTTCATGATGACAATCTTCAGTTTGTAAATGTGAACTATGTGACTGAAACATGTAGTTTGACGGTATTCATACTTAAAAGCTGCCTTGTTTCAAATTTGTATGCAGAGATCAGTGGTCTGAATCTCTCAATAATTATTTATGAGTTTGATTTTGTAATATTTTTCTGTATGTCTAGGTGTATAAAAACTTCTGCATTTGTTGGATTATGGTCTACTGCGCCTACCGGGGTCAACCTAAGGATACTGGTGGTGTTGATAACTGAGCTATCAAAATCTTGGAGTTGGAACGTAACTTCATTCATGACTCTGGCACTACTATACTTCTACTATACGTATCTATAATCATGTATTTTAGAGTCTGATTTTTCTTTAACAGTTAATTAAATTATACAGTCATTATTTTCTAGTTCTATTAATTTAATTCTATTTTTCTGGTAGGTGAAAAAATAACAATTTAACATGGAAGGACTCAAGAGGATTTTTAAGAGAATTTTAAAGACAGTTAACAGAAGATTCAAGATTTTATCAAGATTTGGTAATAGGGTTTCATTTAGAAAATAGATTGTAATAGCATAGTTTAGAAGGACGTGTCAGGCTTTTCAGAGCAGGCTGAGATATCGAATCTCGCACATTTTTCGCGCCGGGTCAGATGGGGCATGTTGCAGCGAAGTTATTATTGAATTTATGTATCAAAAAATCGCTTCTAGGAATGTTGTACATCAAAAAGTTCTAAAAAATATGTTTGCCACGGTAAAAAGTTGTATTTCAAAAATGTGCGACATTTTTATGTGAAGTGTAAATCCGCAAAGTTTTATGGCAAAAAACCGTTATTAGCGATTTTTGGAGGTGACCGCTTTCTGCGTATACGTGCAGGATCAAGCCCAAAATTAATATGGCACCTTACTGTTATGAGGGGAGTTTGCATACAAATTTTTAGCTCGATTGACTAAAGTCTCTCAGAGATAATCGAGTAAGTAGAACATTTTTAGTCAAGAATGCGCGTAAAAATCGAACAATTTGTGCCCGCATTTCAAAACGACGTAGAGGATCGGGATAAAAAAAAAATAGTTTTTTCGTTTGTGCAAGAGCAGACTTCTTCTTAAATTCCAGCCCGATCCATCGATAATTGCGTGAGATATCGCATCTGACACATTTTTCGCACACAAAAACTATAAGGCACTTTCGTGTCGCGGTCGCGCCTAATAAGCGCCATCCTAACACACACACGCACACGCGCGCGCACGCACAACCATCCGCACGGACATTTTCTAAAAACGCATGATTCGAACTTCAAACAACTCCAAATGCGTTTCTACGAAGTTTTAGCGAAACTGAAAATTTTACTATTACAAAGCTTCCTCTAAAAGGAAGTAAAAGTATGGGGCTGATTTCTTATTTCTTTATATATTTTTTCGCTTTCACTACGAAATCTGAGATTTTAAAGTGGAATTTTCCCCTTTCTTTTTTGTTTATATCTATAAACAAATATGTATCGATGCCTAATTTTTGTTTCACCTTAAATGGTTCTTCAAGCATATTAAAGAATTCGGCTATTTTGCCATTTTTGGCATCCGATACAATTATTTTATCATTACTTCATTTCCAATATTTAACGAAAAGTGCTCCGCTCAAGCATTTTTCTTCACCACTTAATTTAATGATAAACGGTGCGCTTGCTCGCATGCAAGCAATATACGTTTTTCACGCGTGACCATTTTATTTTCAGGTGGTATGACGATGTATTTCTCCCATATTCTTGTCGGTTTTCGATTGGACTGTAATTCTGATGGTCTGAAATTCGTCGTCTCGTGGTCGTCTTTGTGCTTATTGCTTATAAATGTTTTGAAAAATCTCGATAATGTAAGAAGAGATTCAACACTCGGATCAATGACAAGACAGAGTCTTTAGTAAACGTAGATACTTATTTGCACGTAGACAGGATGTTTAGTAAATTCAATAATCAACAAGAGTTCTTCTAGTCAGCTTAGGCGAAGTGTGTGCTGCGGCCGCCTGAACAAGAACGAATCCTCCTTGCAGCCCTGGATATCTCCTTGGCTCGGAATGCCATCCCCTGCAACATCTGCCCTGCTATCCATTCCATCGAGCGGTCTAAGCTGTTCTTCCGGGTAAGGCACATTGGCTGAATATGCGGGACTGAATCGGCTTGGTCAGTCAGATCCTTCGGGGAAACACCGTCTGTTACGTCTCTCTTTACGAGAGACGTCTTTTGGAAAATGACGCTGCGTAAATGAGAAGCTAACGCTAACTCTCTATGCACCCTTTCCACGACATAATGAGTGTTTTATCGATGAATACATTATTTTAATGTTTTCATCCTTGACTGATTCTATAAATTTTTTATTACGCGTTACGCATGCTTGGCGGATGAGAGCTAGGCATATGCACTATAGCAAATCGTCACACAAAATCGTCAGGACATATTTTTGCTATAGTACGCTCTCTTTTGGCGCTCGGAACGGAAGCTGCCGCAGCAGCTTCTTCCCCTTCGCACCTCTCTCTCTCTCTCTCTCTCTCTCTCTCTCTCTCTCTCTCTCTCTCTCTCTCTCTCTCTCTCTGTCTCGGCGCTCAGAGACGGGACTGGCCGCAATAGCTTATACGAATGTTTATCGTATACTATGCCTCTCTCTCACAACGCTTAGACAAGGGACAACCCGCAGGCAGTAGTTTTTTAGTAGCGTGCGGCAATGCGTGCAGCTATATTATGCCCCTATGTCGTCGATCCTTACAAAGACTAGTACGTACGAAATTCCTCTTAAAGAGTAGTACTTTTCGTTTCGCGTTTTCGCAACAAAGACTAGCACTTTTCACAAAAACACTAGTGTGAAACGGTCACGACTTTTCTTGGTCCTGGGTGCTTCTATTGAAATAAAAGTTATTGATTTTAATTTATAAAAGTCGTGCACATTTACTGCTCTGCGTCGTAATTGTGACGGCAGGCCAAATAAAGTGATTTTATTATGATTTTAAATATCATTAATAATTAAATAAATATAATAATAAGTATATTACAGGTCCGGGATACCAGGTAGTGGAGTGTATTTATCACAATAATAAACTTTAGTTCTTTTTAATAAAAATAAATATATTCAATAAGATATTAAATGCGAAAATATTGCGTGTAATGTTGCATATATTTTCTATCACAAAATTAAATAAATATCTCTCTTTTTGATTTTTACAAACGTATATATATATATATATATATATATATATATATATATATATCGGTGATCGAAGTTTTATTTTGACATAGGGTAGTTTACGCAGATACGCTTAACTTTGCGTTATCTGTTTATTTCGAAAGTTACAAGTGTATGATAATAAACGAATTTTCTATTAGAGTCTAAAGCAGATACGCGTTAAATTGCGTTATCTTGCCTGACTAGATAATTTAACAAATATAAGAATATTCGAAAATTTCTCTAAGTCTTTTGAAAGGAACTGAAATTTTTCTAAGTCCAAGACTGATACGCTTAACTTGCGATATCTTTGCTTGACTAGAAAATTGTATAAGTCCTTCAAAAGTGAGAAAATATTCTAAGTTTATCTACCAAGGCGTAATAGTTGCTCTTGGTAGGACTAGTCCTCGCTTAAGTTGCGCTGGAGCTAAGTGACTGGCTCTAGGCCGCGCGGGTCCTTATAAAGGCTGCGGAGAGAGCGGGGATCGCACCGCCGAAAAAACGCTTACATAAAAATATCACACTCACATTCACACCTATGTACAAAACCCATTCACACAAGCGTACGGAGCTGCGCGCGTCGCGCCGCTGCTGCGTCGTAGCTCCCACTCTCACACTGTGTCACGCTAAAAACATAAGTAGCCGGACATACGTTTTAACATTGGTTACTATAACTGTATATAGAGGAATAAGTAACTTATTTCTAGTTATGTCCACTTATTTCCTTTGTATATAGATATAGTCGCCAATGTTAAAACTTAGGTCCTGTCATTTATGTTATTAACGTGTCCCAGGCTTATCTCTTTTATGAAAATATTTCCAGAATCAGGTTATGTTATGCTATAAGCTGTCTGCTATAAGCTGATGGCAAATGCAGTCGACAATATGTTCGGAAACAGGGAGCACTGGCGCCATTTGTTGGCGAATGCATCGCTAAATTTGGTCCTACAGTATTGTTTCGCGTTTTAAGTTAACCTCTCGGAGTCAGGGTTTGCGAGGAGCCGACGAGTCCCGAGCCTCGGCGTAACCCTTGTCGTCACCTCAGCTCCACCACAGTTGTACAGCGACTTTGCCGTGTCGGCACCGTAGCAGAACCGTGGGCGCACCGTGTTTAGAATGGATGAAAGCCGAAGTAGGGTTAGAGGCTTATAGTTAAGTATTTATATTTTATAACAAAAACTCGCTATTTGTGAGGTAAGTTGGTTTGAAAGCTTAAGTTCAGCATTAAATTCTCATATTTTCAACTCGCTTTTCGTGGAGTAGGTGATTTTATAACGACAGGATGTTTAGCTGGTATAAGCTTTTATAATATAAGCAAAGCCAATGAAAAATAAGTAATTCTGATTTTTTTCAGAATTTTTTACGCACATTTTAAGCCCTATTATATCATTCGAATCTAGAGTAGCGCTGCCGCTTCAAAATGACGTTCTCGGAGGAGCAGTCGGGATACGACGTTTTTGGAGTCGCGGCCGAGATACGATGTTCTCGGAGTCACGGCCGGAATACGACGATTTCGAAGCCGCGGCCGGGATTCTAATAGGAAGGGTATCGATTGACTTACTTTATAGCAAATAACTTTACTATTTCAATATATAAAAATGTGAAAGAAAGTGAATGAGCCTTTCATAATATATTCCATAGAGCACGAAGGGGTGGAACAATTCTGATTGCTGTGTGTAGCAAAAGAAAATGCTCATAAACAGCAGAATTCACTAAGTCATCAAATATTGCAGGACCAGTGTAAAGACGGATTTGGCGTTGCTCAGTAGCTTTGAATTTACTGTACTTGTCAATATTGACAGGCTTCCGAGCAAAATCCAGTGGGCAATACTTCCCCACTTGTGCCAATCGATCACCTAAAAGTTTAATATTTCGTGCAGAAAGCTTAGCTGATTTGACAAATCTACCATCAATAATTCCTTGAAAAATTTTGGCTATCACACCAAGACACACTAAGTTCCTCTATATACCATTACCAGGGCTCTCTCCAATAATCGAGTTATACGGGATCGATAGTCTGGTGAGCAATCTTCTGATGGTTTACCACTACAACGAATGGATTATAATCTGTACATTGTTTATCTGATATAATCCCTGCACAAATACCGATAACTGTAACTTTAAGTTTCTCTAATTAATGAATTTTTATGAAATTTAGAAATAGTATATTACGATACGAGTGCGCGAAGTAGGTGATTTTCACACGAGCTCATTTTGTCGCATGAAACATGAAAGCGAGTGTGATGATCGCCTACGCGCACGAGTATCGTATACTATTTTTTGACACGAGTGTGCGAATCTACGTTCTTAGCCGATAATGGTGCGCGAAATTCAGAGTTTCGCACACGCTGTTCGTGAAATTTATAATTTTGCACCGGAGTGTGCGAAATCTGAATTTCGCGCACTAGTGTGAAAATCAGGCATTTAGCGCACGCTACGCAGCTAGGAGAAGTCGAATTTCGCACACAGAGTGTCAAAAATGATTTTTACTAACTGAATTTCAAAAAGATTAAATCTTAGAATATTTGAAGATACTTTTCAAAAGTTTGTGCAATGATGATTAATGAACGTTAAAAGCAACCAGAGAAAAAAGTCAATACAACCCTAACCTCACAAAACTTAATTTATTTATATACTTATCTTCACCATAAAAAAGAGAAGAAACAAATTAACCACCAGTATTCTCCGTAATGCTGCTGCTTCCTCAGGCCGAACACTGTACCGTATACACTGTAAAAAAGTTGCTGCACTGCGAAATTGTTTAATTTGGTTCTACCAAGTAATGATAGTTGTTGCAAATGAGTGCGTTCAAAGCAAAGCTGCCTGGAAACCATCAATGCACCAAAAATGACGACTTGTCGACGAGCATGCAGTGACGATAACGTGCCGACATTCTTTCCGCGCCAAATGTGCGTTTGAATAATCGAAAAATCAATGACGCGCACAACTGCAAGATGACAGCACAGAGCCATCATACGTGTCGAGCATTCATGCCCTTCGATTGCTTTCCACGCGCTGTTACCTGGGTATGTGTCCGCAGGTGTACACAACATATTATGTGTATGCATGTGCGTGCGTACGTTTACGTATATTCGTGAATTTTGTTGTGGTTATAGGTGCTTAAATGCAATTGTACTTACAAAATATTATTTTTGTCTGATTACTGATCACTAAAAATTGAACGCACCAAAGAAAACATTTTTGATGAGCGGAGAACTTCTTTGATGAACTGGTAGAAAATTAACGGTTAGGTTACATGCGCGTTTGCTTGTCGATCGCTCGAAACCTCGATTTGTTTATAAATCTTAGAAATTAATTTTATAAGCCGATCATCTCGTTGCAAAGCAGAAAAAAATTGTATATTCAATACATCAAATTTCGTTCGATTTTCGGAATATTTATCGAAGACATTATCGCTTCTAAATGAGTTTGTAAATAAGTAATTAAAATGCTAAACCGTATAAAAATATCAACAAAAGTAATAAATTGAGGTGCGGTAACTGGTGAGAAGCGTGAAGACTATAACGTACGAAAAGGAGAACATTAATAGGAGGAAGGAGAGCACACATTAAAAGAGACATACAGTGAAGAGTAGAATGGATATATCTCAATTCACTCGTTCGCAGCGTTATGTAGTAGAATGGATTTTTCTAAATGCAGTCGTTCGCAGCGAAACCAGCAAAATAGCAGCTCGAACAACGAAGATTTTGAACTTGAGTCAGACAAGAAAATGCAGGTTATGAATGATAGTAAGTTCTCCCGTTTATATATTCCTCATTTTTTTGCTCTTATTTTATTGCATGTACATAATAATTGTGCGTCGTGCGCGACGTACATGTATGCGACGTGTGTGTATGTATGCGTGTGAACGTGCGTGCGTACGTGTATACGTATGTGTATGCGACGCGTGTGCATGCATGCGTGTGCATGCAAAGTGTGTGTCTGTATGCATGTAAAAGGAAACAGAAAAATACATTTTGCCATCGCTTTGTGTTTTTTAAATTGTAAAAATAAAACTAAGATCAGTTATTTTATGGAAATACCTATTATTTCTCAATTAGAAAAGCTTTATCAGCGAAAAAACTTTAAAGATTTACTCAGTTATAGATTCACTCGACAAAAAAAACCCTGGTAATCTAGAGGATAATAATTACGATAGATCTGTGTACAAAGAATTAGTTGATAGTGGATTTCTTTCAAACATAAACAGTATTTCATTAACGTGAAATACTGATGGAGTTCCACTCTTTAAATCCTCAAAAGTAAGTATATGGCCGTTCTACTTTGATATAAGGGGCGAGCATGGTCATTCTGTCCCATTTGATTACGGAACGTTGATGGTGACACTTCATTTTAAACGCAAAAATTCAAAATGCCTGACTATAGAATTTTTTTACTCACCAAATTGGCTGTGGCGATGGTGGTGGTAATGGTGGTGGTGGGGATAATTACGTTGCAATTGGTCGTAGACGTTATCAGACTGGTGCGGGTATTGGCAGCTATTTGAAAGGCCTATTTCGCGGTGCTTTACCTCTTGTAATACGTGGCGCTATGTCTGTCGGTAAGGAAGCTGCTCGTGCTAGTGCAAAGATCATGGATAATGTGGTTAACGAGAATAGACCTTTCAGAGATGTTTTAAGTAACCGCATGCGCGAGAATGGGGGTAATCTCAAGCGCAAAGCTGAACAAGTACTGAATAAAATGATGGCACCAGAGGAGCAGAGGCAGAGGAGGGGGGTTGTGGTAGTGGTGGAAAGAAGAAAGCTAAATATAAGAAGGCGTAGATGACGCAAAAAACGCAGTCAGGCTTTAGTCGTGGAGCTGGTAGGAGCCAGTCAACTACTCAGAAAAAGAAGAAAAGAGGAAGAAACATACAACTAAAACAGCATCGTCAGCAGTAGCTAAAGATATCTTTGTCAGCTAAAAAGTCTCTCTCTTCAAACAATATACCTACTTACTCTATACCAGGCAAAAACATGGCTTTTTTACACTGACTCTTGTGACTCGTTGAAGTCGGAGTTGTCACTTTTTGAATTACCGCCAACACAGACGGTCATTGAGGGCTCTCATTGGGTGCAGTATAAACCAATCTCGTCACTCACTGATCAAGCGCCAATAGAATTTACGAACCCTGGCAACTGTGAATATCTAGATTTAGCGCATACAATGCTGAGTCTACGTGTAAATATAACGCCAATGATACCACTAGAGAAGGATGCGACAGCACTACCCGTCGGCCCTGTAAATAATTTCATGCATTCACTGTTCAATCAAGTGAATGTATTTTTTAATCAGAAACCGGTATCACCGCCAAATAATGCCTATGCATACAGATCGTACATTGAGACGTTATTAAATTACGGATCAGCGGCGAAAAATTCGCACTTGAGCAGTGTCTTGTGGTATGACGACACAGCCGGTAAAATGGATAACGATGATGCCGGTAATGCGGGTTTCGTTATGACTGACAATAAAATTATTTATTGTGTTACTTACACGTAAACGTTTTAAATATGGATAGACTGCTACTTGGTGGTGTTGAGGTACGTATATTTCTTGTGCGCTCTCGTGACAGCTTTTGTCTAATGGATCCAAATTCTGCATATACAGTACACATAACCGAGGCGACACTGTTTGTTCGTCGCGTAAAGGTTAACCCAGGCATTGCATTGGCTCATGAAAAAATGTTTTCTAAAACCACAGCAAAATATCCGCTCACGCGTGTAGAGGTGAAAAATGTAACCCTAAACAGCGGTGTGCATGGCCAGTCGATAGATAATGTCATACTAGGTCAATTACCGAAAAGAATAATCATTAGATTTATTGAGAATAAGGCTTAGAACGGCGATACAAAACTCAATCTGTATAATTCTCAAAATTTCAATATTAATTTTTTGTGTTTGTTTGTGGTCGGTGTACAAGTCGATATCACCCATTTGAATTTAATTAGAAGAGGTAGTGTGAGGATTGATGTGAGATTTGATGACGCATTAGACAGTGTTGTAAATTGCATAATTTATGCTGAGTACGACAATCTGTTGGAAATTGACTCGTCTCGACAAGTTTTGGTCGACTTCAGTGGTTGTGGTTAGATGGCGCTCCTTGAAAAACCAAATAAAACCGCTCACCAACACGGGGGCTCCTGTCAGTCTATACTTGTTTCTTGAGCTGTGCAGACAAGCGAAAATGGATCTAGTTATTGATTTGCAGTTTTTCAAGGACAACAAAGGCCGTGTTGTACCGAAAGAAGTGGGCTTGGTAGTGTTGGATAAAGATATTACAGCACATTGGATTATCGCACCTACTTGTACTATGTATAGCTGAATGTAATACGAGATTCAAAGAAAGATATTTTAAGAGGGAATAATTGGCTGACTCTGCATCATCATGGTCTGGATTGGTATGATGGGGATGTATCGCTGAAAAAATGTTATAAAAGTTTACACGATATTTGCAAGAGAGCGAATAAAATTTACGTGCGAGGAGAGGAGAAGGCAGAACTGCTGAATAAGATCACCACACGAGAAATCATCAATTTGGAGCGTGTGGGGGGTCAAGGTCAAGATTGTTTACTCTCCATGGTGCTATTTGTACTTTGGAGAGAGGGCCCCCACTCTCTCTGTATATCCAAAGTGCCTCTGATGGTTCAAGGCATTTTGAAGAAACTCCCCACCTTACCCTGTTTTGATCCAAAGTGTCTCGGAGTTTTCAAGACACTTTGGAGAGCGACGGAGTGACTTCTTGAGGTGATGCTTCCCCAACGGTTGACTGACGACTGGTGTACGATGTGAGAGTTCTCGTTACTACTATCCCTCCTTCGCACATACTCAGCATATTACCCTTTCCATTTCGGGTAGAGGCCTCCCTCCCCTTCTCCACTCCTTAACGCACTTGTGTGTGTGTGTGTGTGCGTGTGTGTGTGTGTTTTAAAACTAGAATGAATATGAAGGATTACTTAATAGGTGGTGTTGGATAGAGTAACATGGTAAGTGAGTACAAGTATTATTTCTTTAACAATTATATTTATTCATGAAAACTTAAACTAAATACAATTATGATCATTTATCCTTATATACGGTTGTATTTAAGTACGCAACTAGATTATATAAATGTAGATTAATAAATTCACAAATAATAATATAAATATCTGCTATAGCTGAATGTATATTTTTATCTTTTAACAATTTATCTATCTTATCTACAAGCGATTAATCAAAATTTCTCATTGCACACTCAACATTATATGCGGTGAAGTATGTGTACTGAGAATTTTTGCTATTCATCAATTTTTCTTTGCTATATAGTCACCCACCTCTCTCACAATAATCTCTATAGCTTCTTTAATCTTCAATAAATACTTAATTCTATGATCTATTATTTTAGACAATGCCTTCAATCTGTCGAAGTTCACTCTTTTAAATCCAAGCTAAGGCTTACGTTGTCGTTTTGCTTTAGGCTCCTTACTGTCCTCGGCATCCTCCATCACCAATTCAAACGCCCGATCCGGGTAGCTGATCATGAATCTTATAGTAAACCTAGTAATGGTGATTCGTTGATTCAGCATTTCTTCCTCACTGTTTGCCTGGAAGTATCGGTTAATCTCATCAAACTGCTCCTGGAACTGTATCCAGGTGGCGAGCGGTAAGGATAGACCGTAGAACTCCTGATTACTCAGTCGGATAACAGGGTTGAAGGCGCCAGAGCCGACGGAGGTATTTTCAAGTCCTACGTGAATAATTTTCCCGTAGGAGTTGTTCAAGCCAAACACCATTGGTAGGATTTGATGGCAGCGATACTTGCTGACCTGAGTCTCCTGGGCCTGACTATTAGCGTGCTGTCTCTTCTGTCCAGCCATCTTCTTCTTCTTCCTCTGAGAGCAAACTTCCTTACTAGTTTTTATGGGCGAGAGAGAACTGTGGTCTCTGTGCTACAACGTCTCCAGCTTATATTCAAAATTAGTGGTTTTGGTTAGGTTAGTGAGGCCAATTAGAACCAACCTATCTGGTGGTGGGGGACCAATCGAATCACTGATTCTGTAGTGGGGAGCCAATAGAAATCTGCTGAGGTGACATTTTTGAAGGCCAACGAAAACTAAAATATCTTGTTACACCGTCGTTTCACATAACATTTTCACAATATTACATTACAACTTGTCAGCAAATTTTTCAGCTATCTGATCATTTTTTCTCAAGTTTGATTAGAAAATTTGGAGGAATCGTTGCATACCCAAGCCATTAATCATATAATATAGAAACATGATGCGATATTTACCACAAGTATCAGAAAAACTGCTTTGTAATCGAATATTATTCCACCGTATACTCTTACAATTTCTCTGGATTCGACTTATGTGATCGGGAATGTATGGCGATCTGCCAAAACTATCAAAATACCATCCAACGCCACTCTCGGACACATATATTGCCACCCAATGAAAACTACGTCTCTTGTGACTCTCCGTATTAAACAAAAGCCACATGGTTTTACGCACGTTATCGGACTTCAATCTGTCGGATACACTCCAACCGTATGAAAGCTCATTTTTCGCAACTTCTGAAGAATATCTAGCGAATTCATTTTTACAGAGGTAGATGGGTGGTGAGAAGGGGCGTTCTGCTGATGTAACAATATCACTTCCACTACCACGGGTGTTTAAACAAAGTTTTAACTTATAGGCGTTGTTAAGTACACAGGTATACTTGAGTGAGCAGTGTTTAATAGAGTGCTGCATACAATACCTCTCACTGTAAGGTAATCTATGAAAAGTCGGACAGTCGTGCTCACGCTCCAAATTGATGATTTCTCGTGTAGTGATCTTATTCAGCAGTTCTGCCTTCTCCTCTCCTCGCACGTAAATTTTATTTGCTCTCTTGCAAATATCGTGTAAACTTTTATAAAATTTTTTCAGCGATACATCCCCATCATACCAATCTAGACCATGATGATGCAGAGTCAGCCAATTATTCTCTCTTAAAATATCTTTCTTTAAGAATCTCGTATTACAAGTAGGTGCGATAATCCAATGTGCTGTAATATCTTTATCCAACACTACCAAGCCCACTTCTTTTGGTACAACACGGCCTTTGTTGTCCTAGAAAAATTGCAAATCAATAACTAGATCCATTTTCGCTTGTCTGCACAGCTCAAGAAACAAGTATAGACTGACAGGAGCCCCCGTGTTGGTGAGCGGTTTTATTTGGTTTTTCAAGGAGCGCCATCTAACCACAACCACTGAAGTCGACCAAAACTTGTCGAGACGAGTCAATTTCCAACAGATTGTCGTACTCAGCATAAATTATGCAATTTACAACACTGTCTAATCAAATCTCACATGAATCCTCATACTACCTCTTCTAATTAAATTCCAATGGGTGTCGTTGTCAGCTGATAAGTCAGGCCTTAAATCGAATGCAAAAAGACAGTATCCATCTGGGTATCACCTCAAGAAGTCACTCCGTCGCTCTCCAAATTGTCTTGAAAACTCCGAGACACTTTGGATAAAAACAGGATAAGGTGGGGAGTCTCTCCAAAGTGCCTTGAACCATCAGAGGCACTTTGGATTGACAGAAAGAGTGGGGGCTCTCTCTCCAAAATACAAATGGCACCATGGAGAGTAAACAATCTTGACCTTGACCTCTCACTGGCTCGGGTGGGGGGTCAAGGTCAGTTTTTTACTTTATCCATGGTGCCAGGGTACTACTTTTAATCTATTAACACCTAATGAATAAATATATAGATAAATAAAAGCTATTTTGTAGTAAGTAAATTTGTTGCTCAATTTAAAGATATATATCACTATCAGAAAATAGCATTGAAACATATGCTTGTATAATATTTTATTTAACCATAGCTAGTTACTATACTCTTATTTTTACTAATTTTGCTATATATCTTTCATCGAGTAAAAAATGTACTCATTATCAAGCAGTTTTTATTTATTATCTATGTATTTATTAATTAGGTGTTAATAGATTAAGTACTGCAGTACGGATTATTATTATTATTATTATAAACATATAGCATACAGTAAATTAATACATAGACATCATATTAAATATGAATTTTTATTCAATGTTTATTACACAAAAAAGCTACAAAATGTTTTAGACTTATATATTTAATAGATGCAAAATGACATGGCTAATTTCCTTCTTTTAAGTTTTATTTTTTTATTTTTTTGAGATAAGAGGAAGCAGGGGTCTCGTTGGCTTTCGACATGTGGAGCTAGCGTCCAAAGGCTCTACTGGTCTCCTGATGCTGTTAGCCCGTCTCCTCCTTTCTGCTCGAAGCTTCTCTCGGGTCTCTTTATATTTCTGCAGTCGTCTTTCAGTGAAGATAGTCCTGCTAATAGGTTCCGGGATGAGCTTCATCATCGGTCTCCTAGGATGCTGGTGAGGATTACCGAGAGCAATTACCTCCTGGATATCTGCAGCTAGTCGTTGCTTTACAGGTTGAAACTGTTAGTCAAATCTTCTATGAGCGTCAGCGCTAACATCTTCTCCTGCAGTTTCACTTGTTGCCTAATTTTTTCTTCCAACTGGAAATATTTTAGAATGCTCCATTGTTCTTTCTCACTATCAGGTAACATTGGTACAGATGCCATTTTTTTTTTAAATCGAAGAATGGAGTTATATTCTTTGTGTGCGAGCAAGCGTTTCAACGGTCAGCGAAATTATGTCGAGAGAAAATATGTCTGAACGTGTCCGAGGTGCTCAGCGAGCCAGTTACCCCTACCACTCCAGCGAGCCAACGCTCTCGTCGCATAGTCACCCCACCACCACTACCCAGAAGCATCTATACCACTAGGTGACCTCACAACGTATCACATCCGGATTAAATTTGATACTTGATTTCAGGATGAAAAATGATCCCGAACGCTCTGTTGGTAAATTCAGAAAACGTTATTAACTGATGTAGGAATCACTGATTTAAGGTTTAGCTTGCTTTCCATCTTTGTCGGTACATGTAGGAATCATAATCTACTCATATATATCATGGATATATACTTTTTATATATTATCCACTACATCAAAACTCTCTGCTATTTTTGGTTTCTGTCCAAGTACCCAAGTCTTCAGTACACATGCGCTTTCAGCTGCACATACCGGTTTTTTACAAAGTTTGTGGTTGTTACATGTTGAATAACTGTTCATCCGCAGCTCTTTCAAAGATGGACATCTTATCTCGCCAAGATCAAAGACATGAGGTACTAATTTCTCCAGCCATCTTCTTTTCTCCGGACCTTTGACATAGATCTTATGAGCTCCTCGTAGAAGATTATGAAGGGTATGCACTAGATCTTCGTAAGGTATCTCTCCATCATTCCAGGATATTCCCAGATAATTGTGTTCCAACCGTCGGTTCTCACATTTTCTCCATTTTTCCAGGAGTAAGGTGGTCGAAAGAGCAAGACTGATGGAGTTGCATCTTCCTCGAGAGCAACGATCGCTACCTCTTTGAAGATGAACTCGTTGCAAGTGATCTTGAAGCCTTGGATGTCTACTACGTAATCCATGACGAAATTATTACTAAAACGTAGCAGGTTCCTCTTTTATACCGCTCGCGAAAGCTATGTCAACAGATCAGATGATGACTTCCCCCTCCACTTAGCTCTTACCCAATCAAATCAATACTTTTACATTTTTACGAACCAATCAGCGTTACAGCTTTCCTACTGCATTATAGTGGGGGGGGGGCTCTACTTAAGAAAACATTGATGCTTAAATAAATCATTATTGTTCATTGACTCGTGGAGTAAGGAGCTGCTGTGTAAAAAGTAACAAGTTATATAAAAAGTGTTGTGTAAAAGTGTCAAGAGATCACCGAACGAAAGTGTACAACGAACTTGTTAACTGCTGAACTACAATCTGGTGGATGTCGAATCGTTAAAAGAAGTGTAAAAAGTGACAAGTACTGTGAAAAAGTGAAACGCTGTCAGACGTCAAATTGCCGCTGAACGACGAATCTCCGCTGGATAACTTAAAAAGTGATAAGTGAAAATTGCGCAACGTTTCAACAAACTGTCGAACGACGAATTACTGCCCAACAAACTACTAAACATCATTGTCTCCATTAATAAGTGAGTAAAAAAATGGATTGAACAAACGAATTTGTAGACATAGTGAAAGAGTTGTGGCGTATTGTAAAATATGCTTGTGATAAAGGCTTGAACTCTAGCAACTTGCAAAGATTGATTGACTTAACCTCTAAAGCTATTAGTGAAGTGGAAGAATTGATAGAATCGCCAGCCTTGAACATTTATAAGAAAAGGACATGTCAAACATCATGTGGTCAACTTTATAGTATTCATCGATTACTCAATGACTGCTTACTAAAAGTTGGCAGTGTACTTGAAGGGGTTAGACCTCGTATGACGTGGGATGATACTAAATCAGCATTAAAAAATAACCTCAAAACTAGTGTTATAACAAACGTGAAACATCTGGACATAATCTCATTCATGGAAGATGCATGTGATCTCTTTATGTCAAAAATTAAAGAAGCGTTACTAGTGCATAAGTCAATAAAAGTTGACACAATTCTCGCTGCAAAGTACATGATGGTCGAAGAAAATAAAGAAATTGTGGTAGTGAAGTATTTCAGTACAAAGTCCGATCCAATCTATGAAAGCACAGACTTAAAAGAGTGGTTTAAAGCTAATGTCAAACAGCCTATCGAACGCGATATGGAAGAGTTCTAGAAACGAGACTCAGGATGGACTTTAAGAGCAATCCTCAACGTTACTATAGATATAAAGAAACTTAGTGCCATGATAGTTGGTTCATACATTCAGTTACCAATGGCTATACAAAAGAAAATGGGCAATTCTATCAGCTTTACATCTTGCTACAAAAGATGCACAGCAAGTTTCAAAATATGAAGTTTATGCGAATGAGTTGAACTTCAAAGATATGTAATTCCCAGTATCTGTAAAGCAAATACCTAAGTTTGAGAAGCAGAATAACGTCTCTGTAAATCTGTTCATACTCAAGAAGAAGGGTAGTGCATTTAATGTGTCGCCGTGTCACTTGACAGCTTCAAAGAAAGATAAACATGTGAACCTGTTACTCGTACAAGACACTTATATAGCTGAGAATGAAGAAGAACAACAAGGAAATTGGAAGGTTCCACGATTCTATTAAATACATATGGATCGAAGATTTGTCTCGTTTATTTAGTAAATTTACAGTTATCAAAGAATTCACATCAAAAACATCTTTGTGATTGTTGTCTTCACTATTTTCATGATCAACCAAAATTGAAAGCTCACATAGTCGACTGTTTATCAGCAAATGTGCAAAGTGTTGTTACCTCAAGAAAAAGACAGCATGCTGGAATTCAAAAACGTCAACAACAAAAAGAGAGTTCCAATAGTTGTGTATGCAGAGTTCGAATTCATACTCAAGCCTGTTGACGATAATCGGGCATACTAAGAGCATGAACCCTTCAGCATTGGCTGCTATGTTCAATATACTCATGACGAATCCAAGTGCAAGTACATAAGCTACAGAAGAGAGACAGAACAAGACGAAGATCCTGCGAAATGGTTCGTTTCACAACTCTACGTGCTAGCTGAAGAACTCACCAACATGCACGAGAATCCCTTGCCAATGAAGAATGTGGATCAGAGATCGTTTAATTATGATACGACTTGTCACATCTGTAGAGGACCGTTCAACGCGACAGACATCAAAATCCATAATCATTGTCACCTTACGGGACAGTAAGTTGTTTATTATCAATTCGATTATTATCAATTTATCTAATAAATATGCTTTTTTCCAAATATCGTGGAGCGGCTCACAACAGCTGTAATCTCAACTATAAGGATTCTCGATGTATTCCAGTTGTATTCCACAACCTGAGCGGATATGATTCACACTTGTTCATAAAGGAGCTTGCCAATAACTTCAAGGGACGAGTCTCTATCATGCCGCAAAATAAAGAGAAGTAAATCTCTTTCACCAAACATATTGATGGAAGTGATATCAACTCCTTGCAATTCATGCCATCTTCACTTGACAAGCTTGCATCGTATTTAGACAAGTTGGAAATAGTTGATAGAGAGTTCAAGAAGAAGTTCGGCGATGTTCAGATTTAACTGCTCAGAAGGAAAGGTGTGTTCCCGTACGATCACATCAAGTCTTTTGAGAACCTGAATGAAACATTGCTCACACAGAGAGTTTCTATAGTAGCCTCTATGATAGCAATATATCAGACGAGGACTACAACCATGCTCAAATTGTCTGGAATGCTTTCAATATCAAAACTCTTGGCCAGTACTCAGACCTCTATCGAAAAACTGACGTACTTCTCCTCGCCAATATGTTCGAAGACTTCAGATCCAAGTGTCTTCATACCTATGAGCTAGATCCTGCTCATTATTATACCATCCCTGGATTCACATGAGATGCCATGTTAAAGTATACTGGCATCAAACTCCAGCTGTTAACTGACATAGATATGTTACTCTTTGTCGAGCGAGGCATCCGAGGTGGTATTAGCCAATGCTGCAATAGATATGCCAACGCCAACAATCGATACATGCAGTCTGGATACAATGAGAATGAAGAGTTGAAGTATCTGATGTATTATGATGTCAACAACCTATACGGATGGTAAGTTCACATTGAAATACTGATATTAATGATGATAATAAATTCCTATATTTCTAGGGCAATGACGCAATCCCTTGTGATGGCTTCAAGTGGGTGGAAGACCTGAATTGTGACTTCTTCAATGCTCCCGACGATCCTCCTGTAGGATACATTCTGGAGGTAGACCTCGAGTATCTGGAAAGTCTTCATAATGCTCACAAGGACCTTCCACTCTGTCCAGAGCATGCAGCACCACCAGGATGAAACCAAGAGAAGTTGTTAACTACTCTGAACAACAAGAAGCGCTATGTCCTGCATTACGTCGCTCTCAAGTAAACTTTCAAATACGGTCTTCGATTGAAGCATATTCATCGTGCTCTTCAGTTCAACCAGAAGCCATGGTTGAAACCATGCATTGACCTTAACAGCGAGATGAGGAAGAATGCGAAGAATGAGTTCGAGAAGATGCTCTTCAAACTCTTCAACAACGCAGTCATGGTAAAACCATGGAGAATGAGCGCAAGAGAGTCGATGTGAAGCTGGTAAACAAATGGGAAGGTCGCTACGGCTGTGAGGCATACATTGCTCAACCGAACTTCCACAGCTGTGCGATTTTCCTTGAGAATATCGTAGCTATACAACTTGCCCGCACTGAGATCTCTGTTCGCAAGCCCATCTACATTGGATTGGCAGTGTTGGACTTGTCGAAGAGCCTTGTTAACCGTTTCCACTACGAATACATGCAGGAGCGAGTGGGAGACAAGGCTAAGTTGCTCTACACGGACACGGAGAGTCTCATTTATGAGGTCAGCGATGTAGATATGTATGCTGTGATGAAGGTTAACCTTCACCAGTTCGATACTTCTGATTATCCTGATGCTAATCAGGATAATCAGACAAGAAAGTCGGACTTATGAAGGATGAATGTAACGGCAAAATCATGACTGAGTTTGTCAGCCTTCTTAGCAAGATGTACTCGGTCAAGGTGCAAGACCAACAGCCTATCAAGAAGGCAAAGGGTGTAAAGTTGTCAGTCGTTAAGTCGACTATCGAGTTTGATGACTACATCCATTGTCTTCGAGACAATGCAATAATCACGAGACAGCAGAAGAACATCCGCACCCGTCTTCATGTCATCAGAACGGAGAAGGAGCAAAAGATTGCTCTGAGTCCATATGACGATAAGCGATACCTGATTCCCGGTCAGACGGATACTCTACCGTGGGGTCATTACATGATAAGGATATCAGCTTATTGAGGATGCTGACGAACCATCTGCGGAGAGAGTCAGATTACATTAGGTATGTTATAATCATTTATAATTAATATAATAACAATTGTCATTATATTAATCATACATTTTGTTTCAGATCACAGCTCTACTGCGCAAACTCCCTGACGACCAATCCAGTGTGTGATACGCCGTCGCCGCTGGTAGTAGTGGTGAGGAAGACTATACTTAAGGAAGTCCAACGCTCTCCAAATCATTCTCGATCGACGAGCTAAAGAGCAAATACCTCAAAAAATGGATGCTATCAACAAGATTGCCAGTGGAGGATTCCTTCCTACGAAGAAGATGGCTGAATTGGAAACTGGATATAAACACATGATGACAGACCTACGACAAGTAAAGACCAGATATGGATTGAAAGTCATAGCAACCCTGGAAGATAAATGTCAAGTATTTCTTCCTGCTCGAGTATCAACTGCTTTGGAGAAGAATAAAGAGACATTCGAAAATATGGTCAATCAAGCAAAGGAGATGAACCTGACTTTAACGTTAAAGGACGATAATAGCTTTGAATTTTGTATATTGTAACTAATTGATTTTTTATGTTGTTTGAATAAATGAAGGAAGTTAATGGTGTAACGGTTCGACTTTCCCCGTGTGTTGAGTAGTCGGCCGGACGCCAGGATTTGGTTAGGGAAAAGGTTAATTGAAGAGACTTGTTTATGCAATTAATAATAATAAAGATATATTCTAATAATTAAGTTAACAAGGTGATAATTCAAATATGAGTCTCCATCTGTAACAGAAATCGAAATCGCGGTGGTTTAGAATATTTCGCCTTCACAATCGGTTTAGCTTAATCTATAGCGGTTTACGGTACATTAACACGACGAAGCCGGAGATACGTGTTTTCGGTGCGGTTATCAGTTTTACGGACGCGGTATCGGAGTTTCGGACGGTGAAACGGGTTCGGGTTAACGACGGGTTTTCGGAGGTTATGTTTCCCTCGAGTACATGGAGTCGTGAGCGCACGGCCCTACGGATCGAGGTTGCTCGTCTCGTTCTTCCCCTGATCCTGTGTGCTCACAGTGACCAGGCGAATCCCGAGCGGTCGGCGGGTGGTCGGTTTTGTACAGGCAGGAGTTGGCCGGTGTTTCACCAGGACGTGTGCGCACAGCTGGGGAATCCGGTAGCGGGGCTTTAGTTATTTTGTCACCCCGTGTGCGCATGGTGGCCGGGAAAACAACCAGTCCTGGGATGGATGTTCAGGAGCAGGTGGCAACGTCGAGTATCGGCTACGTGTGCTCACGTAAACGAGACTCGGCGCTATTCGGCTATTCCTGGTTGTCTCGTGTGCGCACGACGGCAACTCGGAGTTTCGGGTTCGCCAACAGTGTCATCACGTGTGCACACGAGCCGACGTTGTTGGCGTCGGTCTAGCTGTTCCTCTCGGTAACGTGTGCGCACGATACCGCTAGGAGTTCAGCTCGAGTAGAACTGCCCCGCTATGCCGCGCGGCCCGCCTTATATAGGTGTGTTCGCGGCGCGCCGCCTGGCGCGTTGCCACTGAGTTACTAGTAGAATCTCGCGCTCGTGCGGACTGGCCTTTCGGTTGGTGCGCGCGCGCTCACCTCGCTTCGTGCGGACTCGCCTTCGTTCGCTGCGCGCGCGCGCTCGCTGGCGTCAGCTGATTTACTCGGCGCCGTGTTTGTTGATCTCGTGTGCGAGACTTATGTCTCGTCACAATGAAGAGATAGCTAATAGTGATTGTATCTCACAGGTGAGAGCGAAGGTGGGGCTCTCATCACTTCCAAAAAATTAAATCTCATTCTTATCAATCCAACTATTGTGCGTATTATCAAATCCTAGCCATTTAACGTATACTTATTTTCCACGCTTCTTCAAGACTTTCTCTACAAGATAAACATCGGGATACTTTGCCTTCAAGAGCTCCTGTTCGTAGAATCCACTAGTGATTGGATCATCTTGATAGTTTTTTAGATGATATGTAACTGGGTTCGTTGTTGCAACTCTAATTATAGTGAAAATCTCATTGTAAGTAATTTTAAATCAAGCTCATCTCTATGTGCTTCTACGAGAGAATCCAAATCACTAAGACTTTTTTCCAGCCGAGACGTAATATCTAATACTTTTTTTATTTCTGCTTGAAGAGTATTTACATCCATCAGTCAACTTATAAGAAACAGCTAGATTACATAGTCTCCTATTATCCAAGTTATAGTGTCTATCAGTTGTCATTTTAAAACCAAAACCAGGAGGACCACGACTGCCCTCATTCTTTTTCAAATTACGTCCGAACACATCGACACTCATTTTGATAATGATGATTGTCAACAAATCAGCTCAGTATATATACCCTCCTTCGCGAAGTTCTTCTATGATTGAATGAATCTCATTCACATGACTAGGATTGCCAGCTGATTGTTCAGCGATAAGTAAGCGTAAACGATCAACTAATTCGTTTGGATCGTCCCAGTACACATAATCAATTCGAGTATCTCTTCTAGCAATTTTATAACGAGGTAATCCTTTTCCGCTTTTCTCAGTAAACATAGGATAAATAATGTCACTATACTTTCTACTATTATGAACTCGAATCGGTTCTGTGTTTAAATATTGTTTTTTGTGAGCACTTGTTGCTTCCAGAATGCTTCGATAATTTGATCATAAGTCATCATCAGTTTGATCATAAATTTTGGGCTGTCTTACAATACAAATAAGTAATTCCATCAAACCTGATGTTTTTGGATATCTTCCATCTTTCACTTTTATACTTCGGTCTCCAAACACTATTGGTGAGTCACTAACATCCATGCTGAATTTTCTTTTCGAACTCCATAAATTTTATCAATATCCAGCTTATTGTTCAACATAGTCATATACTTGTCAGCTACTTCTTTGTTACTGTTATTGCGAATTACTTGTTTGGAAATTTTCGTCTTATTCAAATCATCTTCTTCTTTACTAGCTGCAGTTTCAAAATCAGATTCATTATAAGGTTCTAGAGTGTTATCATTGAAACTATCATTAGAACTTTCACTTTTGGCTATTTCATCCTTAACCTCTTTCTTCATTGCTCTACTACGTTTAGATATTTCAGATTTTTCAACAGTTTTAACTAGCTTCTCAAGAGGATCAACAATAGGTTTAAAAGTTTCTCCTATTGATTGTTCAAATTTATCCTTTCCAAATTTCAACAAATCATACTTGCGTTTTACAGCATCGTGAGCTTTCACAAGCTGATGAAGTATGTCCTTTTGTCTTTGAATATCCTTCATGTTGATGCTTTAACAGTCAAAGATAGACTAATGAATGCCAACTAAGTGTGTCTTATATTTATAGCAAAAGTGTCGAAACCCTTTCGATATCTACCATTGTTGATAACACTATCCTTGTCAATCATTAATCCATGTTTGTCATCCATCCAACATTTGGAGCATAAATCTCTAAATTACGAATACGTCATGTCTGAGTTGACATGATCGTTGTATAAGTGTTTAAGATTCATGTCACCTTGTCGGAAAACCACCAAGAGATTGGCGTTATCTCTTACAAGATATTTTGAAACTTGTGCATAAGACTGACATAGATAGAAACAATCGACTTTCTTATGTCTTCCCATACAGTAGTATGGTCTACCATTGTTTTGCTTCTCACAGGCTACATCATCGAATATCATGATAGAGTTTGGAAGTGCGTTATCACTAGCTATAACATCATCGTTCTCACTGAATGAAAAATATTTTATACCACTCAATGGTTCAAGAAGATCTTTTAAAAATTTGTACTAGGACTGATTGAGTGATTTAGAGTAGACGTAAACATTTTCAAACCTTACTCCATTTGGATGTATTATAAGAACTAGCAAACTGTTAGTTTTACCACAATTTGATGGTCCACAAAATACTGCCCGAATACTATCTGGAACTAAATCACAGTGTCGCTTATCGTTTATCTCTGGCTCCGCAATAGTATCAAAGTTTACCACTGGAAGCTTAACAGACTATTTCTTAAACATGTTTGTATAGAGAGGTCTGCATTACAACTGTCGTGCGACTATAAATAGAGCTGGTATTTATACTCTCGTTATTAGTTGTCATTTAACCTTGAAGTGAAATGATTGTTTACAAACGTCGAGGACGAGGACTTGTTAATCGATTGATCAATAATCTTCTAATTGAACTTCATTTACCAGGTTATCAATACTGTGGACCAGGTACTAAACTTACTAAACGATTAGCTCGTGGTGATCCGAGTATTAATCCTCTAGACGTTGCCTGCAAGGAACGCGATATTGTGTATTCTCAGAATCGAGAAAACATCGAAGCTAGGAACGCTGCTGATAGAGTCCTCGCCCATAAAGCTTGGCAAAGAGTTGTCTCGGAAGATTCGGGGCTTAAAGAAAAAGCAGCTGCTTTTGCTGTTACAAGTGCCATGAAGTTAAAGTCTAAATTTGGAATGGGTGTTCCATTTAAGAAGATAGTAAAAGCTGCATCGAAATCAATCGTTCCCAGCAAATGTGCTCGTAAAGTCATTCTGTCAGCATTAAAAGGAGCTCGAAAAGCAGTCAAAGAGGCTGGTGGTAAACGAAACATTGGTATTCCTCGTATTCTACCAGTTCCATCGAAAGTAGGAGGCTTCTTACCATTCCTTATACCTATATTCGCTGGTTTAAGTCCGACAGGTCGCAGGAGGAGCTGCTGCAATTGCGAAAGCTGATAACGATGCTAAATCAGCTAAACTCGCTCTCGAAGAAAATCAGAGGCATAATAGAAAAATGGAAGATATAGCTCTTGGTGAAGGTCTCTATTTAAAACCGCATAAAACAGGGCTCGGTCTTCGTCTCAAGCGTGGAAAATGGGTTAAGAAAACAAAAAAAGATTGTCGACGTAAGATTACCTCAGAGAGCTCTTACTAATATTGACCTCATGAACTATGCTAAAATCTTGAAAATCCCATACTTCCGCGGTGTCTTTATGCGCAATGCCCTTCTTATCAATGGACCACATTATCGTGCATCTGCTATTATTAATTTGGATGATATTACCGGTCCTGGCACACATTGGGCAGCATATCGAAAGAGAGGTAGCGAAGTTGTGTACTTTGATAGTTTTGGTGACCTCCAACCACCTCTAGAATTAATGCTATATTTGGGCGTTGATCAAATAAAGTATAACTATGAAAGATGTCAGGACTATGATACATTTAACTGTGGGCATCTATGTCTTGATTTCTTGAGTTCGAGACTATATAAAGGAGCGAAACAATGATCATGAAAACAGTATCAATTTGACTATCATGAGTGATTCATTAACATTGAGTCTTTCAGGTACATCTACTATACTTGAATCGCAATTTTTCCCACCAATTGAACTTTCAGCGAATAATAGCTACGTTCTTGGATTGGTCGAACTATTAATCTTCAATTCGATTCCAAACATAAATATAGATAACAACAACTTCTACGTTGGTAAAGAAGTAATCTATTTACCAACTGGTAGTTACGAGATTGAAGATATAGACAATTATCTTCGTGAAACATTGGCTGCAAAAAACATACTTTTAAGTCTTAAGCCTAATAACAATACTCTTCGCAGTGTAATAGAGTGCAGTCATACAATTGATTTTCGTCCAAAAGATTCAATAGGTCAATTGCTAGGCTTCACACAACGACTTCTTTCATCAAACGTCTCTCATAACTCTGATCAACCTGTATCCATTCTCAAAGTCAACGCTCTACGAGTCGAGTGTAATATCACTACCGGTACCTATATAAACGGTAAGAAAGTGCATACAATACACGAATTCTTCCCTGCAGTGCCACCAGGCTATAAAATTATTGAAGTTCCTTCTCAAGTTATTTATCTTCCAATCACTGTGAAAAGCATAGATCAAATTCAACTTCGTATAGTTGATCTAGACGGACACTTAGTTAATTTTCGCGGTAAAGTAATAACAGTGAGATTTCATTTGAAGCAAGAGTAATGGGCATCGTTTACGGTCACGGGTATATGAGGAATCGAAAATGTCGAAAAGTCATCAGTCGTCCGCGAACGTTAAGATCGCTAACACGGCAAAACATTCAGTTTCTTAAAAGCCTCGGCTTAAGAATTGGTGGAAAATAACGTGTAGATTCTTCGGCTGTCAAAATGGAAGAAATTCTAAATATACAGTCACCCGTGACATTCGATGAGTCAATATCTCATTATGAGATTCATGCTCATCAACCTTACAACGCTTCATCTTACAATAATAGTGATGAAATTCGTATCTCGGTGCAACATCAAGACTTGTGTCTTTTGCCGTTAGCTAGTTCACTTCATGTATGTGGTAGACTAACAAAAGCTAATGGTGCTCACAATACTATCCTTATGGAAATCTAAATTTGGATATTGAACGCAATCAGTATGCTATGCTCTATGATATGTATGCCAACTTTCAACATGCATACTATGACAAGAGTATTGAGCCTATGCTGAAAAAGCAACACTTCATCAGCTATCTACCTCGCATAGTCATCGATTGTTCAAAGCAGAACGAAGCTTTGAAAAACGCCTCAGTTGACGTTCGGCTGGAATTTGAATCCAAAGATAATTTTCCCGCAGGAACCTCGGCTTATTGTTTAATTATACATGATCGCATAGTTCAGTATAATTGCGCAAATGGTGTTGTAAAAAAAACTCGTTTGATTTATTTTATAACACACATTGTATCATTAAAAAAAAATCGATTTCATGTAGATTTGAACTTGTATCCCAATGCTCTTTCGAGTAGAGCGCACTCCACACTCTTTCACTAGTATGCGCGCGCATTCAAGCCACCTCTTTTGTGCTGCTTGTAGTGGGGATGGTAGTAGTAGTGGGGATATGATATAAAGGAAAGCGTGCTGCTAATCAGAGTCATTCTGTGATGGAGTACTTAGTGGACATGCAAGGCTTTAAGCAGCCCGGGAATGACTTCATCCTCAAGGAGTTATCTATAGTTTCTCTAAGAGATGATATCGAACCTATCGTACTACTTTTCAAACAGCCACTTCCATGGCGTCGACTCACAGAAAAGTATAAGCAAGGAATACATGGTTGGAATATCATTATCATGGTATATCATGGTTATCTGGAGAAATCGAATATGCAGAAATTGGAAAATTTCTTCGGGAAGCCTTGCATGACTCTACTGCAGTAATAGTAATGGGATGCTTGAAGAAGAAGTGGTTGGAACGTTTCAAATTCAACGTAATCGACATCTCGGAAATGGGATATCCACCTCTAGACAAAATCAAACTCGTAACCGTTTGTCCTCATCATAATGGTACCTATAAAGCCAGCTCTGCTCTTCACAATGTACGACTTATGAAGAAATACATGCGAGAGCAATGTAAGCCATTGGAGAGACAAGGTTCATCCATGGAGCAGGAGTGAATAAATATTCATGGAGAGGTCAAGTTATACGGTTGTACCTCACAGATGAGAGCGATGGTTGGGGCTCTCATCACCTATAAATACAAGACAATTTTCACACCACGCTCATTTGTACTATCTATACGATGGGTCCAACACCTAGTAGTGCGTGGTATACTCTTCTTTCTGATTCGAAAAATGATAAGAAAAAGGAAAAGAAGGAAATATCTTCTGATTGGAAACAGTATTCACAAAAGTTTTCCACAAATACTTATTCTATGCCTGAAAAAGAGGGTTATAAGAGATTTAAGTAGTGAGCTAACTCGATTGTATACTAGTCATCCCTCCCGTAACGGATAAGTCGGAAAGATGCCCGACCGGCGACCGCAAGGTTCCCGGTTCAAATCCCCTGCATAGCAAACGATATATTTTTTGAAGTGAATACTTCTATAGGCTCGTTAGGTACACATTTTTGCCGGGGAGTGAATCGAGAAAAAACCGACCGTCACGCCAACGCTAGGAGGGGAAATAAGCGAACGACCGCAGGGGAAGAGCTCTCTCCCCCCTCCACCGCGCTCTCTTCGCCGCACAAGACGTACGGACTATACGCGCACGCCTCCCTTCGCCGCGCTCTCCTCACTCTCTCTCTCTCTCTCTCTCGCTCCCCTCCACCGCGCTCTCGTCTCCGCGCAACACGTACGCGCACCTCTTCCTTCACCGCTCTCTCCTTCCGTATCTTTCCGCTGGCTTTCGGGCCCCTCGGCGCTCTCGGCGTTCTCTATACACAACGCGCTCGGCGTTTTCAAAATAAACAAGACACTACCAATATCGTCACTAAACATATAGCATTGCAAATTCGAAGACCTACGAACTTAGATGTTCAGGAATCAGAAATAGCTGAAATATGTTGTGCTCACTGCGTTTTAGATGACGGTCAAATATGTATCATGGCTGCGATTTACATTTCACCCAATCAAAGTATTACAGATATGTCTGTATATAATAATTAAATTTATCCATAGATCACTACTTGCATACTCTGAAGTAGGAGCACGGGAACTCGATACAAATGACCATGAAATGCCACTGATTTTGGCAGGAGATTTTAATGTTAACTTTGCAGACGAAAGTGCACAACCATTAATTGCATTCCTCAAAAATAAATTTCAATTAGAAATGAATAATGATGCTCAACAATCAACTACTAAGTATGGCACAACATTAGATGCAGTATTTTCAAGATTTTTATATAAAATAGATTATAAAACATTTATATCATACTTTAGTTACCACAAACTAATTGTTTCTTTAATTGAATTAAAAAATGAAGATACCTGTGATTCTACCATAGATAAGTAAAGTTGTAAATAAAGTATGTAAGAAATAAAATAATGTACGAATAAAGATAAACATATTTTTATTATTTCACCTATTAAAAGAACAAAATAAAAATCTACAACACACCTATTTCAGTATTCACTTCTATCGGCTGTCCCCAAGACAGCCATTTTTTTTCTTTATTTCATCTAGAAGATGCATGACGGTAAAGAAGCAAGCCGTCAGTAAAGTTAACATCGGGCAGTTGACCGCCAGCACCGACACGCAAAATATCGATCGGTGATCTAGCGGTCGACAACGCCAGCGTTGATGACCTTATCGTTCTTGACCGCTCTTTTACGACCGCTCTCTTACCACCGCTCTCTTAAAATCTCGCGGCCAGCATCTCGATGATATCATTAAAACATCGGTATCGACAGCAAAAGGTAACATCGGGCCGCTAACGTCAGCGACAGCATCCACACGCTCTCTCACCGCTCTCTTACCGATGAAAGCGTCGGTGTGTGATCGTAACAGGGTGCGCTCGTGACGGGGTGCGCTCATAACGGCATGCGCTCATAACGGCATGCGCTCATAACGACATGCGCTCATAAAAGGTAAAGGTAAAGTCGCTGTACAACTGTGGTGGAGCTGAGGTGACGACGAGGGTTACGCCGAGGCTCGGGACTCGTCGGCTCCGCGCAAACTCCGACTCCAAGAGGTTAAATTAAAACGCGAAAAATTACTATAGGACCAAATTTAGCAATGCATTCGCCAACAAATGGCGCCAGTGCTCCCTGTTTCCGGACATATTATCGGCTACATTTGCCATCAGCTTATAGCAGACAGCTTACAGCATAACATAACCTGATTTTGGAAATATTTCCATAAGAGAGATAAGCCTGGCACACGTTAATAACATAAGTGGCAGGACCTAAGTTTTAACATTGGTGATTATATCTATATACAAAGGAAATAAGTAGACATAACTGGAAATAAGTTACTTATTCCTCTATATACAGCAATCTTTGGTTTGATTCACAGTTTCACGATCAGCCTTTGTCTTTAACAAGATTTTTATATTTAATAAATTAAAGAATTAAATCCATTTCACTGCCAAATTTTGTTCCTCGTCAACCTTGCACGATTGCCGACATCGCGTATCGAAAAGCATCTAAGCTAAAATTATGCACGATGATTATTTTAAGCACATGTATTACTTGCGCACGCAATGTAATATTAATTATAAATATCATGCTATTGTAAATAGGTATCATACTAAGGAATCATTTTACTGTAATACTAAAAATACATACATGCCAAACATTCTTTTATGTAGTATAAACCCGGATTTTCTCTTAACCAGATTCCTCTTAACCCGATAGTAGAAGTTTTGTTTTAAGTAGAAATCGATAACAAAAAAAAGTAATCAAACAGTTAAATAATATCGAAATTGAATGAAATAATAGTATATTACGATAAGAGTGCGCGATGCGCAAAATTCAGAGTTTCGCACCCAGAGTGTGCGAAATCTGAATTTCGCGCACTAGTGTGAAAATCAAGCAGGTCTTTCGCGCACGCTAGACAGCTAGGAGAAATCGAATTTCGCACACGCTGTGTCAAAATAGTACATTTCGATAGTAGTGCGTAATAGTTGATTCTGGTACGAGTGTGAATGAACTTCGCACGCGCATCGATCATTATTTTTTAAAACAGCGCTCCGCGTGCGTTCAATCGCATTTCGCACACGCTGTGTTAAAAAATAATGATCGATACGCGTGCGAATTTGATTCTGCACTCGTGTAATTGTGATTGTCACCCTCGCTTCGCTCGGGCGACAAACCTCACACTCGTGCCAGAATCAACTATTTCGCACTAGTATCGAAATGTACTATTTTAACACAGCGTGTGCGAAATGCGATTTTCTCCCCATGCGTTCAATCGAATTTCGCGCACGCTGTGTTAAAAAGATTTTTTTATCAGATTTTTGCGAAATTTGTTCTAGAATTTTTTTACTCGGGTAAACAACATTTTTTGCTTTGAGTCATTTCGCAAAATATACAAGATATCATGCAAAAGTTTTAAGAGATATATTTTTGTCTTTTTTTACTAAACTAAAGTTTGAGTATGCGACTAAAGTAAACGATTATATCAATTTGCGGTATTTAAAATTGTATACTACATTTGTTTGTTTTATTCTTTTTCAATATTTTTTACAGGTTCAATCACAAAGTCTAATTTCAAACTATACTTGCTGTATATTTTCTCCGTGAACGGCAAGTTTGGCATCTCAATTTATATTACAGAAATGTATGAAATATCATCAATTAAATTACACTCAATATACGCTCATATTCGTACCTTCTAATATTTGCATAGGACTTACAAATATTGTCATCGCATACATTACATTGTTCGCAATCGCAATTACACATTTTTACAAAAGTTTCCATGCAACCTTTAAACGTATCTCTGCCCAGAATATATTTTACAGTAGATGATTTTGTTTTTCTTTGAAGGTTGTAAGATTTAGAATTGAACAGTAATTTGTTTTCAAAAATTCTATAATACATTAGGATTTTTTACACAGTCCCACAACATACATTTTTTACTTTCTCCCAGAGGAAGCTTTGTAAAGAAATTTTCAGTTTCGCTAAAACTTCGTAGAAATGTATTTGGAGTTGTTTGAAGTTCGAATCATGCGTTTTTAGAAAATATCGTGCGAATGGCTGTGTGTGTACGTGCGCGCGCGCGTGTGTGTGTGTATGTATACTGTCATAATTCTAGAACCACGGACCGATCGTAATAAAATTTGACATGCACATATGTTTTCTGATTCTGAATTTAGGAAAACATTTTTCTTTATGATTCTAATGGCCATATTATAGCTATTTTTAAATTAAAAAAAAAATTGAATAGCTTTTTTCTAATGATATGATTTACACAATATATTCAACAATAGTGTATCTAAAAGAGCATAAAATTTCCTACTTTTTCCCGCAAGATTTTCCAGATTGACCGTTCAGTTCAATTTTTATGATAGAAAAAGGTGCTTTTTTAAATAAGTTTATATCTGTAAAACTAAATGTTGAAACGTTCTGAAATAAATCATGAAAATAGAAAATAATAATATCTACTTGTTGTTAAAATTTTAAGCTTTTTTATTGACTAGTTTTTAAGCTGAAAATCGAAAACTAAAAAAATCGGATTTTCTATGTCGTGCGGTTACGGTAGTAAAAAGGCTTTAATTAAGTTGAAATTTCGGGAAAATATAGACTTAAAAAAAACCTTGCAGGTACATTATTTTATAAAATAAAATATTTTTTACTTCAATTCTTAGTTGATACAATAGTTCAGATTCATAAGTAAAATTCTAAATTACTCATCTTTCTTGACATTTCAAAAAACATATTCAATCATATACTTTTAATCCATAGTTCAGAAGTTATTAGAACAATTTTTAAATTTTTAAATCTTGAGTCGTATATTTCAGTATTATATGATTTTAATTATTTAAATATTATAATATATAATACTGTATAATATATAACTATAATACATGTATTACATTATACGGTATCAACAGTAAAAATATGTACTACTGTCCACCCTGGGCACCAGATACCTCGGAGACCGTTGCCGTCGCGATATTCGTGTTCAGCGACCCCAAAAACCCCAGATTAACGAGTTTTGACTAATTATGTTACAAATTTCCGTAAAATTCGAGGAGACGACGTTAGTACTGTCCACCCTGGGCACCAGGTATCTCGGAAACCGTCGCCATAGTCATTTTCGTGTTTAGTGACCCCGAAAACCCTCGAGTACCGAGTTTTTCCGTAAAACTCGAGGAGATGACGTTAATACTGTCCATCCTGGGCACCAGGTACACCCGACGGGCATTAAATCGTTTATGACTTGACTAAGTCGACCATCGCCATAGTCGATAAAGGGGAAATCGTGAATTGTCCGTCATGGTGACGGTCACCGTTACCCCTGAATTAATGTCCGCCTGGTGTACCTCGGAGACCGTCGCCATAGTCATATTCGTGTACAGCGACCCCAAAAATCCTAGAGTTACGGTATAGATCTTTTGCTCTCTTTGGCTAAGTTCCTTTTGCATCTTATGAAACCAATTAGTTTAAAAGATATTAAGATTCAAATTTTTTGTCTCTTACCCTGTATACACTGTATAACTGAAAATTACTGTTTTTGTTAAAGCTTACGAAACTGAATGATTAGGCTACGTATTTTTTTAAGTTTACGTATATAAATTTTATTTAAAAACATTTCAAAAAGTATTAACATACTACGATACATATATTAAAACAATATTTTATTTATTGGATCTATAAATTAAGTTGGAGGAAGCTACGTGCCAATGAATTGACAGCGGTTTTTAGTTATTCGTTTGGATTCGAGCCTGAAAATAGTTTCAAATACACGACAACAATCACTCACTTCATTTTGTTTCCTAAGATATTTTTCTTTTAATGCATCATTATTTAGAAATAATGAGATCAAAGAACAGATTTGCAATTCGGCAATTTTTTTGAAAAACTGAAAAAATATTAATTTTATAAACTTTTAAAAATTTTATTTGTATTGACTTAAGCCTTACTTTTCAAGGGAATGAAGTGGCTACACAGTTAAGTCGTGAATAAAATTCTATATGCAACACAATGACAAATCAGCTCGTAAATCAGGGCGCACGATCTCGTCCCTGGATAAAAAATCCTCATTATTTGATGGATTATATTCGTCGGTTCCACTCGGATGTAATGCATCTGAATCTTTGTTATCCTCAGTCAATAAACACTTTTTACAACTCCGTAATTTATATTGAATTGATTCACTATAATCGAAAAAAGTGTTCGGTTCTCTTTATCGTCGTGATTTATTCTCGTGCGCATCAATAGACGGTAAGTTTTCATAAAAGAATGTTGACTACTTGTTTGTTGATGCCTTGAAGTTGTTTGCTCTATTGAAAATAATGACGTCATTAAATGACGTTATGAAATGACGTTATTTTCTGTGAGGAATTGAAACGGAAAATTACGTTACTTTGCTTCCTCCTAGAGGAAGCTTTGTAATAGTCAAATTTTCAGTTTCGCTAAAACTTCATAAAAACATGTTTTTAGATGTTAGAAGTTCGAATTACGTATTTTTAGAAAATGTCCGTATGGATGTCCGTATGGATGTGTATGTGTGTGTGTGTGTGTGTGTGTGTGTGCGTGTGTGTGTGTGTGTGCCGTGATATTTCTGAAACTACTCCGCCAATATCAATCAAATTTTTACATGCATATATATTTAAAATACAATTGAAAGATAATAAAATTACCTGCTTTTCAACGTTTGGCCCTCGGGATTGACCGCTCCGTTTGGCAAATAAAATGAAAAAGGTGATTTAAAAAAAAAAATCATATCTCTGAAACTAAACATCATAGCCTCACGAAAAAAATATGTTGATGGGTTACGTGTCAAACTATATTCCATTAAAATTTCAAGTGATTTGACTACTTATTTTTTCAGTAATAAATCGAAAACTGAAAAAAATGAGTTTTTTTCTGGTCTCGATTACGGGCATAAAAGGCCTTATTGCACTTGAGATTTTGGAAAAAGGTAGATATTGTGTATGTTTTGGCTAAGTTCATTGCGCAGCATTAACCCCCCTATGGTTCTTAAGATATCAAGGTTTGAATTTTTTTCTGAAAATTTTTGATTCCTTATAACTCTAAAACAATGTAGTTAAATGCTTCAAAATTTTATTTGGTGATTCACCATTAACGAAGATATCTGCTGTCAAACGATTTCGTTAAGCGGTTCTTAAGTAAAGAGCTGAAATGTAAAAACCGATTTTTCTAAAAAATTTGGCTTACTCTTATAGGGTTGTCGTTGCACGTCGTAAAGTCCCTCCCTACGAATTTATGTCATACTGATATATATATATATATATATATATATATATACATATCGTTACGCGGGAGGAATTGGGTAGTATGGTGTGGTCGTGATGAGGATCTTGGCTGTGCCGTCTAAGGGTCAAACCCAGGAACGTGGAGAGAGGTGCGCGGGGACAAACTAAAAAGGCAAAGGAGTAAGCTTGAGTAGTTCGTTTATTCGACATAACGGAGAGAGAAAGAGAGGTGTTTAGAGCCTCGACAATAACTCCTACCGGACTTGGTGGTAGAACGGCTTTTGGAGCAGTCCTCCCGTAGACTAGCTCCCGTAGACTGAGGCGCGAGCTGTCCACGCTCGAATAATTCGCCTCGCGACTGCACATCTGTATATGCAGTGATAAGGTGGGCGTTAGGTGTCATTCGCTAGGTTTGGTGAGCTCGCGATGCACCTTGGCTGTTACCATGCTACGCACGTTATTTCGTTTCACGATCGGATCTTTCTAATTATTATATATCTTTTATGTATCTATAAGAAAATTGCTTCTACAGCATGCGACGTATAGCTGCATCAGCTACACGTAATAGCATACACAGCGCCGACATCCGTGCCCGAGGCGTCTGCTGCGTTGCACACACCGAGCAGCGCCCCGGTGCACCATCTCCGGGCTACACGTCAACCTGTGCTGCAGTGGGCCGCACGGCAGCAGAGTAATAAACAACACTCGCGTTGCATCGGGTCGAAGAATTAACAGCTGTCGCGACGAGCCGCCTCTTAACCTCTCACGTCAAGGACAAGACCGAGAGTGGCTCCATCGTGGCTGGGATGATCGACACTAGCGTCGCGTCGCGCCGCGCCGACGCAGATCAATTGCACACCCGGTCACTGCTGTACCGGTACATCCGCGATAAACGTCGGGTGTACGCACCAGGAGTCGCGCCGCGAACACCAAAAGCGGGATCTAGAACCGACACGGCTAAACATGAGGCACAAGTGACGCGCGCGCATCCCGGCCGCGCATTAGCGCAGTGTGAACGCGCCACGTGGGAGAGAGAGAGATAGCGAGGCCGCGCTCAGCGGACGAGAGATACGACGCGACGCGGAGAGGGAGACGCGCACACGGGAGAGAGAGAGAGATTAGATTAGATTAGATTAGATTAAATTGTCTTTATTACTGTACATTATGTTGTACAAATTAAATATATCAAAATGATAATAAATAAGTATGTATGTGTAGCTATTTTATTTTGTTTTTGAGTGTGTGAGAGGTTATGTTGATGATTAGTATGTGCTTGATGTGATTTGGTGAGATGAGGGATGAAGACTGAGTCAGAGGTGATGATTACTGCGGTGTGTTTTCGAGGTTGAAAAAATGTTGTTTTGCTAACTGTTTAAAGTGTGAGATGGATCGTATATTGCGTATATGTGATGGTAGAGAATTCCAGAGGTATGAGGCGCTTACATGGAATGAATTCCTCAGCGACTCCGTCGTGAAGGCCGGAATATCCAAGGGTGTCACCTCCCCCCTGACAGGCCTGAGTGCGACGTGGAAGTCAAAGAAGGCCATGATATAAGAGGGCACAGCTGTGTTAAATAATTTTCGTAAAAAGCAGGCCGCGAAGTACCTCCTACGTCCAGCGGTGGTAAGCCATTGCAACTCACGCCTGTAAGGAGAGATGTGCTCGTCCCTCCTTACACCATAGATGTAACGTATTCCAGTGTTCACTAGTCTCTGCAGTTTAGTGTCAAGTTCCTGTGTTAGGTCGCAGTATACGAGTGAGCAGTAGTCAATGATTGGAAATAGGAGCGTTTGCACAAGATGCTTGCGCAGCCAGAGATTGGTGCTCTTCCTGAAGAAATATAGCCTGTACATTAATGAGTGAGCACGCTTACATAGTTGTGTAACATGCTCTTTCCACGTTAGTTTGGAATCAAGCACCAATCCCAGATTGCGCACAGATGATTCAAAATCGACCCGGGCTCCCCCTATGTTGATAAAGGTGTTAGCTACAGTTGGTAAGATGTTGATATAGTAGGGTGAGCCCAAGACGATTGCCTTAGTTTTGAGGACATTAAGTTTGAGGTCATTTTGCGCAGCCCAGCCTATTATCCTGTCGGCGTTAGCACTCATCTTGGCAGAACAAGAATCCAGCTCCTCCAGGTGGCATTGGCTGTATATTTGCAAGTCATCCGCATAGATTAGATGGGATACATCAGAATCTAGGCAGAAGCCGATGTCATTGATGTACAACGCGAACAACAATGGACCTAGCACAGATCCTTGTGGTACACCGATGTTAAGAGGGCGAAAAGTGGAGGGTTCGTTGTTGTCACCAATGACGGCCTGCTCTCTTCCTGTGAGATAAGAGGCAAGCCAGCGAATGACTTGCTTGGAAAAGCCGAAGGAGGATAGCTTTCCGAGGAGCCTGACGTGACACACAGTATCAAACGCCTTGCTAAAGTCAAAGAGAAGAAGAAGCGTGACCTTTTTTCTGTTTATACCAAGCCTGATATCATCAGTCAGCTTAATCAAGCCAGACTGTGTGCTGTGGCCAGTGCGGAAGCCAGTTTGTAGATCGTCAAGGAAGAGTCTTGATTCGAGGTACTCAGTGACTTGCCTATGCACCAGCCACTCCAGTGCCTTGGATAAGAAACAGAGGAGGGAAATCGGTCGGTAGTCAGTCAGGGCTGTTGGTGAACTGACCTTATTTAGTGCTCGCACCAGCGACAGCTTCCAGGCAGAGGGAAAGCGAGCCTCGCTCAAGGACAGGTTGAAAATCCGACATAATAAGGGAGCGAGTGTAGGCAGTGCTTTGGAAATAACAACCTGTGGGATGCCATCGCTACCTCTAGCCTGGGTGCTGAAGTGATTTACAGCAGCTAATATATCCGATTCCGTTATAGTCCTAAAATTGAAATGCTCAGGAAAATCCATATTCCCAAGGGTACGCAGATAATCCTCAACAGCAGGAGTGTGAGGATCATTAGAAATCGAGCTAAAGTGCTTGTTGAGGTCCTCTGAGGAGAAGCGAGAAGGAGTGGGTGCCTTGGAAGTGGTTATTCCAAGGTTCTCAAGCTCTCTCCAAATCTCAGCGACATCAGTCAGGGTTGACAGACGTGAATAATAATAATTCAGCCTGGCTTCCTCGACCCGTCGATGAGCTTCGTCCCTTGCTAGTCGATAGAAATACAGATCCCAGGGTAGACGAGTTCTTCGAAAACGCCTGTAGAGTCTGTTACGTTCTGTCAAGAGGTCACGAAGAGCCGTTGATTTTGACACTACTTTTCCTGAAATCGCCCATAGTGCGCCGGGAGGGTTCTGTTTGCTTCCATCAACCGCGTCGGACGTCCATCGCCCTCATAATCTAGCTTCAGTGCCGTGATCTCTAAAATCGCGAGCGAAGAGTCGTCGTGTGTACTGATCGAGTAGAGTGAGAGCGGAGTTCTTAGTCTTTTGTTCGGGTGTGATTCGTGCGAGTTCGAGGAAGGTTTTAAGAGTAAGTCCTTGCGCCGACAGGTTGTTATATTTTGAATGTTCTAACCATTCATTGGCGATGCCGTTGAGAGTGATGTTCTCATCACTCTCCAGCTATCCACTAACCACCAAATTCGCGGATGTTGCATGGTTGACGCCACCCTAGAGACATGGTCTCGGGTTCTTTCTCTATAGTACACTGAAGCAGAGCAGACTTCGGTTGCACGATCAATTCGCAGAAATTACAGGGTTCGAGGTGCATAAGCAGGCCAGCACAGCAGAGCAGTAAAGGTGAAATCGAATTCCGTTTGAGGCACGAGACCTCCATCTTGGGGATGCCGCATCCTTCCGACCGACGCCACCGCCATTAGCTACAAAGCGTGGATGCATTCTTAGAATCGCGCGAAATACGGAGACTGGCCGAGTAACTTTCGAGTTTAAATTATTATAATTGATTGCGCCTTAGTCTTCGACTAAAAGTGGACCGTGATTGCACACGCGTTATTGGAGTAAATAAATCATAACGTTCGTATTGAGAATTATTATCGATAACGCGAGTAAATTAAATAATACCATTGATCTAAATATCAATCCTAGTTACGCGTAGCGATTATTTATTGAAAAATAACGATCGAGAAGTGATTGTAGTCAAGTCAGTCTTGACGGAGGTTTCATACAATATAATTGATTGATTTTACCATTACATCTGATTGTGTTTTTTATTGACTACACCCTCTGCCACGCCAGGCTAATTCCTGTCCTTTAAACCTACCGTGTGTCTCCCTCTTAGATGTAAGAGTCCTAGCTAGTCGAGAGATAAGTGGAGTATTGAAAATTAAACGATTGCGGGGCTGCGGGAATAGCCTTAAAAAGCGCAACGTCACAAGCAAAATAATTAAATTTAGAAATAAATTAAAGTAGCATTCACATACTGTATTTTAAAGCAATATTTTATGTATTGGAACAATACATTTCGTTGGAGGAAGGTACGTGCCAATGAATTGGCAGCGATTTTTTTAATTTTTTAGCATGCCCAGTGCATTTAAGTGACGTCATTTTTTTAAAATTTATTTTGGCAATAATTAAAACGGAAAATGACGTTATTTTTTATATTTTAAAAATTATACATTTCATACTCTTAAATAATTTAAAATTGATAAAATGATTGCCTAAATAAGTGCTACCATCTGGATGGTAGTACGGAAAATGGGGGCTAATGTCCAAGACATGAATAATTTTTAATAATTTTAGTAAAAAAAAATAATTAAAAATTAATGTTTCTTTGTTATTAGCCCCCATTTTCCGCATGACCATCCAGATGGTAGCACCTATCTAGTCAATTATATCAATTCTAAATTATTTAAGAGCATAAGTATTCAGAAGTACAATTTTTAAAATATAACAAACCGCTGCCAATTCACTGGCATGTAGCTTCCTCCAACGAAATTTATTGTTCCAATAGATAAAATATTGTTTTGAAATACAGTATGTGAATGCTATTTTAAATGTTTCCAAGTTTAATTATTTTACCGTAGAAACAATATTCTTATTGCAAAAGATATATAATAATTAGAAAGATCCGATAAAAATATCCAAAATAGCGAAGTTGCAGAATCTATCGTTTAATTTTGAAGATATATATATATATATATATATATATATCTTCAAAATTAAACTATATATATGATTTATGTGTGTGTTTGTGTGTGTGTGTGTGTGTGTGTGTGTGTGTGTGTGTGTGTGTGTGTGTGTGTGTGTGTGTGTGTAAATCGAAGGAGGTGATCACAAGCAAGGAATAAATATAAAACCAAAACTGTCAAACTTGCTACCTCACGCATCATGAGTTTTAATATAACATAAAAGGAACATTGACGAGTAGTGCACGAGTTGTTATGGAGAAATAGGTGGCAATAAAAATAATAATTTAAATAAAATAAAATGAATTTAAGTATTTCGCACCGTCTTATTCAAGCTATCGCAAGAACAACATCGCGCAGAAATTGGATTCCGATGGATTTTTATTTTATCAGCATTTATCTGTTAGTTCTCGGAGGTGCAGATCATCCTGACTTTTGAGAAAAATCAAAAAATTTTCAGAAAAAAAATTTAAACCTTGATATCTCAAGAACCTAGGGATTTTAAAGCTGCGCAATGAACTTAGCCAAAGCGCATAAAATATCTACTTTTTCCCAAAATCTCAAGTGCAATAGAGCCTTTGTACGTCCGTAATCGAATCACAAAAAACTCATTTTTTTTAGTTTTCAATTTATTCCTGAAAAAATAAGTTGTCAAAACAGTTGAAATTTTAACGGAATGTAGTTTAACACGGGACCAATTAACATGATTTTTTTCGTGAGTTTATGATGTTTAGTTTCAGAGATATGAATTTTAAAAAGAAACATCACTGTTTTCATTTTATTTGCCGAACGTAGCGGTCGATCCCGAGGACAAAACGGGGAAAAATTGATAATTTTATTATCTTTCAGATGCATTTTAGCTGAATTGTTTGTAACGATGAGATGATCGAAAAAACGCAAAATAGTGTTTTTCAAAAATAAAAAAATGGCCATAATAAAAAAAGTAATTAAAATATGAATAATATTTGTTTTTTCCGAATTCAGAATCCAAAAATAGATATGCATGTCAAATTTGATTGATATTGACGGAGTAGTTTCAGAAATATTATGGTACACACACACGTACACACACACACACACACACACACACACACACACGAGCGCACACACACACAACACAGACACACACAACACTCCATACGGACTCCATACGGACACCAATCGCGACATTTTTCTAAAAACACGTAATTCTAACTTCAAACATCTCAAAACATGTTTCTATGAAGTTTTAACAAAACTGAAAATTTCACTATTACAAAGCCTCCTCTAGGAAGAAGCAAAATAACGTCATTTTATAACGTCAATGTAAGACATGATTTTATGAGGTCATTATTTTCGATAGGGTGGTTATATCTACGGGCAAACGTGGTCGCTTTTTTCAAACTAGATCGAAGTGATTAGCGATGTTATTCGCACGTCGAAGTTAACCCTTTACTTACGGCATACTTGTTGCGAACACTACGTGAAAAATAAATAGACTCGTACGTATTTATCATTTAAAAGTGGCGTTGGATAATTGCCATTTAGTGCTATGGCTAGCGAAGAACCTACTAGAACGAACGACGAGTGTGTTACGTGAACGTGACGTCAAAATCAATAAAAGAAAAGTCACGGCTAAATGGTGCTCAGAACGGTTCGATTCAAAAGTTTTAAACACGAGTAGTAAGTGAAATATCTTATTAAATAAAGCGATTTGTCCTGAGGCGGGTATTCACGTACGAGGAAACGTTCGAAAAATACGTCAAGATGAAAATTGTCTAATAGTTTTAGGGTTAGCTTGGTTATTTTTCATGTTTATAGGGCTTGCATAGATAAACTTGATATTGGCTTTTGGTGCACTCCCAATCAAATTTTTCAAAACAGTGGAAAAAAATTAAAAAAAAAACGAAACGCACTTTGAATAAATTAAATATGAACTATTCTATTCTTGTAACACGTGATTCATACGTGAGAATATCAACGCTCTTGGCTCATTTGAGAGATTTCTGCTCATATGGATGTTGTGGCCGCATTTCAGTAATGCTTTTGTCCGCAGATTAGTGGTTGTCACGTCCTTTACTACGCAGACATCGTTACACAGGGTTCAGTGCAGCCGTGACCAGTTCCAGTACCCAGACGCAAATTTGTTGGCAATGCTGGTCACGCGAATGCAGTTGGTGTTAGTCGAGAGGACGCGATACGCCAAGAAAGGAGCAGATGGACGAGAGTAAGGTGGTCTGCGACTCGCCTAGGTGAGACTCGCCGATTTCCTCGTCACGTTCTATGCTAGCACCCCACATAGCTATGAGATCGTTGAGTTCGGACGCAATGGTGCTTAATAACGAGCTATTGCTTCCCCTGGACGAGAACACTCTGCTGCTACCGGGTCGAGACATTCGAGGACGGAACCAAGTATGCAACGGCAATTTATCTCAAGCATATCCTTCTCCTTGTGCAAGTAGAGCGGCAGGATACCAACGCGTTGCGGTTGATAAGCCTGGGTGTCAGTGCGCCGGTAGAAGAACTCGAAGACGGATTTCTTGTTACAGCTGGCAGTTAAGACGCATACAAGTGCAATGTGCATGTGGTAGAGCACGCACACATGGATGATGATGTGTTCTGGATGCTGGAGAATTAGCTGGTTCTCCAAGCAGAGTGCCCAAAATAGTATATTACGATACGTGTGACTTAAATGTCCCGCTATTTCATGGCTTGTAGTTAGCGCCCGAGCGCAGGGACCATTTAAGTCACGAGTATCGTAAACTATTTTATAGCACGTGTGACATAAACCCTCCACCCACAAGGGGGAAGGAGATGAAGGGGGGCGGCGGAGCCCCCGCCCCCTTCCCCACAAAATAAGAAAGAAAGTTCAAAAGAACTATGAAAATTAAATTTTATACTACTATAACCTCAAAATGACTCGCTTTGCTCATACAAAAGCGTCACAGGAGGTACGCAAGCACCTTTCACAGCTGTATCGAAATGTACTATTATTGTAAACTATAACATTTAAATTTTCCACGAAAAAAATTTTCTCGTATGCATCTTGGCATGCAGGGATGACAACTTGAAAACGTTAAAACTGACCTCGAAATGTCAAAATGATTACAACTGATGTCTTAATTTCGGGTGCTTTATGAGGATATTAATAGAAATTTTCCACTTCTTACTTTTATCCCTATCATTAAAAACATTTATTACAAGAATTTTTAGTCTTTATTACAGCTTACCACGGGTCTGTAACTTAAGAAAATTCATTAATTCACGGTGTAATAATGAGCTATTTAAGTTACGGATAAGCCTAATTTAAGTGCGGGTTTAAGTCTCGCAGTGCTATAAATTATTGTATGTGATTCAGGCGTAATGTAATTATCGTACTTGGCTCATTGGTTGCTCTTGATTCGCTCGGGAGTAACTAACTCCCGCCCTGTGCGATAATTATCTATTTTACATACTCATTACGTAATTTACCGTACTCTCATAAAGAGTAAATCTATGACTTTGCTTTGATTATTCAAAGAGCAGAAACTATATAATATGAACTGCAATCAGATTATATTGTTTTCTACTATAAAGTTTTTCTCAATGATTCACTAATATATACTTAACATATATTTCAGCAGTCCCTCTAATGAAAGAAAAGAGAAAAGAAAAAAGATTAACTACCGAAGAGAAAACAGGCTATGAAAACCAGTAAAATCTGAAAAACCAAAAGAAATTGAAGAACTTTTTCAGGAAAATGGTGTGGATAAGAGTGAGTCAAAGAAAAATAAAGATAGCGAAAAAACACCAAAGAAAAAGAGAAGATTTAATAATAGCCGTGAATCGAAGATAATAAGAGCGAAAAAGACCGAGTCGATAGAATCTCCAGTAAATTTTCTTTAGAAAAACAGTAATATTGAAAATTAAGAAGTCGATTTTTAAATGTTTTTCTTGAATATTCATTAACCTCCAAACAATATCTATTTTGGTGATATCCCTAAAGGACGAAAAATGAAATAGAAAGAAAAAAAGAAACAGAGGCAAGAAAAAAACGAAGTACAGAAGTACAAAAAGCGGAGGTACCTGAAAGAGAACGATGAAGGAGGCGATATAAATGCATGATATGGCGACTGAGTTGTGACAAAATATGCCAAACAGTTAGTTTTGAGCCCACAAAATATGGCGGATTTTCTACCAGGGTTACTATCCTCTATTCATTTGTAGAAAATCATCGAAACAAAATAAAAAATAAACTATTGAGGATATAATAATGATGTAATGCGTTACCATTATTTCCTTCTTGTAATCCTGGATCGGCAGCAACAATCGTAGACGCCAAATTTTAATAATCGTAGTTTTCAAATATGCTACCTCGGGTAGTTTACCCATCACCTCTTACCTCCTTATCTGAGAGACACTTTGACACACAGAGTATATAGGCTGAGAGTTGAAGAATTTGAATCGTAATATCTTTTAAACTAAAAGGTTTCATACGCTACAAAAAGAACCTAGCCGAAGTGATCAAAAGATCAATCTTTTCCTAAAATTTTAACTCAATTTAAACCTTTTTACTCCCGTAATCGTACGACATAAAAAAAACATTTTTTTTAGTTTTTGATTTTTATCTCAAAAACTAGTCGCCAAAATTGCTTAAAATTTTTACAACTAGTATCGTTGTTTTTTTATTGTCATGAATTTTTTCAAAACATCTAACTATTTATCTTTTGAGTTATATATGTTTATCGAAAAATAACCTTTTATATCATAAAAAATCAACAGATAAGTCAATCTAGAAAATCTTGCAGGAAAAAGTAGACAAATTTATGTTCTTTTAGATACACTATTGTTGAATATATTGTATAAATCATATCATTATAAAAAAGCAAAAATATTTTTTCAAAAATAGAAAAATGGCTATAATATAGCCATAAAATGGTCAGAATCATAAAACAAAAAATGACCTAAATTCAGAATTAGAAAAAATATATGCATGTCAAATTTTATTACGATCCGTCGCATGGTTCCAAAATTATGGCGGTATACGCACACACACACACACACACACACACACACACACACACACACAGCCTTCCACACGGACATTTTCTAAAAACGTATGATTCGTACTCCAAACACCTACAAATGCGTTTCCACGAAGTATTAGCAAAACTGAAAATTTTACTATTACAAAGCTTCCTCTTGAGGAGGAAGCAAAATGTGTTGGTCATACATAGCTTCAAAGTTTTTACAAATATTCTAGTTTTTTACTTATAATTTTCAATATTGTTGATTTTCGAATAGACATTCATACAAATTTTAACATGTATTTTCTTATTGCAACGAAATAATTAAAAACCCTCTTTAATTCCGTAAGATTAGAAAAAATTATCTTTTTATAGTACTTAAATTCAAATTATACACGCGGAATTTCATAAGGTGGCCAAATTCGGAACTATCCTATTGGTGGAAAATACATTGATTTATATGTAAGCTGTGACTGTGACGTCACGCTTAAATAACCGAATTCCATCCCGTTCCTAAAGTCGTGAATTTTGTGCAAAGATAGTTAATTACATGATTTGAACAGAAAAAGTATTAGTTTTATTATCAGCTAAGCAAAGCCGAACAGCTGTTCGTTGGCTCTGTCGAAGCGAGGCAGCGAGCTCGACCACTGCGCATACATTGTGCGCATCGATCTGGCGACCTGTAGGCGACATGTCCATGTAGCCGTCTGCCGTGTGTGTTTTGACGTTTTGAAGCTGCCTTCCGGCCTCCGCTAACCGCAATGCTTTGCTCTGTTTAACTTTTCGGAGATATAAGTAAGTGTGTAATGAAAAAACGGAAACAACGACGCGATGCAGCAATGTTATATGTAGTTCTAAAATCAGAACAGAAGTGCTGCTATGGTGTCTATAAGCAACATCTGCTCACCGCAATCCTGCTAGCGGATCAGCTGCTCGCGGTTGTTGCTTTGTAAGATAGTGCAAAAGGTATTCAAAAGTGATGCACCCGGAATGGCTTCGACGCACAGTGGGGCCATTTGAAAGAGTTTGGACAAAAATCTTGATTCAACTGGGGTTACAGAGGAATGAGCTAAAACTTGGTGAAAATCTTCGTTTTTTAGTGTACTTTCCGAATCCGAATCCCTCGAAAAGATTCATTTGAAGAGTTCAAAATGGCGGTCGGGTATAACTCTAACAGTCACAAATATCATTACGGGAAAGCAGTTATATGTCCTTAAGACTCGCTGGAGGAGAGAATTAATGAGCAAAAAAGCTTATTCTTATGTATTTTCACCCGCGGAACACGAATTCACCATTGTTTTTGGCCTATGTAGCCCAGGTTCTTCCATAACCTCAAAAATTACTCCAAAAATCAGTATTACGCTGTTAAGACTCGCAATTATAAGCAAAAAATTAAAGAAAAAGCTTATTTTTGTGTATTTTATCCCACTAATCACTAACCTTACTTTATTTTACGTCCTCTAAAACGTTTGTCTCCAACTTTAAATAGCACCTCATTAATGCAGATAAACGTGATTCAAAATTGCAGTGGTGCTTAATGACTATGCATTTTACCTTCCCCAGTGGAAATAATTTGGTGTGCCAAAGTGTGCCAAAAATGTGCCAAAGTGTGCCAAATTGTGCCAAAGTGTGGCAAAGTATGCCAAAGTATGCGAAAGTGTGCCAAAGCATTAAAATTCGGAAAAACGATACACTTTGGCACACTTTGGCACACTTTTGGCACACTATGGCACACTGTGACACAAATTTTCTAAGTCCTAAATTCCCGAATAACTCATTTATGCCAGTGTGCCTAAAATGTGCCAAAGTGTGTCATTCAGTGCCAAAGTATGCCATTCTGTGCCAAAGTGTATAGTTTTCCCGAATTTGAATGCTTTGGCACACTTTGGCACACTTTGGCACAGCTTGGCACACTTTGGCACACTTTTGGCACAGTTTGGCACAAAATCCATTTCCACTAGGGTTGCTAATCTTAAATTTAATTATTGTTTTGGCTCATATTTTTTGTCTCAGACATCCCCTTAAATAGTTATATTATTAACGGTGCTGCTATATCTACGCCAAATCGTAGTTTGAGGTATTCTAGCGTAGATGTTCGCAATTTTTGCTGCTCAGACGCCCTCCTAAATGTTAATATATGTAGAAATGTTGTTAGGTATCTACTCCACATATATAGATATACGCGCATGCGCACCGCGCACATTCATAGAGGCATGATTGCTTTAGCTCTATACTTATGAGTAGTATGCGTATTCGTTATTTGTACGACAATTTCATCAATAATGTCAACTAAATTTACACAGACACGCATGTGATAAGCTTATTCCCACCGATGATTATACGTTTCAAATGTTCTCATTAATTCATTAGTTCAAATTAAAAAATTGCCTTACACTCTGTGCCTGTGATGAAACTGCTGAAATTTAGAAAGTTATCGACGCCCACACCTAACATCTAAGGCCGCAGTAAACGCAGTAAACACAGTAAACGGCTAACCCACGGTGAACAATAACCACTTAACCCTATAACCCACGTAAAGATGATGGGTGAGTCAACTCAACAACCCAAATGAAAATAATAGGGCGCGAAGCGAAGCGCCCTATTATTTTCATTTGGGTTGTTGAGTTGACTCACCCATCATCTTTACTTGGGTTAAGCAACTCGGTAACATCCCGAGATCGGTACCACCCCGAGGTTGGTGTTGGGGTAGTATGGTTATTTTTTGAATATTTACGAGTTTCACTTAAGCAACTCGGTAACATCCCAATATCGCTACCACCCCGAGGTTGGTGTTGGGGTAGTATGGTTATTTTTTGAATATTTACGAGTTCCACATGTTCTCCAGGTACCCTGATCGTGTATTATACTCGAAAAAGGAGTCGATTTTCAATATATATATATATATACGGTTTATCGGGATAATTCCCGATGCACGTTGAAAGTTGAAATTTTGTCCTATATACATCATATACGCAAGTTTTAATGCCAAGGCTGGCATGTGGCGCCCTCTCACGGGAGAACAACATAACATATTTCGAATGTAGCTTATAGGTATACCTATTACAGGTGCCCCACCAATAGATATTTCTAATTAAACGCAAAGATTGAATAGTCAAATATTCATTTTCTCTAAAATTTCGTTAAATCTACGCCAAATTGAATCATTCATTTATCTAACTACGGGTCTTGTAAACCTTTTATACTCCAAAAGTGACGTTCCTAGAGCTAAACATAACCTTCCGGAAACATATTTACGGTGAAAATATATTATATCTACGCCGAAATATCTCAACTAGCAATTTGGCGTAGATATAGCAGTACCCTAAAATTTATGCTATGTATATATTATTAAAAATATTAAAATATAAAAATTTATTTTTTAAATAAATAAATAATAAAATCTCTAATATAATAATTAATGTATAAAGAAATTTTTTTTACAAAAGTATGTTACGTTATATAGTTTACTTAATAGTTATATAGTTTACTTAATACATTCGTTTAGCAGAATACATTTTAATACTTGCAAAAGACGATTTTGCTTAAGCTACGTTTCCAGCGTATTATGTGCTGTATCGTTATTTTGTCGTCAGTGATATATTCTAAGTATTTACCAAATTATTTTTAATACAAAATTTATACATGTATATATTCATTCATATATGTAATATATAAAATCATCAAAACTTCACAAAAGTAAATATTACGTCTAACGCCGATTTATCCGTTGCGGTTAGTTTTAAGCCGACTTATTTAGAGTTTAATTAGTGAGAAAAGTTATTCTAAGCAACTTAAATATGAGTTGTTATACCATGAAGGTAAAGGATTTGGTAGAAGTGTTAACAAATAATCAGAATTTAGATTTTATAACACAAAAAGATTCTGTAGTGCTGTATGTTTTTGACAAGTTTCATTTAGACAGAAGTGAGCACATCAAAGTTGATATTAAAGAAAAACTCAGAAGATCTTTTTTCAATAATTATACAACAAACCGCTGCCATATTCTTTGCAGCGTTAGCCTTCCTTCATCCATATGCTATCGCTTTATATCTAAATTGTTTTACTTCCTATATAATTGCTATAAAGTTTTCTATGGCTTTTTCGTTGATGTGATAAAATTATTGTCGAAATAATTATATTACATAATCAATGCGTAACTGAAAATATTGTTTTTTAACGATTTAATAAACAAAAAACAGAAAAAACGAGCCAGATATCATGATGTTTTAGCAAAAGTTCAAAACTTGTTCCGAGATATAATGATAAGGATTATAGTTCGCGCGAACGTATCTTACAATCACCATAGATGAATCGAAAAATCGCCATGAATATACGCACATGCGTAACGCAGAATCTTATTTTTGAACGAATTAATAAAAATAAAACAGCAAAAACGAGTATAAGTATATGAGTTAAAATCCATTAAATGGAAACTGAGATCGAAGCGATTACAGTTTCAGTTATATAGGTATACAGGGTAAGAAAACAAAATTTTGAAGGCTTAATATCTTTAAAACAACTCGTGATCATAAACAACCAAAGACAAGCGATAAAGGTGCTATTATAATGCTAACTAAATCCAAAATTTTAGAATTGATTATTGGCCTTTTTACTTCCAAGTTTATCGCAGGTCACGTACGAAAAACGACTCATAGTCATGCGGCGTAAGAAAACACAAATTTTGAAGCTTAATATCTTATGAAACTAAGCTGGTTTTATAAAAAATCCCAAAGCAAGGGATCATTCTGCTATTAATGCTAACTAAATTCCAAAATTTGAACTTGATTATTGCCTTTTTACTCGCAGTTATCCGCGTCACGTAAAAAAACGATTTTTTTCAGTTTTGGATGTTTTTCTCAGGATCTGCCGCCTGAAATGACTTAAAATTTAAGTGGTATATAGTTCCAATTACCTTCAATAATCATATATTTTTTTAGAATGATTCCGCTATTTAGTTTTTGAGGTATAACGATTTAAATAAAATTGCACTGTATGGTGTATAATAAAAGAACGACGAACGATAATATACATTTTTCACGGTAAAAACATAGGCAATTTTATTCTCTTTCAGGTACATATTAAGCAATTTACTTTTATTAACTTTCCGATTACTTTGTTGGGCAAAAACTGAAATCTCAAAACTAAAAAATCACTATAAAAAAGACGGCGTTATATAAAGTGTACAACAGCGGACTTTCGTCCCACTATCTTCTAGCAAAAACAAAGAAAATGAGACTTGGTGGGTTAAAATCCACCAAGTAGAAGCTGAGAAACAGGCGTATACATACGCACACACACACACACACATACATCCGTACAGACATTTTCTAAAAACACCATTTTTCGACTAAAAATTCATCAAAACACACTTCCCACATGTTTTTACACAAACTCCAAAAATTACTATTACAAGGCTTCCTTAGGAAGGAAGCAAAAATTGAATGAATTGCCCACAAACAGAAGAAATATTACAGAGATTCAAAAAGAGTATGTCAGTTGGTTGGGGACTGATATTTCGTTTAATTTAGGTTGTTATAAACCTATTCAAACAGGTAATTGTTTTTGTTTATTAATTAAAATTTTGTGTTATTGTGTACAATACGTTTTATACATATATAATTTTATAATCTGTATAAGATAAGATTTTATATAAAAGCCGGACACTTTAACATTTTTCAATGGCGCAAATGAACAATTATTAGTATGGAAAGTGCAGTATAATTGGATATATAAAAGCCTGACACATTAAAATTTTTCAATGACGCAAATTAACAATTATTAGTATGGAAAGTGCAGTATAATTGGATAAACGTGAAATTTTTACTTTGAATATCCTTGAAAACGTAAAAAGTGCACAATCATTTGTCCTTTAGTAACTATATTTATCTTTTTTTTTGTCGAAAGTTCAGATGAGCGACAATCTTTCTGATCACAAGCAATTACAACTGTGTTATTTAATTATTCTTTGTAGGTTGTAACAGGGACGTGTCAGGCTTCTCAGATCAGGCTGAGAAATCGAATCTCACACATTTTTCGCACTGGGTCAGATGGGGCATATTGCAGCGAAGTTATTATTGAATTTATGTATCAAAAAATCGCTTCTAGGAATGTTGTATGTCAAAAAGTGTTAAAAAATATCTTTGCCACGGTAAAAAGTTGTATTTTAAAATTGTTTACAACTTTTACATTTAATATTTATATGAAAAACGTAAATCCGAAAAGTTGTATGGCAAATAATTGGTTTTTTAGCTGTAAAAAATCGATTTTGGGCTGATAACTCGAGTCCTAAGCATTTTCATGATTTTATGTAAATAGAAAAAAGTTGTATTTTTCAAATATCTACAAGTTTTCCTTTAACTTTTTTTTGTAGCATGCTTAGAATTCGAGTTACAGCTAAAAAACCGTTTTTAGCGATTTTTGAAGGTGACCGCATTCTGCGTATATGTACAGGATCAAGTCCAAAATAGGACCGGCACCTAACTATCATGAGAGGAGTTCCCAAAAAAATTTTTAACCTGATTGACTGAAGTCTCTCAGAGATAATTGCATCACAACAAAATTTTTATTAAAAATTACATGTAATTACATGTAAAATCAAACAAATTGTGCCCGCATTTCAAAACAACGTAGAGGATCGGAATAAAAAAAAATAGTTTTTTAGTTTGTGCGAGGAGACTCCTCCTAAAATTTCAGCCCGATCAGTCGAAAATGGCGTGAGATATCGCATCTCACACATTTTTCGCGCACGAAACTATAAGGCACTTCCGTGTCGCGGTCGTGCCTAAAAATTGTAAGTCCCAAAAACTTGACCACGGTACTTATATGTTTTTCGAATCGCTGAATTTGAATCCAGGGTTAGTTTAACCCCATCAGATCTTAAGTCAATGTCAAATAGGGGTCAAATTATCAAAATACATTAAGAAAAGACTAAACCATGGTATCTTGGGGTTTTTGGGGTTGCTGAATCCGAATCCGGGGTCAGTTTAACCCCATCAGAACTTTCTCAAAGTCAGTTGAAGGTCTAATTATCGAAATACGTGAAAAATACACTAAAACCGTGGTATCTTGAGATTTTTGGGGTCGCTGAATCCGAATCCGGGGTCAAATTAAACAATCAGATCTTTCTCAAGGTCAGTTGAAGGTCAAATTATCGAAATACATGAATAATACACTAAAACCATGGTATCTTGGTTTTTTTTGGGGCGCTGTATCTGAATCCGGGCTTATTACAACCCTATCAGGTCATTGTCAAGGTCAGTTGCAGGTCAAATCATAAAGATTCATAAAAAGTAGTGTCAAACCATGACATTTAGGGGTTTTTGGGGCCGCTGAATCCAAATCGAGGGTCAGTATAGTCCTACAAGGTTATATTTATGGTCAGTTCAAGGTTAGTTCAAGGTCATGGAAGTAAGGAGAGTGAAAAAATTAGTTATAAACTGAAACAATGCAAAAGGTAATGTAAACCATAAAACAAAGAACAATGTATATGCAAGTACAATCCTATCCTTTGAAACTATATCATAGTTTTAAAGGATCATTGCTACTCCTTTATTAACTTTAAATTTGTTATAAGTATATGCAATTCAATAAAATACCCGTAAAAATATTAAGCCCATTACTCTTTTTTATGGTACCGAACTATTTAATTGTCAAAAGATCTACGAAGTGGATTACGCTTCCGCTTCTCCGATGTTGATGGTAGATCTCTTTATAACGACCAATCGAGTAATCTGCTAACAGATTTACGTCCCATCTTCCTTGGCACCTGCGCTCCATTTCCTTGATATCTTGATGGAATCTCTCTCCCTGCTCTTCGCTGTCATCTCCTAGGTTTTCTGGAAATTCATCAACATGCGAATATAAAAAGTGTAATTTTAGATTCATTAGGCAGCCTTGATTTTTGTAACTATTCACTAAACTATTCGTTGGTAAATTGGGCTCTTATGATTTCCAAGAAAGTTTTTAATTACGTCCTTGAAACATAACCATGCTTCTCTCTCTGTATGATTTATTTTCGTAACGAAAATTTCATTGTTTATCATCTTACGAATCTGAGGGCCATCGAAAATTCCTTCATTTACTTTAGCATCACTTAATTTGGGAAACTGATTTCGCAGATACTGAAAGCAGCTACCATCTTTGTCTAAAGATTTTACTTATTGTTCCATAAGTCCCAATTTAATGTGCAGAGGTGTTATAAGAATTTTTGATGAATCAACAAGTGGCTTATCTTTTATATTCTTAGAACCCGGTTCGAACTTTTGTCTAAGGGGCCAGACACTCTTTATGTAATGATTCTTTCTATCCCTACTATCCAATTCACATGAATAGCAAGGATATTTTGTGAATCCCGATTGTTGCCTCAGTAGTATAGTTATGATTTTAAGATCCCCACATATTTGCCATTTATGATCATTGTATTTTATTCGGTCCAATATTACTTTCATGTTACAGTACTCTTCATTCAGTATTACCGAATATCCTATGGGAATGGCTGCATAAACATTTATATTGTGTAACAGAACGGCTTTCAAACTTCTCGTTGACGAATCGATGAACAATCTCCACTTGTTAAGATTATAACATCCATGTTTAAAGCAATTCATCAACCCAACTATATATTTGCAGTAAACTAAGGAAAATTCTTCATCTTTGCCGAAATAATCACGATATTTCTTATCTCTGTCTCGGTAGTAAGAAACTTTAATTTTTCCAGCTTTATTAGTATTTTCTTTTAGCCATGGAGCCAAGTACTCCACCCCATCCTTTGGTAGGCCCAAATCGCATATGAGATCATTCACTTTTTCCTGTGTAAGTGCACCTTTCTCCTTCTTAGTATTTATGTGAATGGGATAGTAGGGATAGAATGAATCATTACATTAAGAGTGTCTGGCCCCTTAGACAAAAGTTCGAACCAGGTTCTAAGAATATAAAAGATAAGCCACTTGTTGATCCATCAAAAATTCTTACACCACCTCTGCACATTAAATTGGGACTTATGAAACAATGGGTAAAATCTTTAGACAAAGATGGTAGCTGCGTAAGTATCTGCGAAATCAGTTTCCCAAATTAAGTGATGCTAAAGTAAATAAAGGAATTTTCGATGGCCCTCAGATTCGTAAGATGATAAATGATGAAATTTTTGTTACGAAAATGAATCATACAGAGAGAGGAGAGAGATTTCACCAAGATATCAAGGAAATGAAGCGCAGGTATCAAGGAAGATGGGACGTACATATGTTAGCAGATTACTCGATTGGTCGTTATAAAGAGATCTACCATCAACATCGGAGAAGCGGAAGCGTAATCCACTTCGTAGATCTTTTGACAATTAAATAGTTCGGTACCATAAAAAAGAGTAATGGGCTTAATATTTTTACGGGTATTTTATTGAATTGCATATACTTATAACAAATTTAAAGTAAATGAAGGAGCAGCAAACTATGATATAGTTTTAAAGGATATGATTGTACTTGCATATACATTGTTCTTTGATTTATGATTTACATAACCTTTTGCATTGTTTCAGTTTATAACTATTTTTTCACTCTCTTTACGTCCATGACCTCGAACTAACCTTGAACTGACCATAAATATAAGCTTATGGGACTATACTGACCCTCGATTTGGATTCAGCGGCCCCAAAAACCCCTAAATGTCATGGTTTGACACTACTTTTTATGAATCTTTATGATTTGACCTGCAACTGACCTTGACAATGACCTGATAGGGTTGTAATAAGCCCGGATCCAGATACAGCGCCCCAAAAAACCCAAGATACCATGGTTTTAGTGTATTTTTCATGTATTTCGATAATTTGACCTTTAACTGACCTTGAGAAAGTTCTGATGGGGTTAAACTGACCCCGGACTCGGATTCAACGACCCCAAAAACCCCAAGATACCATGGTTTAGTCTTTTCTTAATGTATTTTAATAATTTAACCCCTATTTGACCTTGACTTAAGATCTGATGGGGTTAAACTAACCCTGGATTCAAATTCAGCGATTCGAAAAACATATAAGTACCGTGGTCAAGTTTTTGGGACTTACAATTTTTAGGCACGACCGCGACACGGAAGTGCCTTATAGTTTCGTGCGCGAAAAATGTGTGAGATGCGATATCTCACGCCATTTTCGACTGATCGGGCTGAAATTTTAGGAGGAGTCTCCTCGCACAAACTAAAAAACTATTTTTTTTTATTCCGATCCTCTACGTTGTTTTGAAATGCGGGCACAATTTGTTTGATTTTACATGTAATTTTTAATAAAAATTTTGTTGTGATGCAATTATCTCTGAGAGACTTCAGTCAATCAGGTTAAAAATTTTTTTGGGAACTCCTCTCATGATAGTTAGGTGCCGGTCCTATTTTGGACTTGATCCTGTACATATACGCAGAATGCGGTCACCTTCAAAAATCGCTAAAAACGGTTTTTTAGCTGTAACTCGAATTCTAAGCATGCTACAAAAAAAAGTTAAAGGAAAACTTGTAGATATTTGAAAAATACAACTTTTTTCTATTTACATAAAATCATGAAAATGCTTAGGACTCGAGTTATCAGCCCAAAATCGATTTTTTACAGCTAAAAAAACAATTATTTGCCATACAACTTTTCGGATTTACGTTTTTCATATAAATATTAAATGTAAAAGTTGTAAACAATTTTAAAATACAACTTTTTACCGTGGCAAAGATATTTTTTAACACTTTTTGACATACAACATTCCTAGAAGCGATTTTTTGATACATAAATTCAATAATAACTTCGCTGCAATATGCCCCATCTGACCCAGTGCGAAAAATGTGTGAGATTCGATTTCTCAGCCTGCTCTGAGAAGCCTAACACGTCCCTCTAAACTATGCTATTATAATACATTTTCTAAATGAAACCGTATTACTAAATCAAATCTTGATAAAATCCTGAATCTTCTGTTAACTATCTTTAAAATCCTCTTGAAAATCCTCTTGAGTCCTTCCATGATAAATTGTTTTTTTTTCACCTTCAAGAAAAATAGAATTTAATTAATAAAACTAGAAAACAATGACTGTATAATTTAATTAACTGTTAAAGAAAAACCAGACTCTAAAATACATGATTATAGATACGTATAGTAGAAGTATAGTAGTGCCATAGTCTTGAATGAAGTTACGTTCCAACTCCAAGATTTTGATAGCTCAGTTATCAACACCATCAGTATCCTTAGGTTGACTCCGGTAGACGCAGTAGACCATAATCCAACAAATGCAGAAGTTTTTATACACCTAGACATACAGAAAAATATTACAAAATCAAACTCATAAATAATTATTGAGAGATTCAGACCCCTAAAACTAACCCTGGATTCGGATGCAGCGACCCCAAAAACCCCAAGATACCATGGTTTAGTCTTTTATTAATATATTTTTATAATTTGACCCCTATTTGACCTTGACTTAAGATCTGATGAGGTTAAACTAACCCTGGATTCGGATTCAGCGATCCCAAAAACAAATATGTACCGTGGTCAAGTTTTTGGGACTTACAATTTTTTTTGTGGGGCTGTGTAATTTGTTGACGCTTTGAAAAACCCTCATTACTTGCATCGGTATTATCCATTTTGCCTGCTGTATCATCATACCATAAGACACTGCTTATGTGTGATTTTTTTGCCGGTGGTCCGTAACTTAATAGTGTCTCAATATACGATCTGTAGGTGTATGCATTATTTGGTGGTGACACAGGCTTCTGTTTAAAGAATACATTCACTTGATTAAATAGTGAACGCATAAAGTTATTTACTGGTCGGAAGACAGAGGGAGTATCGCCTGTTTTGGTGAAGTAATTGGTATTATACTCACACGTAGACTCAGCATGGTGTGTGCTAAATCTAAATATTCACAATTACCAGGAATGAACTTAATGAACATAATGAGAACTTTCAATAACCGTCTGTGTTGGCGGTAATTCGAAGAGAGACAGCTCCGATTTCAGTGAGCCAGAAGAATCAATGTGTAATAAAGACATGTTGCCGGACGAATGATTAGGCTTCGAAAATATCTCTTTTTGCCCGAGTGACTGTTGTTTTTTTCAATGTAGATTCATTTTTCTTGGTCTCCTTCTTCTTACTAGTAGTTAATGTACTTCCAACTCCGCGAGTGGCCTTCGACTGTGGTTTGGTTAGTATGTGCACTTTCTTATATTTAGGCCGTAACTTCTCGCTCCCCTCCTGTTCATCCATCATCATTGTATCCAATACCTGCTCAGCTTTGGGCTTGAGATTACCCCCACTCTCTCGTACCCGTTGACTCATCGCCTCTCTAAGCTGCTGGTTCTCATTCACAACATCATCTACAATCTTTGCACTGGCGCGTGCTTACCTCCTTACCAACGGATTTAGCACCACGTTTCACTAAAGCTATAACGCCATGATATAATCCTTTTAAATAACTGCCTATATCACCACCACTCTGATAACGTCTATGACCAATAGCGATGTAATTACCACAACCTACATCACTGCTACTACTACTACATTCACCACCCCCAATTTGATGGGCAAAATAAGTTTCATACTCTGACATTTTAGCTAATGCGTTTAAAGTGAAGTGACACTGTCAACGTACTGTAATCAAATGGGATAGACTCTCCTCGTTTGCCCCTTATATCTATCTCAAATGACTGAAATGACGAAGACAACAGAGGTAGATACATCGGCGGGGTATAGTTTTGAATTTGTGTTCGACCGTAAGGGTAGTCATGTAGGTGAGGAGGTACAGCGCGTAGCAAGCGTGTGCAAACGTCCCCCGTTACGTAAGGTTGGCATATACTACTGTAAATCATAAGCACATTTGGCAAACCATTTAAAAGATTTGTTTTCTTTTTTACCATCACATGNAACGTGTGCAAACGTCCCCCGTTACGTAAGGTTGGCATATACTACTGTAAATCATAAGCACATTTGGCAAACCATTTAAAAGATTTGTTTTCTTTTTTACCATCACATGATAACAATTTAGCTTTTTTAAATCCTAATATCTTACACAACTTTTCCGATAAGGAGAATGAGTGAATAAAGTCGGTGCAGGCATCCTCAGTACTGCAGATACATTTTACGTGGACGTATCCACCGCATTGGAGCTCGAATATGAAATGGTCCTTGACATTGTCGAGATTGTTTATTTCGTGTAGAAGAGCGTCAATGTCACGATAAACGCCGCATTTTATCTGGCTGAATGATTTTTTTTCCTCACTATTTTCAGAGCGTAAATTATTGTCAGCGTAAGGTGCATGCGTGGAGGTTTTTACGCATATAATCCCCTCCTCTTTTTCTTTTGTAGATGTTGTGTGATAAAATGGCTCGCAATGTTTCTAGTTCTGGGTAAACATTACTAGCTAAAACCACGTAGAATTCATCCCTCATTATTGCCATCAGGGTTGGAGATAAACGAGGTCTTTGGCGTCTACCCAAGAATTGAATTTTTCGGGGTACTCCTTCCAACTCACAAAATACTCTTTTCTTTTAGCCCTACCCCTACTGCGCAATACTTCACTGACTTCAAAAATGTCACCTGTCAAATCTTTGCGCACTCTGCTGAGCTGTTAAAAAAATCCATTAAATTTTTACCTGCCAGATCTTTGAGTATGTAGACTGGTGGTTGTCTTGAAGTGTCGACTTTCACAATTCTAAATAACTCCAACGTCCAACCACCCTCATATTCTTTTCAAAAGGCTGCTCGAGCACGACTAACTTGAAACTAAATTGTCACGGGCTTTAGAAGCATTGTACAAAGTCACACTGGATGGCGTCATTTTAATCGCACTATGCCACGAGTTATTGTAAGCCTGTACAATATTATCCAATACATCAATGTAGCGTCTTGTGTGTAGATGAGTAAAGTATCACCATATACGCTCTGTCAGAGTTCTAATAAAACGCTCGGCAACTGCTGCTTTAACGTCGGGGTCTTGAATAGCACGGTAAATAATATTCCTTTTTTTAAACAAGTGTTGTATTTCACGACCAATAAATTTTTTACCGTTATCCGTTTGAAAATATACAGGACCTCTGTTGTCGTTTCGATGTAAAATTTTCTCGAATCCTTCAGCCACACTCTTGGCTGTTTTATTAAGAAGTGGCTGTACCCATGCGTACTTTGAAAACATGTCAATGACTATCAGCAGATAAGCGTACTGACCGTTATAAGTCTTCAAGACACGAAAGCCTCCCACAGTTCGTATGGATTAAACACTCTATAAGAGCGCCAAGGAAAACGATGTCTTACCATTTTATGCAGTGTGTGCGCATCTTGACCCTCGAGCCACTCTTTCACTTCGTCTGAGCGAAATTTTTTGCGCGTTGACCATACGAGTCTATGTCCACCAGCATATGCTGATGGAGACGGTACTCCATAGTACAGCTGCTCAAGCTTCCTCTTCATTCATCTTCCTTCTTCCGACTGATCGCCTCTTCTGCCTCTTCACGCGTTTTATAGCTGCTTTGAATCGGCGATAAACTATATCAAATGTGATTTTACCGACCATGCATAAAACAGTTAATAAAACAATACTTTTTTCCTCACTATCCAACGTTTCTGATAACATGCGCGACAAAGCCCGTTCGGCCAGACTTTGATCGGCTTGAGTGCGGGTACCTCCATCAACACGGTGGTCAAAAGGAAAAATACATGTGCGATACCAAAAATTTTCCAGCGTAGCTTGCTTCAAGTCGAGAAGTAAGTAGTGATGAGGCTGAGATACACCATCGGTATAAGCCTCCTGCAGAAATTTAGGGTCTTTCGGGCAAAGTTGTCGCGCCAGGTACTGTATCCGCGAGCGGTCACGAGGATTCTTAAAACGTGTAAGGATGTGCGTGCAATAGCAAAGCTTTCGTACGCTTTCAAAATTGATTTTTTTCGCACGTTAAAGCATACAGTCGGATACCTTTTATTTTGCAAACACACGAATCACGACCATCTGACATTCTGTATTTATACGCGTAAAATTTCGGTCCACCCGAGACGAATGACGTGATATATGTATCGAGACCGTACCCCGCTAGCTCATCGGTAAGATTACCTAAAAATGGCCCCGTGGACGGTTCATATTGATTACCGCTGTCTTTACTCACATGTATGACATATAATACATGTGAGTTAAGACAGCGGTAATCAATATAGAATCTGTGCCATAGTACAGTGTGCTCACCTAACGGTTCAAGCTCGGAGAAAAGTTTCAGACGTGCCAGTGCTGTGGTGTAGGCTGCGATAACCATATTACACATCGGCGATGGTTCAACTTTAGCATCATCGTTATAAAACCAGCTGACGTAAAGCGTATCATCATCGATCGGTAAAACAGAGTTGACAACTCTCTCTGGGTTCATTAAAAATTCAAATAATTTCTGCGGGTCTGTCACTATTTTCGTTTTCGTCATGTTTTCGCGCTGATCAAACTTCCCCCACAATGGGTTAAGGCATAGCGTTGCCACAGACCTCAATCCAGCATCAAACGCTATTCGATTTTTATCTAGTTTTATACCCTCCTCCCGTTCAAAGTTTTCAATGTGACGATTAATGGCTTGCTCATCATTACCACACTCTGGCGGATAACCCGATGCATAAGTTTTTTCAGTGAACAATTTATCTATGTATGCGTGAAAGAGCCCACCTTTACCGATATTTTTATCAAATCTTGTGCCTTTATACGACCAAATCTCAAATATTTTTCTGATTTTGTAACCATACTTCATGGCTTCTTTCAACTCGTCAGCTACTCACGTTCCGACGAAGATACGATCATTAACATCTTCATGATGAAATTATTATTATTATTATTACTTTTTTTTGAATGAATAAAAAAAATTGTACAATATATATTCGTCTCATTGAATGAGGATTATTATAACAATATTGCACATAAAATACTATTTCATAACGTTAAAGGTACGTTACACGTACGTTACAGGTACAAACGGTCATTCGTCACATAGGCGCAACACAATTACATACTTGTGACGAGACGTAAGTCTTGCACATGATGTAAACAAACACGGCTCCAAGTCAGTCAGCTGACGCCAGCAAGCGAGCGCGCAGCGAACAAAGGCGAGTCCGCACGAAGCGAAGTGAGCGCGCGCGTGCACCAACCGAAAGGCCAGTCCGCATGACCGCGGAGCGCGCAACTCAGCGGCGACGCGCCAGGTGGCGCGAGCAGCGCACCGCGGGCACACCTATATAAAGCGGGTCGCGCAGCGCAGCGGCAGTTCTACTCGAGTTGAACTCCTGTCGGCATCGTGCGCACACGTTACCGAGAGGAACAGCTAGAGAGGATCGACGCCAACAACGTCGGCTCGTGAGCACACGTGACGACACTGTTGACGAACCCGAAACTCCGAGTTGCCGTCGTGCGCACACGAGACAACTAGGAGTAGCCGAACAGCGCCGAGTCTCCTCTACGTGAGCACACGTAGTTGATACTCGACGTTGCCACCTGCTCCCGAACATCCGTCCCAAGGGACTGGTTGTTTTTCCCAGCCACCGTGAGCACACGGGGCTGAGAAAATAGCTAAAGCCCCGCCTACGATTCCCCAGGTCGTGAGCACACGTCCTGGTGAAGCACCGACCAACTTCTGTCCGTTCAAACCCGACCACCCGCCGACCTCTTGAGATTCGCCTGGTCACTGTGAGCACACAGGACCAGGAGAAGAACGAGACGAGCGACCTCGATTCGTAGAGCCGTGCGCACACGACTCCATGGAGTCGAGGAAAACCTAACCTCCGAAGACCCGTCGTAAACGGGGTTAAAACCCGAACCCGTTACCGTACGAAACTCCGATACCGCATCCGTAAAACCGATAACCGCACCGAAACTACGTAACTCCGGCAACGACGTATTAATGTACCGTAAACCGCTATAGATTAAGCTAAACTGTTTGTGAAGGCGAAATATTCTAAATCACCGCGATTTCGATTTCTGTTACAGATGGAGACTCATAATTGATTTATCAACTTGTTAACTTAAATATTAGAATATATCTTTATTATTATTATTTGCATAAACAAGTCTCTTCAATTAACCTTTCCCCTAACCAAATCCTGGCGTCCGGCCGACTACTCAACTCACGGGGAAAGTCGAACCGTTACATACTACAGTACATATATAGATAAAGATACGGATGCAGTATGCGCAATTAAAACTACGATACAGAGTTTTAACAAATCAGTCTTAATTAGTCTTAATTTTCGCTAGCTACCGGGTTTAAGTGTCGGGGCACCACGGCCTTGAACCATGACAGCGAGGGGAGGGTCCGAATGCTCTGGGGAAGCGAGTTCCAGAGGCGCGCCCCCTAAGCTTTGAAGGACTTAAGGCCCGCGCCCGTCCGTGTATCTCGCGGGACTGAGATGTCCCTAGGAGCCCTGCTTGAGGTTCTGGCTTGATTTTTTTCAAAGAGATCTGCCAGGTACGAAGGTTGTCCCATGTAATATGCTCTGTAAACAAACACCGCGGTGAAATATGTTCTTCGTTCTTCGACAGTCAACCAATCAAGCTTTTTCCTAAAGGGAGTAATGTGTTCCTTCCTCCTAACACCGAGTATGTATCTCACAATGGAGTTCTGCAATCTTTGCAACCTGGCCTGCAGTTCTTTTTATAGGTCAAGGTAAACCACAGAGCAGTAATCCCGATGGGAGACAACAAGAGCGCATGCCAGCTGCTTGCGTAATCCCTCAGTCGTGCATGATCTGAAAGATCTGAGCCCATAAAGAGCTCGATTAACCTTTCGGCTAATTGATTCCACCTGCGGTTTCCATGATAACTTCGAGTCCATGACAACAGCGAGGTTAGTAACGGTGTCAGAAAATGGAACGAAAACGTTAGTCTCCACTTGAATGCCTGGCAGTTGCACACTCTGTATCTTGTTGATATTATAGTCCGAGCCAAAAATAATCGCCTTAGTTTTTGCAACGTTTAAGTAGAGGGCGTTCTCGGTAGCCCAGGCCGACACCGCTCGTGCCACAGCTGACAATCGCTCAATCCCTCCTTATAGATCGTCCCTGGAGGCCTGAGTGTACGTTTGCAGGTCATCTGCATATAGCAAGTGCGAGACACCATCCGTGAGAGCACCCTCCTGGCCCCTGAAATTCTGTAATACTTCGGAAAGATCGTTGATATATAGGCCGAACAGGAGAGGCCCCAAAACCGACCCCTGCGGGACACCAAGATTGGTAGTTAGCCAGTCCGATTCTCCATTTGAATTTGTGACCACTCTTTGATTACGCTCCGTAATGTACGACCTTATCCACAGGACCGCAGACCGAGAGAATCCCATCTTGATAAGCTTGGAAAGGAGTCTTGATAGAGAAATTCTGTCAAAAGCCTTACTAAAATCAAAGAGAAGAAGGATAGTTAGCAGTTGTTTTTCTGTTTATTTCATTCTTGCTGACACATTGACTCGGTGCACGATCGACACAGTAGGAATAACAGTTTGTTATGCATTCTTACAAGTAAAATAGGATGATAGAGGGTTTCTTGGTGGTATTACCTCTCACATTAACAAACCGTCAATACCACTTATGTCATTCTCGGGGCCAGCTAAACGCACGCACTCAGCCTCCCCAATATAGAGTTTGGGATGGCAAACCGGATAACGTCCGTATTTACAAATGTACGGGTATATGATTTTACAGTACTGCCTGTCCGACCTCCGAAAAATGCATCTCGCGGTTCAAGCGGTGTATGCCAATCCTTTGTTATCATCTTTATGTACGTCATCATTCTTTCGTTTTGGCTATACTCGCGATCAAAATCACATTCCCACTTTTCAATCAGCCTATACCCATGTCTCCTAATTTTGTCCGACCTTCTAATTGTTCTTTCGTACCGATCATTTAGACTCTCTCCCCCCTTAACGTCAGAAGAATCTCTGTTTATTGTATAACATCGGACACAACCATACCAATAGCAACCGTGAAACTGTAGAACTACTTTATCCCCGTTTTCCATTTCGCAAAACCCGTCTATCAGAGGGCCTTCGGGTAGTCTTTTTTCACGTGATCTCTCCGAGTGCTGTATCGACCGATTCATTTCATGTCCCATCCACACAAGCTACTGTGTGGCTTTCGACGATTGTTTATTGATTCGTCGGTATCCACCCTGTGGTAAAATGCCTATCGTATATTTTTTTTTTAATTTCTTCCGATACACACGATACGCATACACGATGACGCTATTGTGGCACACTCTGAAAATGGGTCTGTCGAACCGCACTCAATAAATGTCTTTCTAAATGCGAGGCATGCTAATCTTAATATTTTAACATCCTGCTTGTAATATTTTAGTATCTCTTCTCAAAAATTCAATACGTAATTCTAGACTCTTTTATCATTGTACCAAACTAAAAATGCTTCGCACTTCTTGACACCCATCGAACCTGGGGAGAACGTCTCTACCAGCGGTATCTCACCCACATAATTTTGATTCTCCGGCGTATTAAATAGGTAAGGAAATGTTCCTTTATCAATACTGGTCAAACCGTAAGCCTTTGGTAAGGCGCTCAAACCCATGTGTAAATAATTTAGACTATCAAGAAATTTTGCGTGTACAATCTCTAATAAAATTATTTTCGAACCGTTCAGAATTACCGACGGTTTTTCTCGTAAATCTTTCAGATCGGTCAAGTGTTTTAAAATGAATTTACCGAATGCTCTCATTATGTATGAGCTATACAAACAACTTTTTGAATATTTTGTCTGCGTTCCAAAGCGAGATCGACTAATTGTTTTACCGGATCGACATTGAACACGTATTTGCGTACTCCGCAAAAATCACAAGATTCCGAAATGTTTTCATTATCTAAACATACACTACATACTTGCTGTACTACACACAGATTTACTACATGTATGTGTGTTTTATCATCGCATAGAATTGTCTCCGACTGCTGCGTCTCAAAGTCATAGAATAAATATAATATGTGTTTTCTACTTTTTTGCTGTTCAATGACAGGTTGCATAAAACAAAGATGTCCGATTGTTTGCTTTGTCTTACAAACCTTACAAAATATGATATCGCAATCATGTGGATTCGTATCGTTAATTCTAATAGTTTTACAACACCTTTCGCAAATTTTAATGCTTTCGCATACCGTGTGGATTTTGTCAGAGGATCCTGGTTTCAAGTGGTTCAATAGACAAGCCTGACTAAGAAACTCTCTATCACAGTATGAGCATTTACATCTGACTTGATCACGTTCGCAAGATGGATTCTGTAGACAACGTCGACATTTATTCGGGCACCTATGGCTCTTAATATTCGTTATTTTTTTATTACATGGTATACAGTATCCGCGACTACCGGCTGAAGCTACTAAGTTTAAAATAGGTTGATAGTGGCGATCATTAGGCACGACCGCGACACGGAAGTGCCTTATAGTTTTGTGCGCGAAAAATGTGTGAGATGCGATATCTCACGCAATTTTCGACCGATCTGGCTGAAATTTTAGGAGGAGTCTCCTCTCGCACAAACTAAAAAACTTTTTTTTTATCCCGATCCTCAACGTTGTTTTGAAATGCGGGCACAATTTGTTTGATTTTACATGTAATTACATGTAATTTTTAATAAAAATTTTGTTGTGATGCAATTATCTCTGAGAGACTTTAGTCAATCAGGCTAAAAATTTTTTTGGGATCTTCTCTCATAATAGTAAGGTGACGGTCCTATTTTGGACTTGATCCTGCACATATACGCAGAATGCGGTCACCTTCAAAAATCGCTAAAAATGGTTTTTTAGCTGTAACTCGAATTCTAAGCATGCTACAAAACAAGTTAAACCGAAAAGTTGTAGATCTTTGAAAAATACAACTTTTTTCCATTTACATAAAATCATGAAAATGCTTAGAACTCAGTTAACAGCCCAAAATCGATTTTTTACAGCTAAAAACCCAATTATTTCACATAAAACTTTTCGAATTTACGATTTACATAAAAATGTTAAATGTAAAAGTTGTAAACAATTTTAAAATACAACTTTTTACCGTGGCAAAGATAGTTTTTAAGACTTTTTGACATACAACATTCCTAGAAGCGATTTTTTGATACATAAATTCAATAATAACTTCGCTGCAACATGCCCCATCTGACCCAGTGCGAAAAATGTGTGAGATTCGATATCTCAGCCTGCTCTGAGAAGCCTGACACGTCCCTCTAAACTATGCTATTATAATACATTTTCTAAATGAAACCCTATTACTAAATCAAATCTTGATAAAATCTTGAATCTTCTGTTAACTTAATCTTAAAAATCCTCTTGAGTCCTTCCATGTTAAATTGTTTTTTTTTTCACCTACAAGAAGAATAGAATTTAATTAATGAAACTAGAAAACAATGACTGTATAATTTAATTAACTGTTAAAGAAAAACCAGCCTCTAAAATACATGATTATAGATACGTATAGTAGAAGTATAGTAGTGCCATAGTCTTGAATGAAGTTACGTTCCAACTCCAAGATTTTGATAGCTCAGTTATCAACACCATCAGTATCCTTAGGTTGACTCCGGTAGACGCAGTAGACCATAATTCAACAAATGCAGAAGTTTTTATACGCCTAGACATACAGAAAAATATTACAAAATCAAACTCATAAATAATTATTGAGAGATTCAGACCACTGATCTCTGCATAAAAATTTGAAACAAGGTAGCTTTTAAGTATGAATACCGTCAAACCACATGTCTCAGTCACATAATTCACATTTACAAACATAAGATTTCCATCATGAACACTGAAAAGGTATCCGCGAGCCATTAGACATCTGTTTACTGAACTTATCATAGGGGACAAAGCGTGTCAAGTTAAAACTTATTAAAGATACAATATAAATTCGACATACATCCGACATTCCGCCTGTCATCATTCGGTTCAGCACCAGTTCTGAGGTTGTAAGGGTTATTACCTATAGGAGTAGATTGCCTCAGGGCATTTCGGCCGCTGCAGATCTCACTCCCTCCCAGAGAGCCGTTCGTAGTCAGCTGTTCGAGGCTGCTAACAAACACAATGCTGAGCATCCCGACAGGCCCAAGGCCGTTAAATTTGTCCGTGGCCGTCTAACGCTGGTGAATGCTAGGAAGCGTCAGCAGCTTTTTCCTGAACAATTGCCCGGCCAGGGTGAATAACTCTAAGTTCACTCTGTACTATCAGAACGCGCATTCGATGGTAAATAAGATTTCTTATGTTAAATCAAATCTTGTTCAATTGTCTTATTTACCGGATATCATCGTTCTCACAGAGACGTGGCTTCAACCTGGAGTTCTCTCGACGGAGTTGGGTCTTGCTGGATACAATGTCTTCAGACGTGACCGTGATCTACGTTCTCTTGGTGTTTCTAGAGGTGGTGGAGTGCTGGTCGCTATAAAGAGTAATATTTCCGCCACTGTTATTCCTACAAACTCTTCTCTGGAACACATCTTCATTAAGTTATCTCTTCCAGACACCAGGCTGGTACTTGGAGCAGTGTATTTTTAACCTGACTCCAATGCTAGTCTTTATCAAGAGTACTCTGACATCTTGGATTCCATTCTCAAAGGCAACGAAGACTGTCGGTTCATGCTTATGGGCGACTTCAACATCCTGGGTGTTACCTGGAGCTCGTTTCCTCTACAGTTCAATCAAACTGCATATGTGGATCCCAATCATCGGTCATGTGCTGAGAAGATTTGTGGTGCCTTCTCCTCATTCGATTTGGTCCAGCATATTCCACCTCATCCCTCGAAAGGATACTCCTTGGACCTTCTATTTGCTCCTGACGGGCTGGTGGCCCCCCTTGATCTTCAGGAGCAGTTGATGCCCACTGATTCTCATCATCTGCCTGCGTTCTTCGAAGTTAACGTATCGTGTTCGCGTAATTTTGTACCTGTCCGCAGACGAAAATTTTACTCCGCCGATTACAGTATTATCGTAGATCACCTTAAGGGAGTGAGCTGGGATTCTGTCCTGTCTAGTGATTGCATGGATGTTGTTCTAGAAGAATTTTATAAGGTTCTCAATGGTTGTATTGACGATTACGTACCTATCTCCAGGACCAATCCCAGTTCATTCCCCGTGTGGTATGATCAGGAATTGATTAATGCGATAATCGATAAGAAATGTTCCCATGCTTCTTGGAAGTCTACCGGAGATTCTAAGGATGAGTTTGAGTTTAAGAGACTTAGAGCAAAGTGTATCCGCCTGTCACGTCTTAAATACCGTGCTTACATCGCTTCTATTGAATCTAGTCTGAAACATAACTTAGGTTCTTTTTGGTCGTATGTGAAAAGTCTAAATAGGGAATCCGGTTTTCCTACGTTCACTTTTCTTGGTGACTAGTTTTTGAGATAAAAATCAAAAACTAGAAAAAATGTTTTTTTTATGTCGTACGATTACGTGAGTAAAAAGGTTTAAATTGAGTTGAAATTTTATCTCAATGCATGTTCCGTTTCCACTACTGTCCTTAGGCCTTGTCGTTTGTATAAAACCTGGGGCAAAACCTTTTTCTAGCATATTATTTAATAGTTCTTGGCTATAATTATCTTCTTTCATAATATCTATGTTAAAGTCACCAACAATTAAGTGATTTTTGAAATTTCATTTGATATTGACATATATTTTTAAGTTTGCTATAAATTCAAGAGAAGAGAAATCATGGCATCTGTATAAGGATGATAATTGTACATTACCATTGTTACTTAACGTTATTCGTGTGTTGTTTAATATTTTGAGTTTACCGATTTCTATCACTTCAGTTGTTTCTGATATACCATCCTGTATATAAACTGCTACTCCATTATTTTGATTTATATTACCATTATTATAATACATTTTATAACCTTTTAGTGCAGAAATTTGACAATTAATCATCTTCCACGTCTCTGTACATACAATTATGCTAGGTTTAATTTTCAAACTCTTAATAAAAATTTCCAATTTATTGTAATTGGCATTTAGACTTCTAATATTTAGATGCAAAATAAAACTGTCATTTTTGTATAAATTCTTATTAAGAGTTTTCAGATCAGGGTATGTTAATTCTTCTTGTAATCCTTTTGTAGCTCTTCAATGAGATCGATGCGTTGCTCCATTATTTACCTCGTGGCAGTTTTGTCCTCAAAGGTAGTACTGGTTCACTAGTGCTTAGTTGCGAATTCTGCAGAAGCTTACTTGGAGAATCAGTTACTGTAGTGGTTTCTTTGTGAATTTCTTTGTGGATTTCTACGTTACCCAAGTATTTAGATATAGTAGGTCTCATAGGATAATCAGTCATATATATTGTTATGATCGGGTTCGGGTAATAAAGATGTCAACACGTATTTATAGAAAAGCACACATAAACTCAGACTCTTTATTCGAACATAAGCACAACTGTTCTTATCAGCTGTCACAATCAGACTGAACATAAACAATAACTTCCGCGACGTCGTTGATCTTGTTGCTAGGGGTCGCTATGCGCGATTCTCAGCGTTCGAATCGCGCAACGTTCGAGCTCGGTCATAACATTGCTCTCTCCTTTTCAGATTGTCGTCCCGACAATCATAACCATCCATCCTTCAAGTGGGTTGATCCTCTTACAATCCAATGATGACTTACAGGAACCGACATCAACATCCTCTACCTTGACCCATCCTAGGCATCAAGTTACCGAGCAATGCTTACAGATGCGAACCAATCATCACTTGCAGGACTAAGACGGACCCGTCTCTTGAACAATCTCCTTTTCATTCCAATTATCCATCTTATTTGCTCAACATAGGGTTGGTCGAAAAATCCATCTTCAGACAAGAGGGGGGAAAATTGACATGCCGTGGAACCTCACCTCAAGTCCCTGCTCCGGTATTCACCTTCACGCCCACGGGAAAAACCACAGCTCAAAAGAACCGTGAGCCGAGCAGTCTTCATTATCGGCTGTCTCTCTCAGTGTAAGTCCCAAGACGATTGATGTTGACTATCTTGGGTTTGTGTCTTGGTGAACGACGAATACAATAAACGACGTCATTGATTTTTCTTACAACTTCCCAACGTCCTTCCCAATTCGACTGAAGTTTTGGTGCTTTTCCTTTGGTTCTTCGAGGGTTAAAGAACCAAACTTTTTGGCCTTGGGAAAATTCAACGTTGAGAGCTCGTTTGTCGTACCAAGACTTCGTCTTTTCAGATTGTAAGTTCATCCGGTCTCGTGCCATTTTATGGATCTCGCTGAGTTTCCTCCGAAGCCTGTGTACGTAGTCCCCGTCTCCTTCAATCTCAACCTCCTCTGGTAGACACCCTCGAATCAAGTCCAAAGGAAGCCTCAGATCAAAACCGGTGTACATCTCAGCTGGAGTAGCTCCGGTCATCGCATGTTTGGAGGGCCTGTAAGTTAACAAAAATAGTGAAACTCAACGATCCCAGTCTTTCTGATTATCATGTATATATTTTGTGAGATAGTGTAGAAGTGTTTGGTGTTGTCTTTCTACTTGTCCATTCGACTGTGGGTGTAATGGTGTTGTTCTTGTCTTCTTGATTCCTAACAATTCAGACAAATTTTTAATCAATTTCGAATCAAAATTCGTTCCTTGATCAGTATTTACTTCCAAAGGTACTCCATACCTGCAAATAATCTGATCAACGAAAATCTGAGCAATGGTTTTTGTTCTCATGTTTGAGAGAGGAAAAGCTTCAACCCATTTAGAAAAACAATCTGTCACAACTAAGAGGAATTTATTGCCCAAAGAAGAAAGTGGAAATGGGCCTAAAATATCCATTAGAAGTCTTTCAAATGGAACTCCTGAATTATAGATTTTCAACTCACCATGACCCTTATCTGGAGGACCTTTCTTTGAAATACAAACTTTACAAGATTTACACCAATTTTCCACATCTCTTTTGCAAGTAGCCCAATAAAACCTTTTTCTAATTTTATCCAAAGTCTTATTTACTCCGAAATGTCCTCCAAACGGTGAATCATGTGCTTCTTCCAAAATATCTTTGATTTTATTTTGAAAAACAACTAATTGACGAATTTTGTAATCTAAATTCGTTGAAACCCATTCTCTATACAAAAGTCCATCAATTAGTACCAACGAATCCCATTGTGAACAATAGATTTTGATGAATTCATCCAACGAAGAAATATCTTGCCATCCTGGTTTCTTCTGTAATTCTTTCGTTTGACAAATAAAAGAAATTGCCTCATCGTCTGCTTGACTCTTTTTCCATTCTTCTGATGTGTTTTCTTCAAAAATAATACGGCAAATAGTTTCCACATTATTGAATTTTGCTTCTACTCTGGAACAATATTTACAAGAAAAATCTTCACAAGGGCGTCTTGAAAGTCCATCAGCGTTCCCATGTAAATTGCCCTTTCTGTGAATAATTTTGTAGTTGTACTGATCCAATTTCCCTAACCAACGAGCCAATTGTCCATCCAATTCCTTAAATGACAATAACCAAGTTAAAGAAGAGTGGTCAGTCCGAATGACAAAAGATTTACCAATAGTTAATGATGAAAATTTTTTAACGACTCAAGTCTCTCTCAGTATCTAAAATAAATTCAGATGAAAGAGAAGGAAATGCTAAGATTGGAGGTGTTGTAAGAACCTCTTTTAATTTTGAAAAAGCTTTTTGACAATCCTCTGACCATATGAATTTAGTCGATTTTTCAGTTAACTTATATAAAGGTTTCGATATGTCAGCAAATCCTTTAATAAGTCGTCTATAGTAACCACAGAAATTCACGAAACTCAAAACAGCCTTCTTGTTATGTGGAATTGGCCAATTTACAACAGATTCAATCTTCTTTGGATCAGCCGTCTTCCCTTCTCCTGAAACGATGTATCCAAGATATTCAACTTGCCTGCTGAAGAAAACATATTTCTTCTTATTAAGACGTAATCCAGCTTCTTGAAAACGAACAAACACTTTCTTCAGGTTAATTATTACTTCATCAAATGACTTTCCCAATACCATGACATCATCCAAATAAACTAAACAGAAATCCGAAAGATAATCTCTGAGTAATTTTTCCATCAAACGTTGAAAAGTTGCAGGTGCAGTGCATAAACCAAATGGCATAACTGTAAATTGCCAAAGTCCTTTTCCAATTGAGAAAGCCGTGATTTTTCTATCCTCTTCTCGAATCTTGATTTGCCAATATCCACTTTTTAAGTCCAGAGTACAAAACCATGAATAACCTGCAAGTTTATCAAGAGTATCGTCAACTCTTGATAAAGGGTATGAATCCTTAATTGTAATTGCATTAATTTTTTGAAAATTAATACAAAAACGAATTTTTCCATCCTTCTTCTTCAGGGAACTACAGGTGAACAATAAGAGCTATTTGATTCTTCAATAACTCCTTGAGAATACATCTCAGCTATGCATTCGTCCAATTCCTTAGCTTGATGAATAGGTGGTCTTCGAATAGGCTGTTTGATTGGTTGATTGTGGAGCAATTGAATTTTATGTTCAACCAAATTACATTTTCCAGTAACGTCCTCATCTTGAAAGATCTCTTGAAATTCGTGAAGAAGATTCGCAAAACTCCGTCGTTGAATGGATCCAAGTTCTCAGAATTCTTGTAAAAAATTTCTTGCAATGTATCTGGCACATTCTTAGAAGAATCAACTATTCTCGAAATTTGTTTATTGTTGATTGAACTTGGAGTATTTAAACAAATTTTAATTATTGAATCTGAAATACCAGTTGCATCAAGAAAATCACTACCAAGTATACAATCATCAATAATATTCCCAACAAAAACATCCAAATTAGCTAAATGATCACCCAATTTTATCGAAGCTGAAATCAAAAATTCAACTGGTACCTTTTCCCCAGTTGGATACTTAAGAGTTGTAAAATTAATAGGAATTCTTATATCTTTTGGCTCTACAAATTTTGAGTTTATAATAGTTACATCTGAACCAGAATCTACTTTAAAAATACAAGTTTTCTCATTAATGAAATCATCAAAATAAAATCTATCTGAGTTCCTATTAATTCTTCCAACATGATAATCAATCAGACAAGGGTGTGTGTGTGTTGGAGTCTTGTTAAATTCTGTTGAACTTGCTCCAGAAAGTTCAACATAACCTAGTTTCCCTGGCCACTCATTCGAGTTGGACAATGCGAACTAATATGACCTTTCTGACTACACAACCAGCATTCAACATTCTTAAAGAAATCTTGAGATTTCTATTTGACAAAAGATTGAGGACAAAAGATTTAGACTGAGAATTTGAAGAGTTGATTCCAGTCTTGTTTGCGTTTGAATCGCGCAACGTTCGAGCTCGGTCATAACAATATGTATCTGTTTATCTTACTTTTTAATATTGCACATTTCTCTGTGTCATTAGCCATATGATTAACCTCAAACTCACAATTAGTCTTATACTTTAGATTTGCTATAGAAACAATTGATACATGTAGAATTACTTATTATCACATTGTGCAGTTAAATGCTCTCCTGCGCATTTTAAACAAGTGGTTTCATTTCTACATTTTTTCTCGCCCACAACAGTATATACAGATATATTACCTCATTTACTCGTATCGATCAATAATTTCTCAATTATAGCAAATATACTTTTATTCTTAATACATTTACATTTTAGAAGGGGATACCACATAAAAAACGCGCCTATCTATTAACCTCACGGGTGGCGTGGAAAAAATAGAATAACCCTCTTGAAGCACAGTTTGTATATCTATCGCTATTTTGATTCAATTTGTATTAGTAGTTGGGGCACGTTATCTCCAGACGCCGGGGGCGGGGCCTATGGCGCCAGACGTCTGGTGGCGGGGATTTTCGGCTGCAGCAAGGTATCGCCCGATGGGGGAGGTTGAGCTCGGGCCTGGTGGAGAGGCTTTATGCCGGGTGCATGGTATAAAAACAAAAAATAAGTTTATGTAAATAAGTGATGTATTATACAAACCTAATATTTGATATGCAAGGTCTTATCATGTATTACAACATATTTATGTTGTTTAGTGACTTTAATAGAACTGGAAGATCTAGTTTGTTCTGAATACACTCATTTGGCGCAAGTACTTTTGAACAAATTACACCTTCTAGTTGTAGTAAGTTCATAAAGTTAAATAAATATGTAAAAATACATTACAAGGACTTGTATATGAAGTTTCCAGTGCATCCAATGCACCACTTTTGAAATCTGAAATTTATCAGTCCCAGAAATTGAAAAAAATGAGTTTATGTATAAATGATGCATTGTATAAAGTTGAAACTTGGTATGTAAGCCCTTAGTATACAGTTAAGTGACTTCAGTGTAACCAGAAGATCTAGTTCGTTCTAATTATACGCTTTTGGCGCAAGTGTTTTCGAACAAAGTAGATCTTTTGGTTACACCTAAGTCACTAAACTGTATAAATATGTTGAAATACACAGGCTTGCATATTAAGTTTCAAGTGTATATGATAAATGAGGTTTGAGGTATACAATTTTTAACCACACAAATCTTGAAAAGTTAAAATTATATAGATTTGATATATCATCATATAGACTTGCGACCAAATTTTGGCCTGCAAAAAGCTTTAGAAGTAACAAGTAGCGTCAGAAGCTACTCAATTAGCCATATAACATGAGATGTAACAGTAGAAGCAACGAGTTGTCCTTGGTCGAGGAGCAGTAGATCCTGAATACACAGCTGTTGTAGAAGCCACAGATATAGCAGCAGCAGCAGTCGACCAAGCTCGAGTAGCAGCAGCAGCAAAAGTTGTATGAGTATAAGCAGCAAAAGCTGGAAACACAGCAGTCGCAGCAATGGCCCCTGAATGTGCAGCTGGAGTACATACATACAAAATAGAACTGTAGAAAATATATCAGCGACTTCCTACTCCATGGTCGTGTACAGATGATTGAAAAAAGCCAGCAATGCTAACCAGCCCATCAGACAACGTGATTCCAGCTTCTGGGTCGTCTTCAGTTCATGGAAAAAAGCCAGCAACGCTAAACATCCCAGCAGACAACGTGATTCTACCTCCAGGGTCAACTTCAGATGAATGAAATGGGCCAGTATTGCTAACCTGCCCAACAGTCAGCGTGAATCTGGTTTTAAGGTCGTCCCTTGACCTTCAGCAATGCCAGCCAACACCACCGGAGAGCGTGAAACTGGATTCAGGGTCGTCTCCAAGTAACCGAAGCCTTCAGAAACGCCAATCAAGATCAGTGGCACCAGACGCAGATGACTGAAGACTCCAGCAACGGTAGACAATACCACCAGAGAGCGTGAAACTGCATTCAGGGTCGTCTCCAGGTAACTGAAGCATTCAGAAATGCCAAGCAGCATCAGTAGCACCAGACAGTATTGATCCAGCTCCAGTCGTCTTGTCTGTAGCCATCAATGCCAACCTATAATGCACAGACAGTGTAAGTCAGCTATAGGGCCATCTTTACATCGTTGGAGCAGTACAAACAGTGATAGTCAATCCTCATCTTGACTGTATCTTGAAAGTTGAATGTATACAGCAGTGTGAAGGCAGCAAGAGCAGCAGCAGCTACAGAAGTGGACACCAAAACAGGGATAACCTCCAAGCGGAAACACAAGTTTCTTGCTGGAGTTACGTATTTTCTCCTAGTGCAGTACTCCTTGACGGATTGCCACTCACACGTCGCATAGTGGCTGCAATTTTGATGCATCACTGTCTTATACTTTTTGCACAGCACTACTTAAGTACACTAGAAATCAAGAGCCGCGAACAGCCGATCCGCGAGCGACTGCGAGATCGCGGTGAGCAAAGGCTACTGCTTCAAAGCACATACTTAGGTGTACGTACATGCGCCACAACACTTTTCTGAAGATAATAAAACTGTCTCTTCTGCATCACGTCGTCGAAAAGCACAGGAATAGGACATCTCGGTAAACGGAGACCGTTTCAAAACATCAAAACGCGCACTGAAAGCGGGTGCGTGAACGTGTCGACAGCCGGCCGCCAGATAGACGCCAGATAGACGTGCACAATGTATGCGCAGTCGTCGAGTTCACTTCGCCAGAGCCACGGCCAGAGCGAGCGATCAGCTGTTCGGCGTCGCTTCGATGATAATAAAACTATTTTTTTTTTTTTTTTTTTGTTGTTCAAATTATACAAATCCAAGACATCATTGCCCTCCCTTTAATAATTATCTACCTCTGTGTAAATTTTCAAGTAATTATATGCACTCATAAAAGAATGGCATTCGAACAAAATTTCCAGAGTATGCGCGATGCAGCTACTAATTTTCGTTCGAATGCCATTTATTAATGCATTCATATTTTCATTTCAAACTTTGCACGGTGCTGGATGAGTCCAAGACGGAGGGCAATAATGTCTTGGTTTTGCGAAATTCGTTGTATTTATTTAGTTCCAACTAATTTTCCTCCGAGTACTCACACTATCGACTCGGTCGGTAAAAATTGGGTTTCACACCCCCTTTAATTCTAGATATAAAATATCAAAGTACTATTTTAAAAAGTAAGCGTCATTCGAGGCGTCGAACTGATTTTGAACATTTTGTCATATAGTTTTTGTATTATTTTCAAGACGGAGTTTAAAAAGATTTTCGTGTTCGGTGTCGAAAAGATCTTCTTTTTTAACAAAGCATGAAAGCTCTTCTATGATGTAATCTGCGCTGTTGTTGACTGATGATGCGATGCGTTCTAAGCGGCGATAGCGTTCGTCGATATAGATGAGTGCTTTTTTGAGTCCGTGAAAAGTACGTTTTTGTAGCACAGTTGAGGATGTGAAAATTTTTTTTCTCTTGTTAGAAGGTTCTTTTAAAATGTTGTCGAAGAGAATTGATATTACGCCGTAGAAAGTTCTGAAACGTATCTCCGTATTGTTATCAAAAGCGATTTTTTCGGGATTGTTGGTAATATCTCCGTCAAAATATGCTGTAATTTTTTCGAGATTATTCAACAGAGTGATCCATGCGGTGAAGCTTAAAATCAAGTCGTAGGAATACTGATGGTTGAGAAGTTGAATAGTTGGATAAAAAGTGTCGGTGGTATCATTATATTGCAGCCCGACGCTGATTCTTTTTGAATTGAAGTTGTTTAACGCGTAAACTGCTGTTGATACACTAAAGTTTGGTGTTGTAACTTCTCGATTGTGTGCCGCCTCCAACTTCTGGCAGCTCTTCGGAAGTGTCCTTTCGCAAGTAGATAGAGGTATCAAGTACATAGAGGTAAGAAGTTGAAATTATTTGTATTTGGTAGGCATTCGACATTTAAAAGTTTCTATTAACATTTTATTAACGCGCTCTATTTTTGTGTTTATTGCAAACGACAGCTCGCAGAAAAAAAGACGGTTTGAGGACGAAACTGAGGCGCATGATATAACAGATGATGAGCACCAGGCCCAACAGCAGCAAAAAAGAAGGCGCGTGGATATTGTGTCAGAAGCTGTGTCGAGCACTTTAGCTGCAGAGAACGCTAGATGTGTTGTGAGTACCGATTGCAATATTGTGTCTATTGGACCTATAAAACAAAATGTGATCGTGCCGTCGATGTCGAGCTGTCAACAACCCCAGGCGTCACAATTTTACAAGCGTATTACATACTAAGCAAATGCGATCGAATGAGTGCAGCTTTGAAAATAAATGAGCATGTAACGCAGTTTAAGATAGCCTCTAGTCCCGCGGATATAGATTCGGATACTTGGACCAGTCTGGTGTTTCAACAAATTACCGACAAAATAAAAGAGTAACCGGTAGATTTAATTGGCATAACTATTAGCTGCGACCAATTTGTAGAGGGTAAAATGTGGATGCTGCCTACGACGATTGGGAAATTACAATACAAGCCGGTGCTTGAAATGTTTGAAACAATCCGTTAGAGTAGAAGAATTATCCAGATAGACGATACATTTACGCTGATAGCTGCATATATTGATATGCCAGATCCGCCCAAGTGGAGGGACGATTTTGAGGGGCTGGGGGGTATCAAGGATGCGCAGAGCATGCTCGACAAACGTAGCATATTAAGCATTAAAAATGATGATAATCTATGTTTACCGCGCGCGCTTGCTTGCGGCTTGGTTTATGTAGATAAAAACGCGAGTCGTGAGTGGGGAAAAGAGTGGCATGACATGCGGGGAAATCCGGGTTTTCAGAAGACTCACGCTTTAGAATTAATGCGTAAAGCGGGTGTAGAGCTCGAAAATGATAGAGGATGCGGGATTCCCGAGTTTAAGAAATTTCAGAGTTATTTAATAACGGAAGAAATCGCTATACGGGCGTATGTAGATGAAACGTTCGGAATGAAAGACGAGCCCTTATTTTTTGACGGTTCAAAGGAGGTTCGCGGAGAATACGAAAAAACGATGAATATTATGGTTTATCGTGATCAAAGGCATTACGATTTAAGTTAAACCTTGTTGGCATGCAAACTGGCATGTACTTTTGCAAACCGTGTAATTATTCTTATTCCTCGATTAATCAACACGCTTGCACGGTCTTATGTGATGCGTGTTTTGGCACACCGCGATATAGCCAGCAACCGGAAAAACCGATTAGTTGTAACGATTGTAAGCGGTCTTTTTATAACGAAGCCTGTTTGCTTAAGCATAGAAAGCTTGGACCGGCAGCCCGAAATAAAGAACGTCTTCATGCGGGGGCAAAAAGATCGGTATGTAGCATTTACCGATTATGCGAGACGTGTGACAGGATCGTTTATAACGGAAAAAGAAAACATGACTGTGGCAAGTCGTTTTGCCGAATATGTCGGGGAACGCACTTGCCAAACGAATTGTGTACGATGAGACGTGTAACCTCCAATAAGAAACCAAAAAGTCACCCGGAAAACTGCTATGTATTTTACGATTTTGAGACTCGGGAAGAGAACATTTCAGGGGATGCAAGTTCACTTAATTTGTTAAACCCGATATTGTGTGTTGCACAACTATGCTGTGATGCATATCACACGGAAAAAACGCTAAATTTGTGCTCTTTTTGCGGGGTGCGAGAGCATATATTTAAGGGTGTAGATTGTGTAGGTAATTTTTTAAAGTTTATTGTCCGTAAAAAAACGCGTGGTTTTTCTACTTTTATTTGTATAGCGCATAATGCAAAAGCATTTGACGCGCAATTCATTTTAAAATATTTAGTGGATAACGGTGAGCAGTCTGCGGTGATTTCAAACGGGCGTAATATTATAAAATTGGAAGTTGGGATAAATGTGTTTATCGACTCGTTAAATTATATCCCGTCTAAATTGTCTGCGCTACCAAAGACGTTTGATCTTGATGCGGGTGTTAAAAAAGGCTATTTCCGCACCGGTTCAACATTACTGCTAACGCCGACTACATAGGGCCGTATCCAGCTGTAGAAATGTATTCTCCGAACAGTATGACCGTTCAGGAGCGCGAGGATTTTTATGCCTGGTATACGTCAATACCTGATAATTCTGTATTTGATTTGAATAACTAATTAGTAGAGTATTGTCATCAAGGCGTTACAGTCTTGCGAGAAGCGGCAATGCGTTTTAGACAAATTTTCTTAGACGTTGCAAATGTTGATCCGTCTTCAGAGAGTGTGACGCTCGCCAGTATTTCCCGCGTATTTCGCAAAAATTTTTTAAAAGACGATACAATCGGTCTTATACCGACACAGGGGTATTTGCGCGCGGGAAATCACTCTCAGAAATGCATAGAGTGGCTTTTGTGGATAGAGCGGGAAATAGCCCGGGAAATAGTACACGCCGGAAGAGCTCGCGAACATCGTCTAGTCGAAGGGCCTCTTGTTGATGGCTTTTTACCGTTAGATGGAGGAAAAGGCCAGGTTTATCAGTTTCACGGGTGTTATTGGCACGGATGTACGCGTTGTTATAAAAACGATCACGACCGTTTTCTTTCCGATAAAACGACATTTGCACAACGGTATGAAAACACGGTTATAATATCAAGAATAATAAAATCATACGGCTACGAGTTAATTGAACTTTTGGAGTGAGATTTAAAAAAAACCTATCGCGGTAATGCCGAATTTCAAACCTTTATCAGCCAACATCCGTTAGCAAAGAATGTAATGCTGAAGCTGCGTGACGCTTTCTTTGGGGGTCGTACAGGAAATGTCGTAACTCTAGCAAGAGCCAAAGCTGGCGAGTAGATACGATATCTCGATGTTTCCTCGCTATACCCATATACTTGCAAAACTGGCATCTTCCCGATCGGCCATCCTAAAATATATGTCGGTAATATGTGCCGCGAGCTGACCGGTTGTAATTTTGAGCTTTTCAACAAAAACGTCGAGGGTCTTGTGCAGTGTGAAATTCTTCCACCGTGTAATTTATTTCATCCGGTATTGACTTTTAAAATGCACAATCGACTACTATTTCCATTGTCTCGAACCTGCTACGAAACGATGAATCAGGCCGAGTGCAGTCACGATAATGAGAAAGAGCGTATTTTGTCGAGGACAGGGGTCGCGTTAGAAATAAAGAAGGCCCTAGAATGCGATTATGTGCTCAAGGCGATAAATGTTATTTGGCAGTACAAGATTACAAAATACGATCCTATCACACGTACCAGGGGGTTATTTGCCGGGTATATTGACACTTTTTTAAAAATCAAGCAGGAGAGTTCAGGTTTTCCTGCGAACGTATTAAGTGATACGGATAAACGCGCGTACATTGAAAGTTACGAGCGTGGTGAGGGCATCAAGTTAGACCTTGAAAAAATAAATAAATTCGGTGCTTGCGGGCGGTAGCTAAATTCTGTTTAAACACGTTATGGGGTAAGTTTGGACAGAGGGCAATCTACCGCAAACCCACGTAACTCGAACGCGAAAAGAAATGTCGAAATTCGTTACGAACCCGGATACAGTTCTCGGAAATTTTCTGCCTGCAAACGATACTGTTATGTATTATAAAACAGAGAGGAGATCGACCCAACTCTCCATGCACTAACGCAGTCATCGCAGCATATACGACGGCGCAAGCCCGCCTAATGCTCTTAGATTATTTAGTTAAATTAGACAAGCACGTTTTATACTACGATACGCATTCGGTTATCTATATTATTATGAACCTGGGGGCTTATCTATTTTTGTTTTATACAGGGCCGCCTACAGGGCCGTATTTGGGACAGCTTACGGACGAGCTGGAAGAATACGGTCCTGGGGCGTATATAGAATGTGTTGCCTATGGGGGGCCTAAATTTTATGCATATCGCGTACGAAAGAGCGATGGAGGGTTTAAAGATATTAGTAAAGTAAAAAGGTTTAGAAAGAACTATGAAAATGGGGAAAAAATAAATTTTTCTAGCATAGTTAAAATGATTGAAAAACATCATGTCATAAGTGCCGAAGATGTAGAGAACCTGGGTGGTAATATATTGCGCCGGACCGCTATACACAAGGTGGTCTCTGTAAATGAAGAAAAAACTTGTTCTGTCGTGTTGAAAAAGAGACGCTTTGTTAATCCGACAATATCGTATCCTTACGGCTATAAAAAAGTAAATTTTTTCAATAATTTTTTTTAGCTTGTTGAGCGTATTTGGCGTTTTGCGGTGCAGAGAGCGCGTGTGAGTGTCACGCAAATAACTGTGCTATACTGCAGTGCAAGCACTATCCGGGATATAAGAAGAGTTTAACGGGTCTTGTATTGCACTGTCTTCTTCACAGTTTAGTTAAGACAAAAGACATGATGCGACAACGTTACTATAACGAATTAATGACTGTGATAAATTTATTTAAATATAATAACGATGTTACAATGACGGTGTATATGAAAGGCTTATTTAGGAGAAATATATGCTGTGATTGTAAGTCTGCATAATGTTGGCAGCCTTCTTGCGCTAGATTGCGTGTAGAGATGAAAATGGTTGAGGAAAATCTATTGTACAGATATGCACACGTGTCGGATGTGTGGTGCATATTATAGAACAAAACGTGATAAAGTCTATAAGATTTGGTTGTTCAAATATTCTCGGAAATTATAAATCTGTAAGGCAGGACGCAAGCTTTAAATGTAACACGCACCAATATATTGTATAAATGTATAAAAATGATTTTTGTATAAATAAATGTATTCGTAATCTAGATTTCTGTGTAAATTATTTCAAGACGTCTTTGCGAAAATGTACATGACTCGCGACGTTTGGCAGACACGCGATGATACATGATGTATTTATTTGCATGGGTTCAAAGACGTAGGAATTTTTCGGCTGCTTGCTCATAATTTATTGTAGGGCTGCAGACTAGATTTCAGGTAGCAAAGGTATCCGCACAAACGGGGGTGGAAAAATCGGAGGAGGAGGGAAACGAGATGGACGGAGCTTAGAGGGCTATATATACCAAAGGTGCCGCGACTGAGATACACATTCACCAGCACTGCTCTTGCAGCAACAGCAGCAGGTCTAGCCGTCACGACTTAGTTTATGACAGGGATTTGAGTGTCGGACAATACCACAGCCGTCCACAGTAGTAGTAGACAACTATCACTACACCTCCACCACCACCAACAGCAGTCAAAGCAGCAACCTATAAGGTATTTATTATAAACAAAAGTTCTATTGTAAACATTTTTAAATATTAGATTTTTAATGTTGAAAATACTTTCTTTTCATTGCAGAAAAATGCGTGTAGCAAATACGCTGATCGAGACTATCCTCAACTGCGACAGCATGCTGATCAATCGGGCAACATATCACGCAGTGGAATGGACTGTGTATACTCCCGCACTATCACCTCCCGCCGTTTGGGGTCCCGAGCGGTTTGACATTGAGGAGTATGGCCGAATTTACGGGCCAGTTCCACCCCTCCCTTAGAATCAGCCCAATTACTGGGGTGATTTTGACGATACTAAGGAGTAGATAGATGCCGACACAGCGAATCATTCGCAGGAGTCAATGGCCGACATCATCGGCAGCGGGGTCTGTTTATGATCGCTAGTCACCAGTGTCATCGCTACAGGCCGACTGCTCTGTGCAGGTATACGACATACCCGCAACGTCAAGTCCTCTACAGCGGGAACCATCGCCTCTCCGTTTTGAGCTGCCAGCATCGCCAAGCTCTCCACCGCGACAACCGTCGCCTTTACGTTTCGAACTGCCAGCTTCGCCGACTGTTATAACGCTGGACGATGACGATGATGATGATGAACCTGATTGTGTGCGAGTGTACGTACGGGTCAAACGACAGTGTAAAAATAATGTATGAATGCATAAATATAGCGTAGCGTCTAAAATACTGTGTCATATTGTAAAAAATATAAAATAAATAAATATTGTGCATTCTTAGTTATAAGTTTAAATAAATTTTTAATGAACATAAAAATAAATAAAATTATATTTATTTGTGTCCTTCACAAGTCTTTATTTTTCATAAATAGCAGTTTGCGGTTGTTTTATAACTTTACCGGGTTTGTCGTACATTAATATCGGATGTCTTAGTCCCGACTGTGCGTACGCCGCGACGTTAAAAAATACGAGTTCCGTACTAACATGAATTACATTCTCTTTAGGACCGAAACTCTTGAGATAGACATAGGCCGAGTAATGTCCCTACTGAAAAAATCACGTGATAATCACGTGATAATGACGTGATAATCACATGATAGTCGCGTGAAAATCAAGTTATTATCGCGTGATATTTTCAATCGATTTATCACGCGATTATCACGTGATAATCCCGTGATTATCGCGAGATTTAAAATAAAATCTGAAATGTTATTAAACATACTAAATACGAGTTACAATATATGTAATTACAACGGTGCAAACAAATAATTAAAAAAACCAAATCGGTATGAGGAGTACGCAAATACAAAATGCACGCATACACGCATTTGAACAGTAAGTTTTTTAAAGATAAGAATACACTATGGTTTGTCGACGGTATGGACTAATCCGTCCAGAGTTCCAACAATATATAGTTAAGATGTTCGGTAAAAACTTTGGTTTTATACAAAGAAAAAGCCGTACAAACTATATCGCTTTGTCGAAAGAGAGAGGGATAGGAAAGAGACGCAAGATTTGTACATATACACAGATGGACTTAGGTCCTACAATAATGATAGAGTTACATAATTAAAATTAAATTAAGTTAAGTAAATTAAGGTAAGTGAGTGAGCCCGGCACAGCAGTCTTAATAGCGAAGATTAGCGGACTATTCTCACTCTTCTCCGGCGAACTTCGTCGATGAATTTCCCATCGTCAGCCAACCAATAATATTTATTGTTAATTTTGTGATTAGATTTATTATCTATGGCAGGCATTGTGGTAGAGTATTTAAGTGATGGGTTATTAGGATCAAAGGTTATGGTTTTATTAGATTGATTTCGGGAGTGATGGTATAGTATCGGTAGGTTGATGTCGTTTTGGATGAACCCTCTCCTGTCAAAGTACAAGAAGGCTTGAGGAGTGAGGTAGCCTGTTTGCGCCATATTATTTATTTCGATGCGATTATATTCAGTATATTTTTTTATATATTTATTGGGAACTACTGGGAGATTCGCGAAATAGTTTCGCGTTAAACCAATTTGGAAATTGTCAATCCTTGGAATATCGGCCTTATTATAGAGAGTTTGGCTATTGATAAAGTGCTTGGAGTCGTTGTCTTTTCGGAAAGCGTGGAGCGCTGTCCTGATACACATTCGCTCAAATTTCCTTAATTTTTCCATCAGTGAGGCGCTCATATTCCAGAGAATCGGGGCCGCGTACGTTACAATAGGTCGTATCAGTAGGAGATAGCAAATTATTTTAGTTCTAGGGCTGAGATTTTTATTGAAAAATATCCTAGAGTTGGCTCTGAAGGAGTTTTTGGCTTTTTGCAATTGATTAATTGTGTGGTCGTTCAATCTGAGAAGGTAATCGAGTTGGACGCCTAGGTATTTGACTTTTTTCTTATTTTCTATTAACTGTTTATCGTTGTTCTTACTTATTATATTGATACTAAAGTTTTTAGTGTCATTTCGTTTAGTTATGGGTAAGAACCTTAGGGGTTTGTGGAAAACAATAGTTTCACACTTAGAAGGGTTGATACGTAGGTTCCATTGCGCGTATACGTTATTGATTTTGTTGACTAATGATTCAAGATCGTGTTGGGCAACTTTGAGGTTAGTATTAGCTGTAAGAATAATTAAATCGTCTGCGAAAGCAATAGAGTGAGTGTTGTTGTCGTTATTAAGATTGAGAAGATTCGGAATGTTGTGAGTAAAGATATTGAAAAGGGCCGGGGAGTTGACTGTTCCTTGCATCAACCCTTCAATAATGTCAAACGTTATTGTGGACAAGTTTTCCCCATCCCAGGTTTGGAATTTTCTATCCCGAGTCATGTGCCAGATTAGTTGGATGAGATCGAGTGGGTATTTTAATTGGTGCAGCTTGTAGCTGAGACCGTTGATCCAAACGGAGTCAAAGGCTCGCTCCAAGTCCACCAAGCATGCGCATACCATTTCGTTGCTGTGAAGATGGCTGTTGATGTCGTTCAATAGTTTATGAAGTGCGTGGGTGGTGGAGTGCTTATGCTTTAAACCAAATTGGTTATCGGGAATGATGCTATTCAGGTTAGAATAGTGGTTGAGCGTGTTGTTGATGAGCACTTCGTAAACTTTGCTGATAGACGGAGTTAAGCTTATAGGCCTATAGCTCGTGACTTCATAAGCTGGTTTATTTTTTTTCAAAATGGGCAGGATTTTGGCTTTTTTCCAGGCCTCGGGGTAAAAACGGTTGTTAAGACAATTGTTTAAAATAATTGAATAAGCACTAATTATAGTATTAGGTAGGTGTTTCAGTATGATAGAGGGTATATTATCGAGGCCAGCTGAAGATTTATTAGGTAATGAGTGAAAAATATTTATGATTTGGGCAGTACTGTGGAATAATATGCTGCCCTCAACGAACTGAGGGTTGGAGGTAGGGTTGTTGTCAGAGAAGATAGTTCTTGTGAGATTATTTTCGATGTTATGGATAAAAGAATTGGTTAAAGTGCTGACTTTGTTGTCGACTATTGTTTTGAGTGGGGTATTTTGATTAATGAATCTGGGAGCGTTAATCGTTTCAAAAAAGGCCCCGATTGAATTGACTATATCGGTAGGGGTTTCAATAATGTACTTGTTGTCTACTTTTGTTAAGTTGTCTAGGTTGCATTCGCACCGTTCTAAGAGATTAGCGTTATTTTGATCAATAGTGATTGAGTCGATTTTCATCGAACCTTTTTGCCTGAAGTATCGATTTAATAAGGAAAGAACGCATTAGGATTCCGGTGGTCGATACGTTTATGTTGAGTTTCCCAATAACTGTTGTAAGATTTTTTATTCCGTCCTTTCAAGTTTTCGTTTATTTTGTTAACGAGAAACTTGAGATGTGCAGTGTTGAATAGTGAGCTCTGGCCTCTTTTAAATGATTTGTTGATGGTTGTGATAAGAAAAGATTTATATTTGTGCAGATTTTTAATTTTTTGATTAATGTAATTAAGAATATTATTTTTAGGTTTATATTTAGGTACTGTGGATTTGATAGTATCAAGGATGATCGATTCAATTTGGTTGATGTATGTTTTCTTTTTAATTTTCTTACAATATTTTCAACAGACACCCGACGCAATGACATTCTAATTGTAAATATTACCGACGAACATGTAAATAAAAGAATTATCTGTACCAACTGCGAACAAGCCTGTAAACCGAAAAACCAACATTGTAAATAAAATATCAAGTGTGTGTGTGTGTGCGACTTATATCTTTTTTTTACTTATATATAATTATGTGTACATTTTTCTTATACTATACTCATGTAATCCTATTTATCTGTCTCAAAATAAAAAAACACTTATCGAAACACAAGTTTCCTTATTTACAACAGACACCCGGTTTCCCGTCCTCTACTATTAAAAAAAACTAAACATCCTTATGCACTCAAAAAATCCATCATCTCCTTCCGTCTCCTCCACGTACGCATCCCTCGGGATTTTTTTCTCACGGAAACTTGTGTCAGCCTCTTTCTTCACAGCGGGACACTAACACGGCCCGAAAGCCACGTGGCTCCGTACGCTCTCCCAATACACAACTCCGGAAATCCGCTCCAAAAATTTACAACTTTCGAAATTTACAAATAAATTATTATAAATAAACATTCCATTGTTCATGAGGTCCTATACCAAATCTCAACCACTTTAATTTACTAAATAAATTGTTCAACAAATTTGCAATAAACAAATTCCCCGGGCAATGCCATACAACTATCGATACCCCCCGACACCTCACCAATCCCAAAATTATTTACAATAAATTGTTCAACAGATTTGCAATAAACAAAGGCCCCAGGCGATACCATGCCCCCGAGCCCCATCCACCAGCTCACCCTCCCATATCTGGCGATACCATGCCTCCGCCGAAAATCCCCGCCATCAGGCCCCGAGCTCAACCTCCTCCATCGGGCGATACCGTGCCTCCGCCGAAAATCCCCGCCGCCAGACCCTGAGCTGACCCTTCCCCATCGGGCGATACCTTGCCGCAGCCGAAAATCCCCGCCACCAGACGTCTGGCGCCATAGGCCCCGCCCCAGCGTCTGGCGATAACGTACTCCAACTACTTGTATTACATTGTTTTAAGTTTAACTTACATTTCTCTAGCAGTCATCCGAAAATTCGTACTTGAAAAGGTTAAAGAAATTTATTAAATCGTATATAAGTGTTAAAATTTCAAATACCAAATTATAGTTACCAAGATTCTTAATTGTTTTGTTTTAGGACAATAAAATAAAAGTAAAGGCTTTTGATGACCGTACGTCATAGTGATAGTTGTTATTTCTAAAAATGTAATATTATTTTTTAATAATATAAATAAGTTTTGTACAAATGCGAGTACCATCAGTAATTATATAATAAGCTGTTGTAATTCTAATATTTCATATGCGTATATATTATTTTATGAATAGATAAACAACTCAATAGATAATTTGTTTTTTTCAAGTGTCATTTCGAACTTAAAAGTTCATCTACTCAAGCCTTCCACGTATCTTTATTTGGTGCCAACTCCATCCATTTCGCACCCTCCCGCCCGATTTCAGTTAAGTCCGTTTTTACGTTGTCCCCCCACCTGCGTCTAGGTCTACATAGAGGTCGCGGTGTGCTTGGCTTTCCTTTCATTATACGCGCGATCTTCTTCCATTCTTGCCACGTGCCCTGCCAGTTTCCTCCACTCCCCGGTTTCTTCATCTTTCTGCGGCCCGTATATTTTCCGCAGAACCTTATTTTCGAACACCCTAAAACGGTTTTCTTCCGCTTTAGTAAGCGCCCAAGTTTCGCATCCCTACAGGATTAACGGCATTATTATAGTCCTATATATCGTTGTTGTAATATATGAATTTATACAGTCGTAATCGTTGAACGAGTCAAGCTCTAGCAAACGCCAGCATAGTGCGCATGTCTCGCGTATATACTCTAAGAGCAAACTATACTGTATACTATACTTCGTGGAGTAAGACTATGCTGTACTGTGCTCCACACTCTCTCTTGCCTGTAAGACTCCGAGCTTAGCGGACGCACTGCCGACTCGTGGCTGATGCCACTATACAATAAATCATTAGTTATTATTATTAATTAACCTCAGTGTTATTTATTGATCCACGCATTTAAACAATCGTTACTTTTACATTTCGTAATCTATTCACGGCGTAGAAGCAGGCATTACCTGAATGAAGTCTTTTGTTAATCTCGGCTTTAATTTTGTTTCGATCATTTATGGTTGTGCCTAAATATCTGAATTCGCAAACCTTTTCAAAAGTATAATTTCCAACTCTAAGATCACCCTCACCTTTGCAACTGCCCAATTTATTCATGATCATATATTTCGTTTTCGATTCGCTCACCTCTAGCCCCGTGTCCTCAGCCGCATTTATGAGAATTTCCGCCTTTCTCGCTACCGCTGCACCGTTATCCCCTAGTATATCCAAGTCATCCGCATATCCTAGAATTTGCGTTTTTTCGTTATGGGTTGCACTTAGCTCGCTAGTCTGCATTTTTCTAACAACATATTCTAACGTTAAGTTAAAGAGTACCGTAGAGAGACCGTCACCTTGTTTCAAACCGTCGCGTATAATGAATGATTCGGATACGTTACCGCCTACTCGGACCTTTCCCGTGCTTCCGTTCAGACTTATTTTAATTAATTTCACTAGTTTTTTTGGACTCCGAGGAGCACAAGGATTTGATACATTTTGCTTCGTTTGATAGAGTCGTACGCTTTTTAGGCACGACCGCGACACGGAAGTGCCTTATAGTTTCGTGTGCGAAAAATGTGTACCATGCGATATCTCGCACAATTTTCGACCGATCGGGCTGAAATTTTAGGAGAAGTCTCCTTTCGCAAAAGCTAAAAAACTATTTTTTTTTTATCCCGATCCTCTACGTCGTTTTGAAATGCGGGCACAATTTGTTTAGATTTTATGGATTTTTACGTGTATTTCCAATAAAAACTTTGGTGTTACACGATTAACTCTGAGAGATTTTAATCAATCGGGCTAAAAATTTGTGTGTCAACTCCTCTTATAATAGTAAGCTGACAGTTCTATTTTGGGCTTGATCCTGCCTGCATCGTTATGCAGAATGCGGACCTGCCAAAAATCGCCCTAAAACTGTTTTTGCCTGTAACGTCGAATTATACGCATTTCTACAAAAAAATCTTACAATAGAAAGTATGTATAATATTTAAAAAATACAACTTTTTCTATTGACATGAAAATCATGAAAATGCATATACTCGGAGTTACAGCCCAAAATCATTCTTTTACAGCTAAATAACCAAGTTATGCCGATAAAACTTGCGGATTCACGATTTACAGAAATTTAAAGAATATAGAAATTTGTAAGATATATGAACACACTTTTTACCCGATGGAAAAACATTTTATTCTTACAAACTAAACAAACCACAACCCCTAGAACCATTTTTAGGCAAGGAAAACGCGGACGATAACTAAAAATACGGCTAACGCAATATAATAAAAATCTTCCTGTTACTAAAGACAATACTCCCTTCAAAAATATAATTTTTCTGCAACGTGCCATGGCATTGGTTCAATTGTTACCTAAAAATAAAAGAAACAATAAATACTCTCGGTCCGAAGAAACCTCTTGTGTACCTTATAATAATATTTTAAGTAAAAACGCATTTAGAATCATACATCTTCGTATGCACTGCTCTGCAAAAATATATAAAACATAAAATGACATGAAAATCATTTAAATTATAATAAAGCATATTGTACCATGAGATGTTACATAACGAACGATACCAATAGCTGATATAGGCATAAACCGATCCCTTGATCCATCCGCTCCATCCAGCAGACATGAAATATCTCTCAGTTGTAGTAGACTAAACACGGAAAAACAAAAGAAAATCATAGTTAAAAACCAACCATCAACAAAAAAAATTATTCAACTCACGATACTCACACTGATAAAAACACTCCATCGTCAATAGTAGTAAAGGCAGTATGCCGGAGTCTGATGGAGGCCTTGCTCCGTTCGCAACTCCAAGAAGTTTGAGTGGCTCAGAGTACGAAGATACAATATCTTTAGGTTGTAAGTCCGCATAAGCAGTAGACTAAATAATGTCCAACGACAATCAATTGCCGACGACCTAGACCAAACTAACAGGAAATAGTACAACTTTTCATCAGAAGTTTAATTACAAACAGAAAAACTAAGCAAAATATTAAAATATTGTTAAGGTACCGCAAGCAATGTCAAAATATGTATTTATGAAAAACTTAAGAACATGTATAAGAATCGTAACCAAAACATAGAGATTAAATAATCAACTAAACATACAGATAAAGGAGTCATTGCAATTGATCATATTCCAGTCCGATAGAAACAGAACCCATTCCAGATCCGTAAGAGAAAGACCAAGACAACCCAATACACCGACAAGCAGATCCAGCTCCACAATTCGACATGGTAGAGCAGGCCAGCACGCCCAACAGACTGTCAACAAGCAAAATACAGGCCCAGTCCATTCCAGTGGTTCCAGCCAACTAAACCGCCAGGAAAGCCAAGTCGAATACAAGTTCGACGACGTGAGGGGTTATCGTGCGGTGTTGGATCGAGCCTAACAAACCAAAGCAGGCACGAGCAGATAATGTTGAAAGAACGAGAGACCCAAGTCAGCACAATCACAGGGAGAGTAAATCTACTCCAGGATCATATACTATAGTTGCAGAAGCAGCACGCCGCCGCCTCAACTTAGATATGTGTGTTGAATCTGCTCGAGTCGAACCTTGAGGTGTTTAAA
>CM053170.1:37004787-37020258 GCA_012977825.3 Pteromalus puparum | reverse complement strand
ACACACACACACACACACACACACACACACACACACATACACACACATACATCCGTACGGACATTTTCTAAAAACATCATTTTTCGACTAAAAATTCATCAAAACACACTTCCCACATGTTTTTACACAAACTCCAAAAATTACTATTACAAGGCTTCCTTAGGAAGGAAGCAATTTTACACGAATCACTAATGAAATGACAATAAACTTGAATTGATTAAAAAGATTGATGAACAACTTAAATGATTTTACTTATGTAATAATAACTACGAAGTCATTATTTAGACAATTTGTTGAAGCCTTGCCTGAGACACAGACCTACGTCTGGCTTTCAAGCAGGTCGTCTAGGCTAAACAATTAGTGTTATTCTATTAGTGTGATTCTATTTTAAAGAAAGCAGTTGAAAAAAACAATGTTGCGTAATAGGTACTAATATTAACGGTTAATGTTGATGTAGGTGTATAGCGTACACTTACTATGATTGTATGGTGTTTGAAATAACCTTGTGTGTATGTCAGGAGTTGAGTACACAAGGATATTAGTATTAATTGATTAGTAAATTGAACATAAATCGATGTGCGTCCTTGGACTACCGACTGTTAAACGTTATCTGGCGGCAGCAGGCTTGATGATTAAGACGCTAGATAACTTGGTTTGGGTTCGTGTATTGTGGTTAGGCTGAAGCAGCTTTTTAAAATATTAGGACTGGAGCAGAAGCTTCAATGGGAAAATGGCTTAGTAAGCAGTACGTGTGCTAAACTTGGAGTGGCTAAGAGATTGTGCATTAACTGGCTCAACTCTAAGACAAAGATGTCGCATGGGTGATTGGGTTGGGCTCTTGCGACTCGACTGCTGTGACAATCAAGTAGACATTTTTGTAAAAGAGTAACAGAATTTGTATATGCTTATTAACTTAAAATGATCTGTTATAGTGAATCAGGCTGCGCGTCCATACAAAATTTTATTGATTTTGTATTTCGGATTATCCAATACAGAGGATTTGTTCAAAATTGATCTATTTACAAAGTTACTGCAGAATAATAATAAGAAAACTTTTCCATTGAATATGGCATTTCAATTATTAGAAAAAAGCACGTTTGTAGACAAATTCAATAAGTTTTCGTTTTGAGTATAATAGTTTCTTTAAAACTATTTATACTTGGTGAGTGCCTAAAAATTCCAAAAAATAAATTGCATATAGCATAAAAATAACCTAGAAAAATGTGAAAAATATGCTCGCGCCGAGATAGGGTATTTTTCAATCCTTTTCCAAGATAAGGCGTTCGTCAAGCGCCGTTGTCAAAGCGGTGGCCGAGATAGATCGTCCTGCCACCTAGCTGTTGATATACAAGCATTTTTTCCGCTGTGAAAGTGTACAACGTGGAATTTATCGAAAAGTTGCTGATTTCCAGCAATTGCCCTAGGTCAGCATCGACCGCTAACAAAATTTCTATAGGTTTCTACATATCGATATAACTTCAGCTACACGCATAAAAAAGAATTATCTTAATTGGTTGCTCCCAGCCAGAGAAATTTCATTGTATCCTAGAAATTTGCATTTTAATACAGTTAGCGATGTCTTACGCCACTTTAATTTTCCCGTTGCGCATGTTATTGCCACATCGCAAATCCGAATGCGCGTGAAACTTTACACAGTAATTGTGATTTTGAAATGCAGTAAACCTGGCCTATTGAGTTGGTTTTAGTTTTCTTTTGCATGCATCATTGTGTTCGTATTGTCCAGCCTGAGTAACAGCGGCACCAACCTGATGTTGGCGTCGAAAGCTAGTCAAGCACCACGAGGCTGTCAGGGTAATGAGTTTAAGAACGTGTAAATGTGTGAGTATCGCATTCCTTGCGCAATTTGTATATGGGGTCTGCCATCTCCCAACATCAGGTACGCTGCACTCTTGGCTAACGTCTGAGACGCACCCAGCTGCATCCAGAAATAACGCTGACGAGCTTGCGATATCACTTAATAACAGCAGCGATGCAAAGTCACGTTTTTTTGCTAACGCGAAAATCTCTTTTACAACGAATATAATAACTTTGAAATAATTCTTAATATTTGTAATTTTTTATGAAAAATTAGTTATTATTACAAAATTAAAAAAAAAAAAAAAAAACGAGATCTGTGAATAATTCACCAGGCAAACCTCAGCAAGCAAGTACGTGTATTAACAGATATAAAGATTGCAATATTGTAGATTCAGCGGGTAATTTCAATTAATTTCAAATATATGCAAGATATTCAATTCATGGAAAATAATTTACCTCGAAAACGATGTAGCAACGTTTCTATATCCTCGCGTCTTCTTTTGGGAAATACTTTCATTAATATATCAACTGGAGATCGATAACTTTGGTGATTGTGATTTTGCATCAGACAAGATGGACTAAGTTCCGGATGCCGAATTTGGTATCCATTGGCTTCACTAAAATCTGAAGATGTAGAATTCTGGTACATTGTTGGGGAACAACAGTATGCATTTGAAGACATTCCATAAAATGGTGCGTAAGATGGGTATTGATTTACGGTGACTGAAGACTGAAAAAATAATTAGTTGCAATGTTACGTGTAAAAATGACACAGATTTCTCTTTACAATGAGATAATGATTATGACTGAATTGTCAATAACTAAAGCCCAAACGATAGCTTGATGCCCAGAAAGTGGGCATGCACCTATCATAATAGATCCATAAAAAAGTAACGATAATAAAAATAACATATCATAAAAAACAAGAATTTCTCTTCATATTATTATAATAGAATAAAATAGAATAGAATACTATTTATTTTCAAATACTCGAAAAATTTACAATTGTCGTAGAACGTCGTAGCTGGTTATAATCACAGCTTGTATTATTACATAATCGACATTATACATTGCGACGTGTAGCTGTGTCAGCTACACGCACACACATTTAAAGTCAGCATACGTGTCCCGTGTGTTCTGCAACAGTGTGTGCACTGTTGCAGCGCACCAGGACACCATCTCCGATGGGGCATAACATAAGCAGTAGCGCAGCAGAACACAGTAACACCTGACGAGGTGAACAATAGAGCCATGTAGCCCCTAACCTCTCCTGTCACTGGACAGGAGAGATGGTGGCTCCGCTTGTGATTATCTCACGAGACGACGTCGTCGCACCGCGCCAGCGCGGATCACCCGTGCACGCGGTCGCCGCTGTACCGACGTAACTCGTAAAGTCGCGCACGGACGAACACCAAGAGTCGCTACGAAGCCACGGAAAACGAGGCCGAGAGTGATCGCGAGGAGACACGAGCACGCATCAGCTGCAGCGCGAGCTTAGCACGGTCAGTGAGCGCGAGAGAGACAGGAGATAACGTGGAGAGAGGGACGCAGGCACAAAAGAGATGGAGAGACCGCGCAATTTATTTCTGTACATTATGTTGTACAATATTACAGTAATAGTAAAAGTAAAAGATAGAATAATTTAGACTAATGAGATTATGTGTGAGAGAGATGAGAGAACGCGAGTTTTGAATGGATGAAGGGTGCATGAGTTTATGATTGCTAGGAGTTTTCCTGCGTGAAGAAATACAGCTTGGCTTTAGTTTTAAAATGAGTAATAGATTTAATGTCACGAAGATGAGATGGTAGCGAATTCCAGAGGTATGAGGCGCTGACATGAAATGAATTCCTCAGCGTCTCCGTGGCGAAGGAGGGGATGTCCAGGGGGGTCACCTCACCTCTCACAGGACGGAGTGCGACGTGGAAGTCGAAGAAGGCCAATATGTAAGATGGTATAACGGTGTTAAAGAGTTTTCTCAGAAAACAGGCCATAAAATACCTCCTACGTCCGGCAGTGGTGAGCCATTGCAACTCACGTCTGTAGGGGGTGATGTGCTCGTCCCTTCTTATACCATAGATGTAACGGATTCCTGTATTTACCAGTCTCTGTAGTTTGGTGTCAAGTTCTTGTGTAAGGTCACAGTATACTAGAGAGCAGTAGTCGATAATGGGAAACAGGAGTGCTTGCACGAGATGCTTGCGCAGTCTAAGGTTGGTGCTCTTCCTGAAGAAATACAGCCTAAACATTAGTGAGTTGGCACGCTTACACAGTTGTGTAACGTGCTCTTTCCAGGTTAGCTTAGAATCGAGCACCACTCCCAGACTACGCACGGATGACTGAGAGAGATTTAGATTTTAGATTTAAGAGAGAGAGAGAGAGAGAGAGAGAGAGAGAGAGAGAGAGAGAGAGAGAGAGAGAGAGAGAGAGAGAGAGNGAGCCGCGGAACCTGATACACGTAGTGGGGGCTCACGCCTCGCACCACTAGCGTACACTACTATCGCGACATGCAATCGCGCGCGCGAGAGTCCAGCTAACCGCGCTGAGTCCAGTGCACCGCGACTGCACGATGACTTCAGCGTAACTATAGCACCAGTCGACACCCCGCAACTCTCGCTCTAATTACTGATTCATAATCAGCGTGCTTATCGCGAGTTTAACGCCAGGAGTGTTGGCGTTACGGAAACGGCTCTAGGGGGCAGCCTACCGTTCTTCTGGGACGCGCAGAGGATCGAGCCGTGAGGAGACTTCCTCCTCGTTCACTCCGTCGCCAGCCCTGAAGCCGAGCAGTTGGAGAAGCCAGAGGAACACCGAGCTGTTTAGTTCAGCCCCCCATAAGGCATATGGCGCGTCGAATGTAGCTTATTCAGAATGGGCGTGGGTTTAGCGTATTTGAAATCCGTAGCATGTATTATATTACACAGAAATGTACTTAAATAAATTTGTTTATAAAAATAAAGTATATTTAAAGCAAAATACCTTGTTTAATTCAAAATGTCCCAAATATCTTAAGTTGATAAATGAATTGCGTAAAAATAAACCCTAAGCAATGAAAGCGTTATCACAGCTATAAAAAAGTACAAAAAATTAAAGCGTAATAACAGACGAAAGCTTTGTAAGATATTATTAAAAATACCAAAAAGCGCGGTTGTAACTATACTATGTATATACATACGTGCAAAGACCAGACGACGAGAACAGCTACTGGTTTTAGCTTGTCAGTTGTTTTTATTGTCGAGCGCATGGAAAAGTAGTTGCATGTGTTTAAAAACGTGGCTGATTTTCTCGCTTAGTTTTGCATAAGTATTCGCTTAGCTTTGCATCAGCATTCTGTGATTGGTGTTGAATATTGATTTTGATTTGTGTAGTTATTTGTGAATGTAGACAGAAAGCTGGCGGTATACAGATCGCGAGTGCATTAGTCTGTTTTTTTTTTGTTTTTTTTTTGTTTTTGTTTTTTGTCAATCGGTGCCTGGGAAAAGAACGACACGTGTTTTTTGTAGTTTATTGTGCTCGCAGTTATTATTAAGTTAGATTAATATCTATTTGTTTAGCTTTTCGTAAATCTAAAAAATGGTGGAGGTTGTAACACTCCACACAGCTCCGCAGGGCACTAAAAAATAAATTAAAAATTGCTAAAAACTAAAGTCTCACGACTCCTTTTTTAGCGAAAGTACACGCAACAACGCGAGTTCTCCCACTCTTTTCACCGACGCTACGGGTCACAGCTGAACAGCCGGCCCCAACATCACGCCAGCAGCGCCAGTAACCAGTAGTGGCGGCAGCGAGAGTCGTAGCGGCAAGCGACGCGAGCACGCGTCTATATACATATATACTAAGCAGCAGCAGCAGGCAACGCGAGCGCGCGTATACGCGTATATATCTGTATAGATGCAGCAGCGAGCGGTGCGACACGCACAGCGTGAGAGTTGGATAATGCGGCAGTGGTGCGGCGCGCGCATATCCGTATGCTTGTATGATTGATATTTGTATATATGTGTGAATGCAAGTGTGATGTGTGAATGTGAGAGTTTTTTCGGCGGCTCGAGCCCCGCTCTCTCCGTAGCCTTTATAAGGACCTGCGCGGCCTATGGCTATCCACTAGCTCCAGCGCAATTTAAGCGAGGACTAGTCTCTGCCAAGAGCAACCATTACGCCTTGGTAGATAAAACACTTAGAATATTTTCTCACTTTTGAAGGACTTATAAAATTTTCAAGTTAGGCACGATATCGCAACTTCAAGCGTATCAGTCCTAGACTTAGAAAAATTTCAGTTCCTTTCAAAAGACTTTTTTCGAAGAAATTTTCGAATAATATTATACTTATAAAAATTTCTAGTCAGACAGGATAACGCAATTTAATTTTTTTTTTTTTTTTTTTTTTTTTTTTTTTAAATCAATGCGGATTTATTAGACCGGCGATGGCTCCGTGGTAAACCACCTGCCTCCCGGTCAAGGGGTCGTGGGTTCGAGAGGGGTAGGGGGTCCCCCCCTAATACCTTTATAAATATCAAAAATATTTAAAAACAATATAAACTCATTATATTTGGCCTGTCGTCAGAATCACGAAGCAGAGCAGTAAATATTCACTACTTTTCTAAATTAAAATCAATAATTTGAAAGAGTCTTATTTTTCCATTACTTACAATCGCCGAAAAATAAGATTCGTGAGTTCGTAAGAAAAATTTATTTAAGGACTTGTGGCGCAGATATTATTATTTCGTAGTATAGGAGTAGATAAGGAGCAGTGGGTCGAATAAAGTATTACACAGATTTATGAGTGAAGAAAATGATTGTGGCTAACAGCCTTTATTCTCTTTATTTATTACTCAAAAGAAAAAGCTTACTCAAGAATTTACCAAGAAAATGTTACTAATATAATATTAAAATGAGCTAAGCGTAGAAAATCGACACCTAGAAAAACTCCAAACACAACTGACAACAATTGCGGCGGCTCGACATATCAAATCACTTTATAAACACGGATTAGAATATTATTTGAACATGTTACAATATTGACTCCTTTTGATATAAATCGAGAAGAACCTATTGCGCAGGAAAAGATAATTTATAATAATGATTAGTAAAATGTGGATGAGTTATTAGATGAAATGTCCTGGAATGAATGAAAGCTGGTGCAGAAAAGATTGAGTATATATTTGAGCGATGATGTTGACTTTACTGTTCTAAAAGAAAATACGCGGCGAATATTCTGGTTTTATTAAGTATATGTCTGAAAAATTATATTATCCGATTTTATTATATATATGATTACTTATTTTCCACTACCGTGTATCCAGACAAGTGTCCGGCTTTCAACGGATAGATTATGTGGGAAATAAGTCTCGACAGTACTAACGTGGTTCGATGAACAGAAGAGAAAAATATTATTACACATATAATAAATTATTAACGAATGTAGAGTAAGTGATTTGCAAAAATGTTACACAGTGAAAATGAAAAGAAAGATGATATGTGATCTTCGCGATTGTCGTAGATTAATTCGATTAGTATTACGAGGTGTTACGATGAGAAAGTTTATTTTACGTATAATTCGCGAGATGCGACCATGGGAGAACCTACTGAGCTAGCCCAGTAGGATAGCATGAAGCTATCTTTTTATGACCCGTCGGTGGCAGGGTTAGTGAAATATATATAGAAGCGTGAGTCTTTCCCGGAGGAATAGACTCCCCGGATCAGTCTGGTGTAGAGATCCCCGGGTGCGAGAAATACACTAAAGAACAAATGTTAGTTTATTAATCTATTAGGATAAAATTAACTTGAGTGAAATAAAGAACTTGTTGAGCGGAAGGAGTAGAACTGAACTCCTGCTGCATGCGAACTGATCAGCTACGCAGCAAGCGCCTCGTGGATGTGAGGAGAGGGGTATGCGCACCGCACGCGTTATCATTTGTTATGTGCTTGGTCCGCGCCGGCGGCTTCAACGCGATCAATACGCTTACGGGAGTCCTGTAAGTGCGAGCGAGAAGAGCCGATACACGGCCGTATGCTCGATACGCAGCACCTGGTCACGTGCCTCAGGGCCGTACCTATGTTGGCCTAGGAAATGGTCGTTGCAAATTATTTATTATCTAAAAGCACCCAGGATCAAGAAAATTCGTAACCGTTTCAAGGTATAAAGATCGCGAGATTGTTGTAGTGTAAATATATATCTCGTAGGATTTTTGTTGTGTTATCGGTGCATGGGAATAGGATAATACGTGTTTTGTTGTAGTAGTATCTATTGTGTGCTTGTAATTATTAGTTTTCCTGAAATCAATAAAACCCTCAGCCGTTTTAACATGTCGAAACAGGTTTGTTCCTACAAAACTTGTAGAAATACAAAAGCGAAGAATAAGGATTAAGTTTCCACAGATCCCCTTCGCATGATATTGACATGTAAGTGGAATGTTCAATAATTACTGATTTTTTATTTAGACTTTATAAGGGGCAGTCGGACGTGCTAACACCGTTTTTCAATGAAAAATCGGCTCTTGACCCTCTACGGTTAAGTTTAATGAATTATTCTATCGGAAAAAATGTGAATCGGGCTTTTATTTTGTTTTAATTTTGGAATTGCAAAATGCAAAAGGTGAGGCAGGCCTCCGACCGCCCCTTACGACTTAAAGTGTACGAATTTCAAACGGGTATATATATTGTATATACATACATGATTGAAAGTTAAAATTAGCTTGCTGATATTATTTATTATACAATGCAGTTGAAGAGTAGTTGTAAATGGTATATTGTAGGTCACAGGTCTGTAAAATAGGTGGTAATTGCATGACGTGGATTTGTTATAACCGCATCCATTTTATATGCACTTGTTTGAAGTTATTTATTTTTGAAAACTTAACTCTATAATTTATGTTTTACGCACGCTAAGTTTAATTTGCGCACGTCGTTAGTGAAAAAACTTAACGTTGCGATACAAGTTCATGAAATGGGTAATTCTCGCACGTGTACAGGTGTCGTCTGTGTGCGAATAACACCTACGGCGTAAGTGTATTGTATTTAATTTTGACGTTATACTGTGTGAGAAATGATTTCACGCACGCTTTAAGCACGCTATACGCAAACGAAAAATTGAATTTTGCATACAGTATGTCCAAAAGTTTTGTAGATTTTCTGAGAATACGTCAGCAAATAATAATTGTCGTTTAAACATTAGCACTGGTAATGAACATTTGACTGACCATTTAGAAAATGCTACCGTAAAAGTCATTGAGAATAATAGCTACTTAGAAAGTAGTGTTCCAAGTAATCTCGATGACCTTTCAGAAAATGTCATTGATCCTGATTCAATACCTGTTTTAAATGCCTCTGCACCTGTTGTCAACTCTATAAAAAAAAACTAAAAACTAAAACTAAAAAATTCAAATCAAACGTTGAGAAATTAACTAAAGCTAATAGCCAATTGCAACGAAAGAATAAACTGCTTCGCGGTAAAAATAAAATTTTGCAACAGAAATTTAAAAGGCAATCCCTAAAAAAAGAAAAACCGTTAACAAAAGTAGAAGTTCTTAATGGCGCGAGTCAATACCTAAATGAAAACGCAATGCTTTTTTTGAAATTGCAACTATTTCACGATAAAAAAAAGAGATGGGATGAGGATGAGAAATATTTTTCATTGGGGCTGTACTATGAAGGGGTGGGTTAACGAATTAACATTGCAGCCGGGAATTAACGTGGATTTATTCAAATTAATTAAAATGAAAGCTGATTCAATGGTCGAGTATGAAAAGAAATGTGTATTAATGTGGGATGAAATGACAATTAAACCGTTTTTGCAGTACAATGAAAGAAACCGCTGCCAAGTCATTGGCACTTAGCTTCCTCCTATTCTGCTATAGTGGAAGATAATTACATGGGACAATCACCTCATTCTTTGATTTAAATATTCGCTACTATTCGATACTAAAAGGATAGGTTAGGATGACACTTGTAGGGGAGGGGTATCAGGGGAGTGGGGGTTAAGGTGGATATCAAAAGGATAGAGCTCCGTGAACTCCTAAAATAACTTACATATATCGTAATAAAAAAAATACCAGTAATTGCGGAATCGTTAATAACGTTAACAACTGCAAGTTACGGTAATCACTTGAGAAATCTCATAAACGAGCATAACTTTTTCCTCGTGCCTTTTGGCGCCACGCATCATACCGATGACCCTGACCCTTGGCTGGATGTTATATTAACAGATTCTAGTGATAGGGTTATCTCTCATGAAAAATCAAGTGCTCCATTTATTAATGGCCACGATTATATTTTGATCGACATTTTCATTGGATTTGCCGCTCCGAAAAGAAGTCGAATTTTCTTCTAGGGATTTTTTTGAAACGGTCACGACTTTTCTTGGTCCTGGGTGCTTCTATTGAAATAAAAGTTATTAATTTTTATTTATAAAAGTCGTGCACATTTACTGCTCTGCGTCGTAATTGTGACGGCAGGCCAAATAAAGTGATTTTATTATGATTTTAAATATCATTAATAAATTAAATAAATATAATAATAAATATATTACAGGTCCGGGATACGAGGTAGTGGAGTGTATTCATCACAATAATAAACTTTATTTCGTTTTAACAAAAATAAATATATTCAATAAGATATTAAATGCGAAAATATTGCGTGTAATGTTGCATATATTTTCTATCACAAAATTAAATAAATATCTCTCTTTTTTGATTTTTACAAACGTATATATATATTATTATATTATATATATTCACCGATATATTATATAATATATGCGGTGATCGAAGTCTTATTTTGACATAGGACAGTTTACGCAGATACGCTTAACTTTGCGTTATCTGTTTATTTCGAAAGTTACAAGTGTGTGGTAATAAACGAATTTTCTATTAGAATCTAAAGCAGATACGCGTTAAATTGCGTTATCTTGCCTGACTAGATAATTTAACAAATATAAGAATATTCGAAAATTTCTCTAAGTCTTTTGAAAGGAACTGAAATTTTTCTAAGTCCAAGACTGATACGCTTAACTTGCGATATCTTTGCTTGACTAGAAAATTGTATAAGTCCTTCAAAAGTGAGAAAATATTCTAAGTTTATCTACCAAGGCGTAATAGTTGCTCTTGGTAGGACTAGTCCTCGCTTAAGTTGCGCTGGAGCTAGGTCTTTTTACTACCAAGGCTTTATGGTTGCTCTTGGTAGGACTAGTGCGCTGATAGTTGCGCTGGAGCTAGTGACTGGCTCTAGGCCGCGCGGGTCCTTATAAAGGCTGCGGAGAGAGCGGGGATCGCACCGCCGAAAAAACGCTTACATAAAAATATCACACTCACATTCACACCTATGTACAAAACCCATTCACACAAGCGTACGGAGCTGCGCGCGCCGCGCCGCTGCTGCGTCGTAGCTCCCACTCTCACACTGTGCACGCCGCACCGCTCGCTACGCTGTATATATAGATATACGTGCTCGCTGCTGCCGCTGTGTATATCTATATCGTGTTTGCTGCTGCTGCTGCCGCGTCGTAGGTCCCGCTGCCGCCGCTACTGCCTGATGGCGCTGCTGTTGTTGTTGGCTGGCTGCTCAGCTGTGGCCCGTAGCTCTTGCAAGAGTGGGAGAGTACGCTTATTTTTGCGTGCTTTTTCTAAAAAACAAGTCGCGAGACTTTAATTTTTTGTAGTGTTTTTTTATTGATGACTCTGCGGAGCGGTGTGGGGTGTTACTTTGTGACTATTTTTCCTCGACATTTATAGATATATTGATGCCTAAACTCAATGAGCTGATCTCAGACTCAAGTTTGACTGTTGACTGTCGGCTAAAAAATTTCCAGGCGATAGCCGTCACAGCGTTGGACTTGGTGGCAAAAATGCTCGTCGGGAGGTCAAAGTTGCAATTAAGAAAGCGCGCACTCATTATATACTAGATGGTTGTCGTAACAAAGCAAACTGTTGGGCTGTTTTACGCAAATGTGGTTCGATTCCAACTAAGGGAAAATCGCCTCTGCACTTCTCTGATAAAGAAGAGCTAATAAAATTTTACTCGTTAGTTACTTGCGCACATTTCGCATGCTCGAGCAGCGCACTGAAATTTGAAAGTCATAACATTCCGATGCCAGATAGGCCAGAATTTAGTTTTAAAATCCTGGACCATATTGAGGTGCTGCAAGCTATGCACGCAAACCTACTAAATGCTAAAAGTCGTAGTTGTGATGGCTTGTCCTTGTCATTCTACAAAGACTCTCTAACCAGTCCATTACCAGTTGTGTTTATCCATCTACATGATAGCAATCCGTTATTGTGCCATTGAATAAATCACCTGTACCCACTTCACCTGGCGATACACGCCTGGTGGCGATATAGCACTCAAACAGCACTTCTGAAGGTGACTAATGACGTTAGATTAGGAACAGACACCAGGCTGATCACCCTATTGTAGTTTTTTGATTTTAAACGTGCATTTGTCACTATTGATCATGCCACGCTGTTGATGAAACTAAAACTCATTGGTTTTTCAAATGAGGCGATTCTCTGGTTTCATTCGTATCTACCTGGGCGGTCACAAGCAGTAGTTGGTCTAGATGGTACACTTTCACGATTTTTGTCCAGCACCTCAGGGGTACCTCAAGGTTCTTCACCAGGACCGATTATCTTCCTGATTCACATAAACGAGATAGTATTCATACTTTATCACTGTAAGTGAAAATGCATGTTATTTGCCGACGACTTGCAAATATATGTCTAATGCTCACCACGTAACTTAAACTCTGCTGTTGCCCAATTAAATGATGATGCTAGTCGCATTTTAAACTGGTCTTAGTAAAACTAAGGCTATGGCTATCGGGTCAGTACAGCATCATATGCGACTAGATTGAAGTAATATCGCACCAATACTAGTAGGCGGTACTGTAATTCCCTTCGAAAACACTGTGAGAAATCTCGGAGTTACGCTTACCAAAACGCTTTCAATGTTAGTGATATTCTAGTGATAACTACCCGACTACTGTGATAAAAAATGTGCTAATTGTTTATTCTTCTATTTATTTATATTGTATCTTGTCTATCTATGTTTTCAATCTTCTTGTATGAATCTATCTATCTATCTATCTATCTATCTATCTATCTATCTCTTCACAAGGTAGCCTCGCTGGCCACGCGGCGGCTGGTTTCCTGCTTCCTCTCATCCTCTTCCTCTCTCTTACTTTCTCACGTAGTCCCGACGACGGAGGCCTTCCTCTCGTTCCAGCTTCCTTCCTCTTGTTCCTGCTCACACTATCTCTCCACACGCTCGCACACTGAACACTCGCGTGCGCTTTTCTCTCTCGTCGACGTGTCGCGTCGACGCGATCCAGACGAGAACTGCCGAGTCACGCTGCGTTTGCGCGCCCGGCGACACTCACCCGGCCGTTAGAGCCCGGCCGATAAGGTAGTCCAATTGGCCATGTGAGGCGCGAGACACGCTCAATGGCTGCTAGTCTCGCGACAGCTTGGACCGGCGGACTTCTTCCCAGAGCTCGCGTCGGCTGGCAATTTCCGCGTATTCCCGGGACGTAGCTTACATCTGAGAAAACACGGGCTTCGCACACGCCGACTGTCTCTTTCTCAGCCTTTCGTATTAAGGAGAGTTTGCCGCGCAAAACAACAACACACGTTTTGCACAGCTGCGACGTTTGCAACGTCACAACGCAAATATGGGAAAAATATTCGTTTATATCGCCAGAAAGCGAAAAAATATCAAACGAAAAGGAGTATCACTTACATGCAAGCAAGCGCATGAAATCGTCCTCAAAGGCACAGCAAAAAAAAACGCTCATGCAAAACATTTCAAACTAGATGTCGATGATAAAGTAATAATAAAAGCACTTTATGTATCAGACGCGGAAAAAGGAGAAATCGCAAATTTTTTAGAAATTTACAAGGGATCCCAAGAGATCCACAAAAAAGCTGGAATAGACACATACTTGTTGATAGATATAAGCATGCAAAAACAAGTTGGATGCACAATTTATAAAAAACCGCTGCCAAGTCATTGGCACTTAGCTTCCTCCTATTCTGCTAGTGGAAGATAATTACATGGGACAATCAACTCATGCTTTGATTTAAATATTCGCTACTATTCGATACTAAAAGGATAGGTTAGGAAGACACTTGTAGGGGAGGGGTATCAGGGGAGTGGGGGTTAAGGTGGATATCAAAAGGATAGAGCTCCGTGAACTCCTAAAATAACTTACATATATCGTAATAAAAAAATACCAGTAATTGCGGAATCGTTAATAACGTTAACAACTGCAAGTTACAAAATTGCGGGTGGCTTCATTTTTTTGTGAAAAATAACTTTTTCACAAAAAAATTATTTTTCACGATTTCTACATACCCACAGCCGCCTTTCAGACCCTTGACGTTGTTTTCTATATTCCCATAATCGCCTATTAAAATTTAAAAGCTCATTTCAGTACTCCCACAGTCGCCTTTTAGACCCTCGTAATAGTTTTCTGTATTCCATAGCTCCTGGGAGAGAGGTCTCACCGGAGATCCGCTCGGGACTGAAGCCCCGAGCTCTCTTAAGATGAGAGAGCGCGGGCGTCGGAGAAGCGGGAAAATATTTCAACCTTGTGGGTAGCAGTCTTTTAGGTACACTATTGTTGAATGTATTATATAAATCATATCATAATAAAAAGCAAAAATATTTTTTCAAAAATCGAAAAATGGCCATGAAATGGTCATACAAGAGTCTAAATCTTAAAAGAAAATTTACTCGAATTCAGAATCAGAAAACATATATGCACGTCCAATCTTATTACGATCGATCACGTAGTTCCAGAATTATAACAGTATACGTACGCACGCACTACGCATGTCGGGATGAGGCGCGGGAGGAAAGAACACTCTGCCTATCCTAGACTATTACTTTATTCTGTCTCCGTCTTCCAGCCTGACTGGTCTGGATCGTGTCGAAGCGGCACTGATCGGCGCTCGCTCGCGGCGTGAGCCGCTCTCTCTCTCTCTCTCTCTCTCTGTGGTCGGACGTGGCCACCACCTATCGGTGGTACCTACATACTCCCCCGAGAAGAAAATGAGAAGCATTTTGTTGATTGGAACTTATGTAAGTTGCGAGAGAGAGGATTTACAAGATTTTGTGTAGTCTACAAAAAAAGATGTCAGGGACTGGAGAGTATTACAAAAATAATTTACATTTTCTTAAAAACTAGTTGTTTGAACGTATGACAGTTTGCGCTTAGAATTACAAAGGTACTAGAGTTAGAAATCACAGTGTGATGATTATACAAGTATTTTCTTGTAGTGTAACGTAATGTAATACAATGTTTGTGTTGATGGTTTGCTCCATCTGACTCATAATTTGCTATACATAATACATATTAAAGTTGAAACTTAGATTACGCAAAGAACAAAAAAAAATTTTGCTTAGCTTGTAGGCTTTGGTTGGTTTTAGGTTCATAAGGTATTTCCAGAGTAGTGTGCTAGCTTGGCTAGGCTTTGGTTGGTTTTGGTTCTATAAGGTATTACGGTGTGTGAATGAGTATGAGTAGTATTAGGTACTGCACACCCCCGCAAAAGCCTGTGTTCTCTACGAGCGCGTTTGTGTGACTGAACTGAGTCAACATTGTTTTTCGTTTAAGAATGTGCGCAACGGTAATTGGTGCGTTTAGGCGCTGGTGGCGCGGACGGG
>CM053170.1:36936717-36996327 GCA_012977825.3 Pteromalus puparum | reverse complement strand
ACACACACACACACATACACACACACACACACACACACACACACAGCCATCCGCACGGACATTTTCTAAAAACGTATGATTCGTACTCCAAACACCTCCAAATGCGTTTCCACGAAGTATTAGCAAAACTGAAAATTTTACTATTACAAAGCTTCCTCTTGAGGAGGAAGCAAAATGATATTGAGGGATTTTCGGATCTAGGTGAACATGATCGTACTACAAAATTAGCAAATACCGTATTAGTTGCGATGTTATCGGGATTATCTTACAATTGGAAACAAGCAGTTTATTTCGCGTTTTCAAAAGGACCCGTACCAAGAACCACGTTAAAACCTATAATTACTGACGTCTTAGATATAACGTAGAAAGTACCGGACTTAAAGTAAGAATAATGGTTTGCGATCGAGGCAGTTCAAATCAGAAAACAGTCACTTTATTAGGAATAACACAAGATAATCCATTTATCGAGCGCTATGGTCGTAAAATCTATTTTAATTTTGATTCGCCCCACCTTTTAAAATGCTACAGAAACAATCTTTTAAAAAATGATTTTGATCAAGATGATGAAACTATTTCATGGGACACGATTCGCGAATTTAGAGAAGTCGAAAAATTTAAATCTTGCAAAGCTGCTCCTAAACTAACAAAAGAACACTTAGATCCGAATAATTTTGAAGAATGTCAAATTAGCTGTGCAAGTTTTAAGTTCATCGGTTGCACGCGGAATGATGGCAGGCTGGTATACGGGAGATTTAACAAATCCTTCGTGCGTTGCAACGGCTAACTTTCTACTCAGTATGAATAATATTTTTGACTGTTTAAATGCGAGACATCCTCAGGATCCGAATCCGTTAGAATGTGGTCTATCCGAAAAACAAACGCAAGTTGAAGAAGCTTTACGCGAGGCTTTACCGTGGCTTGAAAAAATTAAAATGTATAGTGGCTGGACGTTTAAGTATCCAGATTGTTTTGTAAATTTAATTTTAACAATTAATAGTATGTTAATGTTTCGGGATGATCTTAAAAACGAAGGCCGAGAATATTTTTTAACCGGTAAAGTTATTCAAGATCACAATTAAATTTTCTTTGCTTTAATGAGAACTTCACTGGGATGTAATACAAATCCAACCGCTATACAATTTCGAAAAAGCTTTCAGCATGGGATCATAACAACGCTGCTATGTCCTCCTGTCGGAACTAATTGTACACTTGATGAACACGTAAAGGAGGATGCCCACGGGTATAGATGAAATCGGCCCCCTCGGGGAACGTACGAAACCTACACCATCGTTTAGATCATGAAAAAACGCGCATTTTAAAAAAAAATCAACCCCCATACTTCAAGGGAAGCTGAGATATTTAGCAATGAAGTTGTCACCCCCGAACGTTGTAAAAAATTATAAAATACTCAAAATCTGCAGCTTTGCACCATTATTTCTAGACTTTTTGGGGGTCAATGGAAAGGTCTCGATAGCAGCTACCTTCTCAGTAAGGTTTCGAATGGGCGACGCACCCTTAAACCAGTTTTCAGAGCGATTTTCTCATTTTAGCTTACCACCCCTAAGATTTTTTGATTGAAAACGGCACTTTGCACCATTATTTTTTTCGGGCGCGATTTTTTTAGCCTATATCAAGACCTTTCCATTGACGCCCGAAAAGTCACAAAATAATGGTGCAAAGTGCCGTTTTCAATAAAAAAATCTTAGGGGTGGTAAGCAAAAATGAGAAAATCGCGCTGAAAACTGGTTTAAGGGTGCGTCGCCCATTTGAAACTTCACTGAGAAGGTAGCCTATATCGAGACCTTTCCATTGACCCCCAAAATGTCTAGAAATAATGGTGCAAAGCTGCAGATTTTGAGGATTTTATAATTTGTTACAACGTTCGGGGGTGAAAACTTCATTGCTAAATATATCAGCTTCCCTTGAAGTATGGGGGTTGATTTTTTTTTTAAATGCGCATTTTTTCATGATCTAAACGATGGTGTAGGTTTCGTACGTTCCCCGAGGGGGCCGATTTCATCTATATCCATTGGCATCCTCCTTTGTTGTTGGCTTATTCGGATGTTAAAGTTAATAAAACCGAAATGTTAAAAAAACAGGAGGAAAAGCAACAAGAAATTCGTTTGAGTGTAGAGTCGTGGGCGTTTAAAGAGTATTTCGATAAAGATGTTGATAACGAAGAGCAGATGGACGTTGAAACAGGGATCGAAGATGCTGATCTAGACGAAAGTGAAAGAGCGACGCTGGAAAAATGTGCAATGAAATACGTCGCAGGTTACTTAGTTTCTAAATATTTAAATAAATTTGGTTGTACAAAGTGTAAATAAACGTTGTCTAGGGAGAATCGTAATTTCAAAAATAAAAGTGATACATTAATTTTTTGGAAAGCTTACACTATTCCTGAAAACGAGCTTGGTAACTTAAAAGTTCCTTCAGATCAATTTTATTCCATTATTTTAAAAGCCTATCAAGTTTTTGAAAAAGAATTTTATTTACACTATACAGAAAGCAACATTGCTTCAAAATTAATTGAATTCATTGGAAACGTTATTATGGCAAACTTTGAATCTTTTTGGGTTGAAAACGACTGTACAGAGCATAGAAAATATATCATCAAACAATTCGTCAGAGTACATATTTTTTACTTTTTGAAATGGATATGTGCTGATTATCGTGATTCTGATAAAAAACGCAATTATGATATAGATTCATTCACAAATAAACTGAATGCCAAATTACTCAAATTAACATCATAAGATTTTTGACAATATTTGCGGAAAATTATTATCCTTCACTATTGTTTAATCACTTGATTTCTAATTACTTAGTTTTGCGACATAATTCGATGTATAAATTGCATGATTTGTAACTATTGTATATTTATTTATTTAGACCATATACATATGTCTTATAAAAAGACATCCTATAGAGACAAACTTAGTTGTCTGTACATAGGGATGGTACATAAAAAAAAAACTTAGAATCTAAACTTAAGAAAACTAAATAAGTACAGGAAGATGTCGAGCCAATCTTCCTGATAACAGTTTAAATATTAACGCAAAAGTTAAGTAACAGTGCAAAATAAATCTCTCTTTGATCAATCAATATTTCTCTCTTATAAATACTTTTAGTCTCTTCTTAATCGCGACTTTGCTAATCACAAGTGCTTTCAGATCATTTGTTAGCAAGTTGAAAATATTTAACGCAACAAAGTAGCTATTTTTTTTGCTTATAGCTTTATCAATTATTGGCAATTGAAGACTCTTATTTCTAGTATTGCTTTTGCTATTTATATATTTATTTCTTAACGTAGCATAATGATAAGATATAGCTTCTAAATGGAATAATTGCTTTACTGTAAGTGGAGGGTCTTGACGCTGAAAATTATTTTTGTTTATAATTTTCAATATTTTCCTCTGAATACCCTGTATTAGATAAACACAATTATTGTACGCTCCACCCCAAGCAATTATGCCATAATTGACTAAACTTTGGTAAAAAGCATAGTATATCATAGTTAAAGTTCTATAGTCCATTATATTCCTAATTTTGGCAAAGATAAAAACTAAGTATTTTGTTTTTTTAACCAAATAATTTACATGTTTATCCCATTTCATGTTATAATCAAAAATTAGACCTAGATATTTATAACTTTCTACTCTTTTTATTGTATTATTGCCTATCTCAATATTAAGTGAGACAGGAACACTATGGCAGTAGCTACCATAAGCAATATATACAGTTTTATTAACATTTAAAGATAATTTATTTACAGTAAGCCACTTTGCGACTTCCCTAAGATATTTGTTCATTTTCTCTTGAGCTGACTCCCACGTGTTATCACTAGCAATGATAACGGTGTCGTCAGCATAAGAAACGACAGTATCATCTTGCATACCTCTCAGTAGGTCATTAACGTATAAAATAAAAAATAACGGTCCTAGTATGGTCCCTTGGGGAACTCCGATGGGTATATCTTTGTATTCACTTTTCAAATTCTTTATTTTAACGCATTGTTTCCTACCAGAGAGGTAGCTGTTTATTAAATTTAAGGCACTGCCTCTTATTCCATAACTCTCTAGTTTATCCAATAGGTTTTTGTGATCTACCGTATCAAAGGCTTTAGCTAAGTCTAAGAAAGTAGTTATAATTGGCTTCGATTTGTCGATTTTTTTATATATTATGTCTGAGATATAATTTAACGCATCCGTTGTGCCTCTATTTTTAACAAAACCAAATTGTTTTTCCGATATGATATTGCATTCCATTAGAAATAAATACAACCTATTATACAAGATTTTCTCAAATATCTTTGCTAAGTTCGATATTAGTGATATCGGCCTATAGTTAGTCATACATGACCTGTCACCAGCTTTGTAAATAGGAACTATGTCAGCTTGTTTTAGAGCAGATGGCCAGGAGGCTTGTTGTATAGACGTATTAAAAATATGTTCTAATGGTTTATCTATATAGTTAACTAGGAATTTGATCGTTTTTGCATTGATATTATCAACACCTCCAGTCTTGTTTTTCAATGAATCTATAGTTTTTCGAATCTCAACACAATTGGTAGGATATATAAAGATTGATTTGCTATTTTTATCTGGCAATTTATGTTGATCTGTATCTGTATTAGGGATTTGTTTACTCAAGTCTAATCCTATTTTGCAAAAATAATCATTCATGTGGTTAGCTATAAATAATTCGTCTTCAATTTTTTGGCTGTTTATGACTAAGTAATCAGGTGACTTGTTTTGTTGCATATTTTTATTAAGTTTAGTATTAATAGTATTCCATAGCTGTCTTGGATTGTTACTAATTTTTTTTATTTCATTATTCTCAAATTTGTATTTCGCATCTTTAATGACTCTATTTAAAATTTTTTCGTAATTTTTATATTCATTTTTTAATTCCAAATTAGTTGGGTTCAATTTCCACAATTTATATAAATTTTCTTTAGTTTGACACGAGACTTGGATTGCTTTAGTTATCCACTTTTTTCTTGGCAGTGCTTCTTTATTTTTTTTCTTTAATTTTTTGGAATATGTAGCTAACTCAAGACAACTATGTATCATTTGAATAAGTTCATTTACTGCATCATTTGGATCCTGTTTTGTCAGTACTATCTGCCAGTCAAAATTTTCAGCTATGTTTTTTAACTTTTTATAGTTTATGCATTTGTTAACTGTTTCACTTGCTTTGTGTATCTTAATCTGATCTATATTTATGAATAACGGGTAGTGATCGTTAAACGGTGTATTTAATTTAAAAGATTCAATTTCTATATTCTTAGTTCTAGCGAAACAGTTATCAATGCACGTTCCCTTCTCATTATTTAAGGATGGCCGCGTAATTCCTCTGAAGTACGGTACATATTCACGTTCAAGATAATTAATTACAAATTCCTGACTAATTGATTTGTCGCTAGTTTCTAGATTTGCTACATTATTTTCTAGTATATCAATATTGAAATCTCCAAATATACAGTGATTTTTAACATTCCTATGTCTTACCAAGAATTTTTTTACACTATTGACAAATTCAGACTTTGGTATGTCATGACATCTGTACATAGCAGAAATTCTAATGGATTCACCTGTCATAAGTTTTATATCAGTACTTACAATACTCAATCTATCAACAACCTCAATTTTATCATTACTATATATGTTATTTTTTATATAAACTAAGACGCCATCAGCCTTATTAATTTTACTTTCATTATAACAAGTTTTGTAGCCTTGCAGTTGATAATATTGAGTGTATTGTAAGTTCCAAGTTTCAGTACATACAATTATACACGGCTTTCTTTCTAGAGACTCAATAAACACTTCTAGTTTTACAAAATTTGCATTTAAGCTTCTTATGTTTACGCATAAAATAAAGTTCTTCTTTGTCATTAATGACTTATTGAGTTCTTTTAGATTTTCGACTTCACATTCAAACTTGCCTATGTCCTCAGTGCTGATATCTTGATCCATTGTTATGTCTTACTCCTTAGTCTGTCTGCTATATTATTATTCAATGACTGAAGTGACATTGCCGAAATACCAGAAGCTTTAGCTACCATACCTTTCGCTGACGTTCCTACTTTACCGATATATCTTGGCAAAGTAGGTTTCATCGTATAGTCGGTATAATCAATATACTTCCTTATCTTGGATTGCAGAATTCCGCATTCTTGGCTATCCATTGCCACATGTTCTATATTGTACTTTGTTTTATATTTTTCATTACTGTAAGCACAGTTTGCACATTTGACCTTATTTGCTTGACAATCTACTGTTTTATGATCACCAGCACACTTTAGGCAAACAGCTTTATTTGTACACTTCCTACCGTTGTGGCCAAATCTGCTACAGTTAAAGCATGGTTTAACATTACAATAATCATATACTCTGCAGTTCTGGTATCCTACAAAAAGTCTATTCTTGTTTTCTCTAATGTGTTGGTATAACTCAGCAGGAACTTCCAATATCACAGACTGCGATCCAGTTTTACTGTTCTCGTATGAATTCAAAACAACACATTTTTTTTTGAAAGCACCAAAGTTCCTTTCATTGATGTCTAGTTCAATACTAGCATCGTCCATTTTTTCCAGGTTATTTAATCCTACAACTTTAACTTTAGGATTTATAACTTGTTCTTTATTTACATCACATACCTCAGCAAGTTTACTTTTTAGTAATTTATGTGCTTTGGTGACACTTTCCTCATTCAATAAGTTTATGACTATTTCATCTTTTTTCTTGATAACCTTCTTCGTTTGTATTGATTTATCCTTTATCAAATAGTGAGATACCTTTTTGTTTAATTCATCAATACTCTCATCATCTTTTTTTTTTAATATAATATTAGGAACACGTTTTGTCTTTAGGATAGTTTTGGTACTTCATATAGCTTCAGCAAAAGTTTTGCTTTTAATTGTCGGTATTTCATTTCTATTCTTATCTAATAACTCTTTTAATAATTGATTTTTATCTCTTAATTCTGTATTTATCTCCTTTAAAAAGGCATTTTCAAGTTTCAATTTGGTATCCAATGATTCACTATTACTTTCTGTTAGAACATTTTGAAAGTCTTCTAGTATCTGTTTCCTAATTTCTTGTTTTTCAAAGTGCTTTACTTGAGCAATTACAATCCTCGCATCATTACTCAGCAATTTATTATCTACTTTTGAGGTTAGGTCTAGGTCCTCGTGTTCATGACAGATTCCTAGAACTTCACTCAATAGCACTGCTTTGTCATTTCTCACAGAATCACTAGTATAGTATACTTCTTCACAAATAATACACACTACTACTTTAACTTTTTTATTTGGATGATTTTTATAAGTTTTGGTAGGATCACCACGCGGCAAGCCTCCGCTCGCCAAGGCCATCTTGGCCTATCTGTATTGTATATTGTACTGTATATTGTAAATATTATATGTATTGCGAATATTTTATATTAATTAATTTTTTAGATTAAGTTAATGACCTCGTTATGCGTTATTTTTCTGTAGGTTTGGTTCCAGAAGAGATGCAGTGCATGATTTGTAACTATTGTATGTATTGTAAATATTATATGTATTGCGAATATTTTATACTAATTAATTTATTAAATTAAGTTAATGACCTCGTTATGCGTTATTTTTCTATAGGTTTGGTTCCAGAACAGATGCAGTATCCTACCTAGAAAACGAGGTCATGGTATTCATCGAACGCCGATGTGGGTCTAGGTAGCCACAGGGAAAGCCTCCCTCATTCTGTTGACTATGAATTTGATAAACAAACAGTTTATCAGGCATATGTCAACATATCTGAATGATCGGTCGACGATGTTACGAGCGCAAGACGCATAATTAAGTGTGTATTCAGATGCAGTTTGCAGACCAAGCCGAGGCTGTACTAATTTTTTTTTTCAGATTGCAGCGCAAGCAGCCGCTCTGTTTATGTATATATGTATATATTAACTATATGCACGTATACTAACATGTCATATATCCTTAATTAATCTGTACATACTCATTTTCACTATCCTTTCCCAATGGAAGAAAACCTGCCACCTTCCCGTTGGTTTCCATTGAGTAGTGTCAACAAGTTGTCAGCACATAATTTATAATCACTCAATATCATATAAATATGTATATGGTTAAGTATCATTGTAATAAACAGTCATTATATACTATGTAAATGTATGCATGGCAAAATTATTGACATTAGCTAAGAGCAGGGTATGTTATGTATTTTTATTCTATTTACTACTACTGTAAATAAGGTTATTTGATTTATAATTTATTATTATAAACAAATGCTTTTAATTACATTTCTCTGTGTAATATAATGCATGCTACGAATTTCAGAAACGCTAAACCCGCGCCCATTCTGAATAAGCTACATTCGACGCGCCATATGCCTTATGGGGGGCTGAACTAAACAGCAGGGCCCCCCGAGTCTGGAACTTGGCTTCACGAAATCCCGGGATCCGACCTTCTATATAAGAACAGTATTTCTATATTCTCTGGCATTAGTATGGCCCGAAATTCAAATGACTAAGAAACACTTATTTTGGAAAAAACTTTCTCGGGTTCAATTATTTGTCGAAAAAATATAAATATTTGTTTGGATAGAGTGTTGAGGTATAAAAAGACAAAGATTTATGCACATTAATTCGTCCTTGTTATTTTATCGAAACTGAGGTGGCCTCTAGCATCGATATTATTGGGTACAGGGCTAATGGGTAAACCAAAATGAATATAATCAATCGTTCGGCGTTTCAAACATATTACAGGATCGAAATGATCTGAGTCCATAAAGAGCTGTGTTAACCTTTCGGAGAACTGCACCAACCTGCGGTTTCCACGTTAACTTCGAATCCATGACCACTCCGGGGTTAGTTACGGTATCGACAAATAGGGCAAATACACCCGTCTGCACCTTGATACCAGGCAAGCTCAACCCCTGTAGTTGATTTATATTATACTCTGATCCAAAAATAATAGCCTTTGTTTTGCCAGTATTGAGGTGCAGAGCATTGTGTGAAGCCCAATCCGACACAGCTCGTGCTGCCGCAGACATGCGATACACGCCCTCACAAAGATCGGCTGTCATCACTTAGGTGTAGGTTTGCAGGTCGTCCGCGTAAAGCAAATGCGCAACACTATTGGTCAGCAATCCCTTGGGTCCTTGAAAACTAGCCAACACCTCCTGGAGATCGTTAACGTAAATACTAAACAGTAAGGGCCCCAAGATCGAGCCCTGTGGGACGCCCAGGTTGGTTGTTAGCCAAAATGATTCTCCGTTTAATTGACAAGGAAGGGTCTCCAGGTGTACCTCACCGATTTTGATAATTTTGGGATATGTTGTCGTACTCGAGAAAATATTAGACACGTGTTTTTTCTTACGTGCTAACTCGTCGATTTAAGGGGTGAAAATCATCCTTGAAGTTTACCCCCAAAAACAGGTTTTTTCTAATATGTCAAAAACTATTTGGAGTTTCGAAAAAAAACCAATGCCAAATTCTTTATTAAAAAAAGACGCTACTGTAGGCACAACATTTATCCCGATGGGTGTCAACCCCTGTTTTTTAGGGGTAAATGTGCAAAAATTGATCAAATCAAAATTAAAGTTGAGGTGTTTTGAGATTTACGAAAATAAATTTTTTTCTTGATTGTTTTACCCTTGAGGTTATTTTTTTATTTTATCCTTATAACGAGTTGCCTTGTGTGCACTCGTTACGTCCCTCTATCTCCTATACTATATCATAATGTTACAATAAATATATCTTATCTGTAAACATTTCTGTAAAACATTGCTTTCAGCAGCAGGTAAGTGAAAGGAGCAGGCATCCTTAACACACACACACACAGAGAGAGAGAGAGAGAGAGAGAGAGAGAGAGAGAGAGAGAGAGAGAGAGAGAGAGAGAGAGAGAGAGAGAGAGAAAAAGAAAGNCCGCGCGTGTGTATCTGCGTGTAGCGCTATCAGTGAAAATGAGAGAGAGAGAGTGGGAGAGAGATTGCGCTGACAACGCGGTCGCGCTTCGCGCCGCGACACTTAGTGGTATAGAGCCGAGGAGCACAGTCGTGCTAATACCGCTACCTTTGTTTCCGCAACCTCGCGATTCTAAAGATATATTCGTGCGTGCGTTCGTATCCCGGAGGACTGTTGCTGCAACCATGACCTGATCCTTTGCTTGCCGCTCGACTTCTCGTAACACCCGGCCATACACGAGGCCTTGAGGCGTCCGTCCTGCTGTCCAGCGTCGGGCCCTGTTTATCCGTCCTGCGCCGCTCCGGTTGAAGCCACGAGGCATTCATTGAGTCCGGCGAAGCACCTTTGTAAGTACTTGTCCGATCGCAATACTCTCTCTCTCTCTCTCTCTCTCTCAGCATCATTCGCTCTGCTCCGTCTCTCTTACTCCGCGCAGAAACCTTGTCAATACTCAGCTTGTGTCACTTTGCTCCTGACTCTATCCATTCCCATGCGATTCTCTCTTAACTTAACTTGCGAACTAGCTACGTAGCCAATTCACTCACGACGCCTCCGCGGGCTCACGTGCACGAGGACTTGCACGTACAACATACTGCGCTACGGGCCAGGCTTTGCATAGCCTTCAAGAAGCCTGCAACGAGCTGCTACATCTCTTTTCCTCTCGCTTTATCACCGATCAGTGGATGCGCCACTGATCGCTTATACACGGGTGCGGCTCCCGTCGTTCTCAAATATTTCGGTCCAAGAACCCCGTTATATCCTTAAATAAAAAATTATATTCTTGAATTATTTTTAAATTTGTTTAATTTATTTGCAGATTTACACATTTATTGTATATTTTCAGAATAATTTATAAATTAATAGTTTAAAATTATAGAGTTTTAAAATGAATCATAAAAGAAACCCTACAAATAAATGGAAAAAAAATCAGGAAGTAAATGTTTTAATTTTATATCGCTTGCCAAACATTTTAAAATTGAAAAATTATTCATGGATCTAATTTTTCATTTAAGGATAAAATAAAAATATTACCTCAAGGGTAAAACAATCAAGAAAAAAAATTTTCTTCGTAAATCTCGAAACACGTCAACTTTAATTTCTTATTTTCTTGATGATAGTGCAATTTTCAACCAAATCTAGCCGATTTGGTCAATTTTATATTGAAAAAATAGCGAAAAATTGCACATTTACCCCTAAAAAAACAGGGGTTGACACCCTTCGGGGTAAAGGTTCTGCCTACAGTAGCGTCTTTATATAATAAAGAATTCGGCGTTGGTTTTATTTAAAAACTCCAAATAGTTTTTGAGATATTAGAAAAAATCTGTTTTTGGTGGTAAACTTCAAGGGCGATTTTCACCCCTTAAATCGACGAGTTAGCACGTAAGAAAAAACACGAGTCTAATATTTTCTCGAGTACTACAACATATCACAAAATGATCAAAATCCGTGAGGTACACCTGGGGACCCTTTCTTGTGAGTAACCATTTTTTGATTACGTCCTGACTAGTAAGACATGACCCACCGGGACCACTGATCTGGAAAAGACCGAGATACTACCTAAACATCCCTATGTGCGCGTATAGCGAGGTTGCATTCATAGGCCAAGCAATAAAGCATTTCTGGCTGACATTAAATTTAACAGAAAACCAACTGTGCGATTATATCCAGGGTAATTAGTAGAAGAAAAAGCACACTCTTAAACTCCTGAATCATTGGCTTATTCTTTGTTATTAACAAACATGTGCAAAAAATTGTACTTTTTTAAGTTTTTTAAGTATAAAACGGAAACTCTTGGAGGAATCTGAATGGCCCAGTAAAGTACAAAATTACGTAGAAAATAAGACCTTGAATGATGCAATCGGACAATTAGAATCGAAGCTATTGCAAAAAAACAAAAAATTTGCCGTTTTTAAAAAAAATTCATAATCTTGCCAATTTTTTATATCAAGAAATGTAACTTTGAACACAGGTAGCTATTAAGATATTTCATGTGTGAAAAAATCGCAAAATTTTTCAAACGGTGATTGCGGAAAAACTATTTGTCCGAAAGAAACCGGTTTTTTCACACATGAAATATATGTTAATAGCTACCTGTGTGAAAAGTTTTATTTCTTAATATTAAAAAATGACAAAGTTATGAATTTTTTTTAAAAAGGCGAACATTTCGTTTTTTTGCAATAGCTTCGGTTCTAATTGTCTGATTGCATCATTTAAGGTCTTATTCTCTTCATAATTTAGTACTCTACGATTCATCCTATTGGGCCATTCAGATATAATACAAATCTGGATATGGATTTATACAATCTGACAAGGTTATTTTTAAAGTATTACAATAAACTTGAACTGTATATAAATTGATATTGTATCTTCAATAAGTTTTAACTTAAAACGCTTTATCCCCTGAATAAGTTCAGTTAACAGATTTCTTATGGAAAATATATATCTAACACTCGTGAATTTACAAATAATTTTTTGAAAGTGTACTACGGTAATACGAGTGAAACCCAACAAATTAATCTCAAACAAAAATTATTGTCAGAACTCCTCTTTGCTCCTGGTATGCGAGATTCAAAAGACGAGTTTCTTCTAACAATATTATAAAGCGTTTCGTCCTAGACTGTTGGACTGGACTCCTCAGTAAGGATCCAACAGTCCTCCTTAGACGCTCTGCTGCAAGATGTTACTACAGCCCAATATATGAAGGAGTCCCTCGGCTACTTCAGTTGTGGGAAGTAGTCAGCCTCCTACCGGCATTTCTTTCAACCGTATGCCGAATTACAAAATATATATCTAACACTCGTGAATTTACAAAAATTTTTTTGAAAGTGTACTACGGTAATACGAGTGAAACCCAACAAATTGATCTCAAACAAAAATTATTGTCAGAAATCCTCTTTGCTCCTGGTATGCAAGATTCAAAAGACGAGTTTCTTCTAACAATATTATAAAGCGTTTCGTCCTAGACTGTTGGACTGGTCTCCTCAGTAAGGATCCAACAGTCGTTCTTAGATTTCTTATGGCTTGCGGATATATTTTCAGTGTTCATGATGATAATCTTATGTTTGTAAATCTGAACTATGTTACTAAAACATGTTGTTTGACGGTATACATACTTAAAAGCTGCCTTGTTTTAAATTTTAAGCAGAGATCAGTGGTCTGAATCTCTCAATAATTATTTATGAGTATGATTTTGTAATATTTTTCTGTATGTCTAGGTGTATAAACAATTCTGCATTTGTTGGATTATGGTCTACTGCGTCTACCAGAGTCAAACTAAGGATACTGATGGTGCTGATAACTGAGCTATCGAAATCATGGAGTTGGAACGTAACTTCATTTAAGACTCGTGCACTATTATAGTACTACTATAGTGCTATATTGATGGATGAGTATTTTTATCAGGTAAGATCAGTGATTTGAATAATTATTTGTGAGTAGAAAATTCTAATGTTTTTTTTTCTTTTCTAGTTTCTCAACATTGTGGCCAAGTGCTGATTGGTATTCTTTCAACAGCCATAAAAACTACTGGAAAACTGGCAACTTACTTGTATTTGTATCAATTATTTATTTTTGTTTGTAGACCTGTTCTTAAAATAAACCTTATTTTAATTTTATTTTATTGTAATTTCGGATAAATAATACAACACTGCTGTATCGCAAGTAGTAGGGGCAAAGGGGATTCTACCTTAAGTTACCACCAGAGTTTCGATTCCTACCTTACCGACCCCGATAGCTGTCGGTCGGTGTGGCAGTTCTGCCTTATCGGGCCCCCTCCCCGTGGCATCCCGCGTCCCGCGGTTCCCTGCAATACCGGCAGCCCACGGCCTCAAAAAGATTGTTGATCAATGTCTTTACAGTTATTTTTTTTTTTAATTATTACTGATAGGTTGAATTACGTCAGTTGTATTATATATAGTAACTTTGTTCTCTCCCTTTTTTATATAACCACACTGCTTTTTAGGCACGACCGCGACATGGAAGTGCCTTATAGTTGCGTGCGCGAAAAATGTGTGAGATGCGATATCTCACGCAATTTTCGACCGATCGGGCTGAAATTTTAGGAGGAGTCTCCTCTCGCACAAACTAAAAAACTTTTTTTTGTATCCCGATCCTCAACGTTGTTTTGAAATGCGGGCACAATTTGTTTGATTTTACATGTAATTACATGTAATTTTTAATAAAAATTTTGTTGTGATACAATATCTCTGAGAGACTTTAGTCAATCAGGCTAAAAATTTTTTTGGGATCTCCTCTCATAATAGTAAGGTGACGGTCCTATTTTGGACTTGATCCTGTACATATACGCAGAATGCGGTCACCTTCAAAAATCGCTAAAAATGGTTTTTTAGCTGTAACTCGAATTCTAAGCATGCTACAAAACAAGTTAAACGGAAAAGTTGTAGATCTTTGAAAAATACAACTTTTTTCTATTTACATAAAATCATGAAAATGCTTAGAACTCGAGTTAACAGCCCAAAATCGATTTTTTACAGCTAAAAAACCAATTATTTGCCATAAAACTTTTCGGATTTACATTTTACATAAAAATGTTGGATATAAAAGTTGTAAACAATTTTAATATACAACTTTTTACCGTGGCAAAGATATTTTTTAACACTTTTTGACATACAACATTCCTAGAAGCGATTTTTTGATACATAAATTCAATAATAACTTCGCTGCAACATGCCCCATCTGACCCAGTGCGAAAAATGTGTGAGATTCGATATCTCAGCCTGCTCTGAGAAGCCTGACACGTCCCTCTAAACTATGCTATTATAATACATTTTCTAAATGAAACCCTATTACTAAATCAAATCTTGATAAAATCTTGAATCTTCTGTTAACTATCTTTAAAATCCTCTTAAAAATCCTCTTGAGTCCTTTAATGTTAAATTGTTTTTTTTCTCCTACAAGAAAAATAGAATTTAATTAATAAAACTAGAAAACAATGACTGTATAATTTAATTAACTGTTAAAGAAAAACCAGCCTCTAAAATACATGATTATAGATACGTATAGTAGAAGTATAGTAGTGCCATAGTCTTGAATGAAGTTACGTTCCAACTCCAAGATTTTGATAGCTCAGTTATCAACACCATCAGTATCCTTAGGTTGACTCCGGTAGACGCAGTAGACCATAATCCAACAAATGCAGAATTGTTTATACACCTAGACATACAGAAAAATATTACAAAATCATACTCATAAATAATTATTGAGAGATTCAGACCACTGATCTCTGCTTAAATTTAAAACAAGGCAGCTTTTAAGTATGTATACCGTCAAACAACATGTTTTAGTAACATAGTTCAGATTTACAAACAGAAGATTATCATCATGAACACTGAAAATATATCCGCAAGCCATTAGAAATTTGTTGACTGAACTTATTCAGGGGATAAAGCGTTTTAAGTTAAAACTTATTGAAGATACAATATAAATTCAACATACAGTTCAAGTTTATTCAAATATTTCCAAAATTACCTTGTCAGATAGTATATATCCATATTCAGATTCGTATTAAAATAGTTGAAGTATCCAAGAACGCCAACCAATACTCCAAGACAGCATCAATTCAGTTGCAAGATAGTCTCAAGGTGATCCAATCAGCTGGCAATGCCAAGCAGGACTGCCGGATAGTAGAAATAGAGCTCCAGGATCATTCGCAGGTGGTTGAGCCAGCTAGAAGCGCCAACCAGCACTTGCAGAAAATTCAAATGTAATTCTAAGGTTGTCTCCTGGTGATGACATCAGCCAGAGATGCCAAGCAACACGATCAGATACCATAAATCCAGCTCCAGAGTCGTATTGAGGCTGTTGAAGTACCTAGAAACGCCAACCAGCACCACCAGAGAGAGAAAGAGAGAGATTAGATTTTAGATTTTAGATTTTATGTGTTTATTGCTGTACATTATGTTTTACAAATAATATTATAGAAAATATTTACAGATTAATTATAGGTTTGAGCGATAGATGATATGAAGTATGTTAAATAATGGTGGTGAGATGAGATAGCGAAAAGTTATGCATGAGGTGTTTGTGTGATAGTTACTATTGTTTGTGAAAGTGTGTGAGAGAATGTTGCGAGCTCAGTTGTTTCCATTCGGTTCTTCTTGAGCGAAAAAGTATTGTCTAGCCTGCGCCTTGAAACAAGAAATTGAGCTATTGTTACGTAAGTGAGATGGTAGGGAATTCCAGAGATATGAGGCGCTGATGTGGAATGATTTCCTCAGCGTCTCTGTGGCGAAGGGGGGGATGTCTAGAGGACTCACTTCACCCCTCACTGGGCGGAGGGCGACGTGGAAGTTAAAATAGGCTAAGATGTAGGATGGTACAGCAGTATTAAATAGTTTTCTTAGAAAACAAGCCATGAAGTACTTCCTACGTCCGGCGGTGGTGAGCCAGCCGAGCTCACGCCTGTAAGGAGTGATGTGCTCATCCCTTCTTACACCATAGATGTAACGAATTCCTGTATTTACCAGTCTCTGTAGTTTGAGGTCTAGTTCTTTAGTCAAGTCGCAGTATACCAGTGAGCAATAGTCAATGATGGGAAACAGGAGAGCCTGCACAAGATGTTTGCGCAGTCTAAGGTTAGTGCTTTTTCGAAAGAAGTTTAGAGAGAGAGAGAGAGAGAGAGAAAGAGAGAGAGAGAGAGAGAGAGAGAGAGAGAGAGAGAGAGAGAGAGAAAGAGAACAACTCTAAAAAACAGATCAGAAAATTACACTGATTATACTGCACATAACACAATAGATATCTGTTATAAACATAATGAACACAGGAAATAGAACAAAGGAAAACCAGTCGTAGATCTTATGCGATAGTGAATCTTCATCCAAGCAGCATCTTGCAAGAAAAATGTATGCAAGGCGGCAAGCCACATAGCGGCCGAAGGCCGCGTTGTGGCGCGCTAGTTTAACAATTATTATATGTACAATTAGATATGTTATGTATTTACTATATACTTATTACACAATAACACTTTATTATAAATTAAAATGAATTTCACTGAATGGATCATCACTTATATATTACACTTTTTTTAAATTACTACTGACTGGATCGTCACTTGTCTTCTTCACAATCATAAGATAATAACACTTTTTAAAATAACCTTGATTTTCACTGAATAATTTTGGACATGAAATGAAGAGGAGGATAATTCAAATAAATACAATTTTAGGTTATATATATATATATATATATATATATATATATATATACACAACTTACCTAAAATATAAATATTATAACGAGTTGAGCATCGCTGCTCGAACTCGTGTGCAGTGTAAGCACCGCTGCACTGCGACGAACGTTAGAGTCCACCACGCGCGAATTCGGGGATCTAGACTCGCGCGACCGGTGGGGGGAGAGAGAGAGAGAACACGCGACGAGACACGCGCCGCTAATAGACAGACAGATTTTGGCCTGCTTAGAGACAACACGCGAGTTTTCGTTCTAGCGACTTGAAAGCTTGTGCCAAGGCTCGTGACTGGTGTGAGAGAGATCCAGCGCATCTACCCGCGTCCCTTCGCTGTACCGAGAAGAAGGATGTCTCAACTAGATTCACCCTCGTATACAGGTGTGTAAGCGGCCAGTGATTGTGAGTGAGTGCATGTGCGATACGCTCTCCGCGAATGGAGAGCGCAAGGATTCTCGCTGATGTCGAGAACGCGGCGTGGCAGCGGCCCGTCGGATAGCGCGCGACCTTCTCGCGCGCGTCTCATGTTCAACTAATAAGCCGCATTAACAACGGCTCGCGTATCTCTCGTTTGTATCTAACTTCGTGTAATAATAACGCTGTACGTTTATCTTAACATTCGCGTTGTTATTGAGAGACCCGAGCGCGTACCGAATCCTAACTCCTTCCCACGAATACCGCCGCCTCTGCGGGCGTTGCAAGGTCCGCTTGCAACGCGTATAATCGTAAAGAGCAGCCGAGCCCACGTGAGAGCAAGTGGTGGACACTAAAGCGACTTTGTCGCGAAGCTGCTACCCAGCAGCATTGATCGTGGGATACTGCAGCGTAGAGCCCGACTCCGCATCACCGTGGGACGCAGTCCGCATTGCAAAATTACGATAATTTTGATCCCCGTTTCAGTGATATCCCCGGTTCAGTCATATATTCAGATCAATAATATAAAATTATAAACGTATATGATATATTCTTATTCATATTTATAAAATGTTGTAACTATACTAAGCTGTTTTTCCCCTTTTTATACATGAATCAAATAAATTCAATTAGGCAATTGCCTAGATATTTTAATCGAACTTCTTGATTTTTAGTATTTTCATTAAAAGTATTGAACGTTTCTTCTTGTTCAATGAGTATAGCATTAACTCGAGTTGGTAAAAAAAACATAAAAAGAAGAGTCAACTGTAATACAATTTTCATTCCAAATCTAGTAGCAACTTTTTTCACAGCAGTAATCAAATACGATTGATTAACTGCCAAGTCTCTTAATTTTTTAGTTATAAGGTAACATGGAGTTTTTCCAGCCTGATTTAATACATCCATGATTTTGTTGATTGTACCAAAAGAAAATGTCATTGTATTAAACGACAACTTTTTTTATTCACTTTAATAGTAAAAGCACTTACACTGTTATAACGAGAGGATTCACTGAGAGCACAAAGCTGAGATTTGTGTGCACTGGTGTTCTGCAGCCGATTTTATAGGCACTGCTCTCGCGTCATCCGTATACCTTTCCCGCCCTTTTAACGCGAATCGAAGGCCGTGTGTTATGGCCAATTGAATGCGCGCGCAATCAAGGTCGCCAATCCCCACTTATGTGCACGCTACCCTTGAACTTGCGTATATAAATGTCCGGAGCGCACCCAGGCGCACTCATGATCGGTTGTTTTCTAGTGCAAATCGTGCGCTGCAGCACACACATATTGCGGTTGTGGGCCTGCAGTGTTAGTTAAGAAGCAGAGAGAACAAAAAAGTGGAAAAAAATGAGTTTTGATCCTAAGAAAGTGTGTGAAAGGCAAGAAAGAAGCCCATTTAATTGGCAACTACCACGATTTGCTGCGGACCAGCAGCAACCGCAGCATCAACAGCAGCAGCAGCAAGCGGAACAGATTCAGCAGCTTCAGCAACAGATTAGGCAGCTTCAGCAACAGATTCAGCAGCTTCAACGACAGCTTCAGCAGCAGCAGCGGCGGTGGCGGCGGAACCAGCACGAGCTCTCTTTTGTGGATGTACCGAATTCACCTGATTCACGAGATAATCGAGGCTCTTATAACTACAATATTTTCATGGATCCTGGTAGTCCGGATTCACCTGATTTACGAAATAGACGAGGCTCTTATAACTATATTTTCACGGATCCTAATACTGGAGAGTTTGATGGTTTTTCAGGGTTTCTGAAACGCCATTTACCACAACCATAGTAGTGATACAATAGTTTTAAAAAAGACTAAGAGAAATTTACTTTTAAGAACAATAGTTAGTGAAGTATCATTAAAATTATAAGTCGACCGTTAAAAGTAAAAACGCGTAGCAGCGTGACCTTTGTTTCTGCTTTATACTCAAGTCGACGTCGTTTCTCACTGCACCATGAATAGTGCACTGTGTGCCGGGTCGAATGTCACCCAAAAATTTTGGGTAATAAAACTCTAGCCCACAAGAGCCTGGTAAAGCGTGTGCTGTAGAAAAAGATTTTCTTCAGACTAGTGCAAGCAGCGGTCGTAGAAGCAATGTTTAAGAATAGATTCAAGAAAATGTATTATTATAAATTAAATTATATTTTTTACGACAATGATGCCATCGATGAGACAATCATAGTTGAAGACGTGAAACCGGGCCAGTAAGAACTTGCGAACCAACACGGACATTCTCTACCTTATAATTTATTTCTTTCAGTTTTTTGAAGCTTCTACTCCTGAACAGCAGGTGCTTACCGAGTCGCAGACTATCAAAGAAATCGATAGTCTTGAGCAGCAGGAGAAGCAGCAGCAGGAGCAGAACCAGGAGCAGCAGGAGCAGAACCAGGAGCAGCAGGAGCAGGAGCAGCAGCAAGAGCAAGAGCAGCAGCAGGAGTAGCAGCACAACGAGTTGGTTCAGGTAGATTTTTTTTAAAGTAATAATAGTTATTTCTGTGTTTATGTGCGTATGCGTGTATGTGCGTGTGCATGTGTTTATGTTTGTGTGTGTATGCGTGTGTGTATGTGCGTATGTATGTGTGTATGTGCGTGTACATGTGTTTGTGTGTGTGCGTGTGTGTATGTGTGTGTGTGTGTGCATGTGTGTATGTGCGTGTGCATGTGTTTATATGTGTGCGTGTGTGTATTTGCGTGTGCGTGTGTGTACTTGTACATGTGCATGTGTGTATGTGCGGGTGCATTTTTTTTTCTGTTATACGGACGTTAACAGAGCGAACTCGGTTCAAGTGGCCCTACGACATCAAATCGAGAATTCCCGCCAGGACCTCGATAGCATCGCTAGAGGTCGTCCTATATCCGCCAATGACGCGTAGACAGGCCCGACGGCGTGCTGATGTTACCTCCTTGGTGTACGACTTCACCGTTGCTGCTTCATGCCAGACCGGGGTGGCGTACAGTGTAATTGAGTCAATTACGTGTGTCATCAGCTGTCTTTGAGTTTGCCGCGGTCCGCCTATGTTTGGCATCAGTCCCGCTAACGCATTCGCCACCTGCGATGCTTTCTTACCTACTTTTTTAAGGTGTTCATCGAACCTTAGTCGGGCGTCGATTTGTACTCCTAGGTATCGTATGGAGGGCGCCAAGATAATATCGCTGCTTCCAACCCTTAAGGTTATTGTCTCCTTTTTCTTCCGGCTTGTCACCAGGACCGCCTCCATCTTGTGGTCGGCCAGTTGGAAACCAGCTGTCGTGATCCAGCTTCTTATGCTGCGGATTGCGTCGTTTGCGTCTTCGGTAATCTCCTCTAATGTTTTACCGGTCACTACTATCGCAATATCATCCGCAAATCCAATAATCTTAATATTGGGAGGTACCGGAATCCTCAATACCCCGTCATACATGATGTTCCACAGTGTTGGGCCCATGACTGACCCCTGTGGAACGCCTGCAGTAACATCGTGTTTCACAATACCGTCGTCCGTGCGATATTGTAGTGTCCTATTGCTTAAGTAGCTTGCCACTATTTCCCGAATATAACTTGGCACCCTCAGTCCTTCTAAGGCACTGATGATTTGGGGCCAGCGTGCAGAGTTAAAAGCATTTTTAACGTCCAGGGTGACAATAGCGCAGTACTTCTTAGCTCCTCACTTCCATCTCTTGCCGCTAATTGCCTCGCGTGCTGTGTTAACCACTAGCATGATCGCGTCTGTGGTGGATTTGGCTTTGCGAAAGCCGAATTGACGTTCTGATAACCCTAAGGACCCTTCGGTGAAATCTTGAAGTCGTCCGACTATGATTTTTTCAAGAATCTTCCCTGGGGTGTCTAACAAGCAAATAGGCATGTAGGACGACGGATCTTCCGGTGGTTTGTCACCTTTTGGCAGCAGGACTAGCTGTTGCAGTTTCCATCGTTGAGGAAAGATGCCCACCTGAAGACACGCTTCAAAAACCCTTAGAAATACCCTTGGGTTACTTTTTATTGCCAGCTTGATGGGCTTTCCAGTGAACCTGACATTGATCGTCCTTGGGAAAGAGGACTTCAATTATGCTGCTCAAGAATTCCGCTTCGCCTGGCGGCGCTGCTACTTTGCCCTTTAGTCGTGTCATGATCACTTGGTAAGGACGGCCCCATAAGTCCCTGTTTACTTCCTCACAAAGTTCTAGATTACAGTGTTTTTTGCTCGATTTTATTGCTTTACGTAGCCTTCTTCGTGCCTGCCGGTATTGCTCCCCTAAGTTTTCTCGATTGTTCTGGGCTCTTTGAGCGAGTCTGCGTGCTCGATGGCATTTCTTGCGCAGTTCAGCAATTTCACTTGTCCACCAGTATGTTTCCTTATGCCCTTTTTTCGTTTGTTGGGATCGTGTCATGGATACATTACACGCCTCTGTAACGAGGTCCATAAGAGAGTCGGCCATGGAGTTAGGTGTAGCCGCATTGAGCCCTTCCCCTTCCATCATGACCTCAAAAGCTTCCCGATCTAGTGATTTGGCGTTCCATTTACGCATATTATACGTCTTCGGCCTTCTCGCAGTCGCTATTTCGTACAATATAGCCCGGTGGTCACTGTGCGTTTATTGATCGTGTAAAGACCGTATTTAGTATGAATACAGGCTGCGCGAGTCGTACAAATAATTATTTTATTCGCGGAAACTAGCATAGGCTCGTGAGCCTTATTGTTACTAGAGGTGTTGAATCTACAATCTACGTGGACAAGTGGCACGTGACTATCGCGGCGATGGGTCTGCTACGCGGACGCTCGTGCGCGGACAGTAGTCTGTCCACTTTCTATTCTTGCGCGGATCGGTTCTTTCGGGCGGACGCTGTTGGTGTGTCCGCAATCGCGATGAATTGAATCACGGACAATAGTATATCACGCTGCAGATGCTCGGACGATGGAATGTCCGCAAGTGAATTGCTCGCTCTTACCTTCGGTCTTGATGATGCTGGCAAGCTTACTTTGTTCCTTTATTCTTAGTTGTTTAGGTTGTTTTAAGGATACGCTTATAATAATAATAATTATTATTATAGAATCTGATTAATTGTTATAGTTTCTTTATTGGAGACAACCCGGAACTCAGCTGATGTTACACAATTTAATACAGGATGTTTGATAGTTTAATCTAATAATTATACAATTGTGGACTTACAATTATTGTTGCTCTGCGCACTAGAAATGGCTCTAATCACTCGTTCGTGGCAGGTGCTATTTGTTCTTAATCTACACGATTACTCGTGGCAATAATGAGTAAGATTGGCCTACTGCACAGATGAAGGTTACTTCACTTGCTTTCGCCGGAGATGCCACTCGGCGGTCCTTCGCTATTACTGTACTACGTTCAACTCACGTCTAGCAACGAAGAGTTATACTATATTCTACCCACAGAGTTTGAGTGGGTTCTAGGCACTCAATAAGCGATGCGAGCAGGAATACAGCACTCGTATTCAATCACCAGGTCCAGTTGTCGGTAGGAAGAGTATACGTGAAAAGGCACTGCGTGGATCGATCCCGGAGCTTATAAAGCCTCGGTGTCGATACACGCAATTGACATGATTTTATTGAGAAGGCACTACGCGACCAATCAGTATCTGCCACTACGAGGGTACACGCATGCAGGTGTTGTAATTAACCGCGCGCGAGCAGTGCTGACTCGCAGGTCAATCACTGCTCCGATTTTCGGCGATGCGGTTTGTAATGTCGGCAGTCTGTTTCGGTAGACGTCGTCTGTGCGTGTGCATGAATCCATCGCACAGCGTTATACATATACTTATTTCCTGTAGAACGTGGGACATTACAGAATCATACGTTTTTAGAAAATGTCCGGCGGATGGCTGTGGTGTTTGTGTGTTGTGTGTGTGTGTGTGTGTGTGGTGTTTGTGTGTGTGTGTGCGTATACCGCCAAATTTTGTAACCATGCGACGGATCGTAATAAAATTTGACATGCGTATTTTTTTCTAATTCTGATTTAGGTCATTTTTGTTTTATGATTCTGACCATTTTATGGCCATATTATAGCCATTTTCTATTTTTGAAAAAATATTTTTGCTTTTTATAATGATATGATTTATACAAATATTATCAATAATAGTGTATCAAAAGAACATAAATTTGTCTACTTTTCCCCGCAAGATTTCTAGATTGACTGATCTGTTCATTTTTTGATGATTAAAAAGTAATTTTCGAAAAACATATATATTCTCAAAATAAATAGTTAAATGTTTTAAAAAATATTCATGACAATAAAAAACAACGATATCTACTAGTTGAAAATTTTAAGCAATTTTGGCGACTAGTTTTTGAGATAAAAATCAAAAACTAAAAAAAATGTTTTTTTTTTGCCGTACGATTACGTGAGTAAAAAGGTTTAAATTGAGTTGAAATTTTAGAAAAGATTGTATCTTTTATCACTTCGGCTAGGTCTTTTTGTAGCTTATGAAACCTTTTAGTTTAAAAGATATTAAGATTCAAATCTTCAACTCACACCCTGTATCGCGGTGTGACTGAACATTATTATTTTTGTTAACCCATATAATTTGATATTAAAGCTTAGAATGTTTTGGAGAGTTTCATGGTTTTATAAAATGTCCGTTGCGATGGTTTGTCTGTTGTGTGTGTGTGTGTGTGTGCGTGCGTCCGTGCATGCGTGCTAGTATTTCTGTCAATTCTGGACTTGACGTAATCTAGCGTATAAGATTGGACGTCAATATGTTTTCTGGATCGATGCGGTTTGTAATGTCGGCAGTCTGTCTTCGGTAGGACGTCGTCTGTGGCGTGTGCATGAATGTCCATCGCACAGCGTTATACATATACCTTATTTCTGTAGAACCGTGGGACATTACAGATATCGTTTTTAGAAAATGTCCGCGGCTGGCTGTGGTGTCTTGATGTGTTGTGGTGTGTGTGTGTGTTGTGGTGTTTGTAGGTGTGTGTGTGCGTATACGCCAAATTTTGTAACGCATGGGCGACGGATCGTAATATGAAATTTTGACATGGCGTATTTTTTTCTAAATTCTGCATTTTAGGTCTTTTGTTTTATGATTCTGCGCATTTTATGGGCATATTATAGCCATCTTTTCTATTTTTGAAAAATATTTTTGCTTTTTATAATGATAATATTTATACAAATATTACGTTTCAAGTAATAGTGTATCAAAAGAAATAAAGTTGTGTCTATCTTTTCCCCGCAAGATTTCTAGATTGACTGATCTGTTCAGTTTTTTGATGATTAAAAGTGAATTTGTCGAAAAGACATAATTCTCTCAAAATAAATAGTTTAAATTTTTAAAAAATATTCATGACAATAAAAAACATTACGATATCTACTAGGTTGAAAATTTAAGCAATTTTGGCGAGCTAGTTTTTGAGATAATAAATCAAACTAAAAAAAATGCTATTTTTTTTTGCGTACGATTCGGTGAGTCAAAAAGGTTTAAATTGAGTGAAATTTTAGGAAAAAGATTGTATCTTTTATTCGACTTCGCTAGGTCTTTTTGTAGCTATGAACCTCTTTTAGTTTAAAAAGATATTAGATCAAATCTTCAACTCACGACCTGTTCGTCGGTGTGACTTTGAACATTATTATTTTTGTTAACCCATATAATTTGATATTAAAGCTTAGAATGTTTTGGAGAGTTTCATGGTTTTATAAAATGTCCGTTGCGATGGTTTGTCTGTTGTGTGTGTGTGTGTGTGTGCGTGCGTCCGTGCATGCGTGCTAGTATTTCTGTCAATTCTGGACTTGACGTAATCTAGCGTATAAGATTGGACGTCAATATGTTTTCTGGATTTCTGAATTCGAGTAAATTTTCTTTTAAGATTTAGACTATTTTATGACCATTTCATGGCCATTTTTCGATTTTTGAAAAAATATTTTTGCTTTTTATTATGATATGATTTATACAATATATTCAACAATAGTGTACCTAAAAGACTGCTACCGTCTTAAGAGAGCTCGGGGCTTCAGTCCCGAGCGGATCTCCGGCGAGACCTCTCTCCCAGGCGCTATGGAATACAGAAAATATTACGAGGGTCTAAAAGGCGACTGCGGGAGTACTGAAATGAGCTTTTAAATTTTAATAGCGATTATGGGAATATAGAAAACAACGTCAAGGGTCTGAAAGGCAGCTGTGGGTATGTAGAAATCTATTGCAAAGGTCAAAAAGGCGACTGTGGGAATACAGAAAACGATTACGATGGTCTAAAATGCGACTGTGGGAGTGCTGAAATGAGCTTTAAAATTTTAAAAGGCGATTATGGGAGTATAGAAAACAACGTCAAGGGTCTGAAAGGCAGCTGTGGGTATGTAGAAATCGTGAAAAATAATTAATCAAAAAAATGAAGCCACCCGCAATTTTGTAATTTGCAGTTGTTAATGTTATTAAGGATTCTGCAATTACTGGTATTTTTTTATTACGATATATGTAAGTTATTTTAGGTGTTCACGGAGCTCTATCCTTTTGATATCCACCTTAATCCCCACTCCCCTGATACCCCTCCCCTACAAGTGTCTTCCTAACCTATCCTTTTAGTATCGAATAGTAGCGAATATTTAAATCAAAGAATGAGTTGATTGTCCCATGTAATTATCTTCCACTAGCAGAATAGGAGGAAGCTAAGTGCCAATGACTTGGCAGCGGTTTTTTTTATTACAGCAAACTTATTCTCCTTTAAATGAAGATGTCGTGCCGTGTTCGCCTCCATACGTAGATATTAAAAAGCTAACACAGTCCAAGCCTGCAGAAAACCTCCAGCTAGATCTACAGGACCGTGAACGATATCATCAGGTATTAATCATTTTCTGTACCTTCATATGTATATATTTATGTATATATGTATGCATGAATGTATGCATGTACGTATGTATATATATTATGAAATTTGATTAATAATAAAATGAGTAAACTTTTTCTTTTCTTCTTACAGGAACGTCAATCGAATAATTGTATGGATGTCGACGATGAGAGACTTTTCTCGTCGTTTGATCTCGAATATTACAATGGAGTATCAAGAATACCTATTGGAGTAAGTAAACTTTTTTCTTTGCTTTTAATAAATTATTTCTTTTACTTTTAAATAATATTTTAACGTTATGAATTTTTGTTCAGATTAGCAACGATGACGCTGACGATTATGATAACATGTTGAAGTCACTCTCTGCTGCATCCGCTCCCGAACCAAACTCAATACCTGAATCCTGCTCGAATCCCTCATTCCCATTATCATCACCACATATACCCTCAGCACAATCCTCTCCAATTTTATATAATGGCTTAACAAGCCCCCGTAAGCCAATAATAAAATCAATAATTCCAGTATGTATTTCTCTTTCCATGATTAACAAAAAATTATTAGAATTATTAACCAATAGCTCTCCTGTAAATATCCCTCTCCCTATTAACAATCCAAATCCATTGTTGTTTGACTGTTCACCTATAAACAGTTTGTCCGATTTTTTAGAAGTTAAAAATGAGGAGAAAGTACTAACTTATTCCCCTAAACCTGTTCTCAGCCCACCTGATGAAATCCCTATAAAACGCAGCAGAAAGTCACTAAAACAATCATCTTCGTCATCATCATCAGCGTCTTCATCATCACCAGCGTCATCGTCGTCGTCGTCGTCGACGTCGTCAAGGTCATCAAAATCGTCATCAGAATGCACAATCGAAGCCATAAAAGATGATATGGCTGAGTGTGTGAAATTTGCGTGAGTGTATGTGCGTGTGCGTGTGTTTGTTTATGTGTTTAAATAATTTTTTATGTTTATGAATTTACTTTATACACATTTTTGTATTAATTTAGTGCCATATTAATGAAATAAATTTTATAATATAATTTTAACATTGTATCATTATATGAATTTATATTTTAAACATTTTTTTGTATGAATTTAGTATCATATTTTTATATCAATTTAGTACCATATTAATAAATAAGTTTTATAATATAATTTTAACATGGTATTGTAGTATAAATTTATATTTTTTTATATGAGTAATGTAACGAGTGCTTGAATTTCCCGCGCGTTCGTTAGTCGCGCGAGGCGGAGCTGTCGGCGCGTATGCTAGCAGACGACGTCGGCGGCCGACGTCGACAGGGTTAGGTACGCGCGCGAGAGAGAGCGAGCGAGGAGACTCGAGTTCGCTTCGGCCGGATCAACATCGGCGAGATACCGCTAATAGTCCGCGGATCCTTTGCCGCACCTGGCGCACACCGGGACTCACCGAATACGTCATCACCTGGAGGGACGCCTCCAGCCCTGAGTACGAGTGGCCCGGAATCCCGTGGAGTGCTGTAAGGAACGCGAGGGCGAGTTAGCGAACGGCGAACCGGCAACCGAGTAAGTTGCGTTTTGTATCATCTTCCGCGCGAAGCTGCCGCAGGTCTGGACTCGCTGCCACCCAGTCCTCGACCCGGCTTCGTGTGTGACATTGTGCGCGATCCTCTCGCCATCGCGCGTGCGAACTTTGTACACCGATTTGTATCATTAGTAGAGTCACAATATATCCTTCTTTTAACGTTATCCTCAGTGTATTCATTTGTATTTTCCCGAGTACCCTCCCGCTGGTAGACTCACGGTTACGCGGACAAGCGTGGTACCCCGGGCGTACCACGCATTTAACGGAAGTTGGCAGGCAATGCACCGGTGATAGTGATTGCACTACGCGGCTAACGTCCGCGCACTATCATCACGCCGATCATCGAGGGACCAGCCAGACGCTATACGACGTTCACTGTGTGTTGACGTGCGGCATTTCCGCGACCGCACGGCATTGTCGAGTCCACCCCGTTACACGGCGCCCAACGCGTACAGCGGGGACGGAAAATCAAGAAAATTACGTAGAGACAGTAGCGAAAAACCATCGGAAAATTTCAAACCCACGGATTACAGCCAGCGCGGCTGATTTTAAGTTAGCAACAGCGCATCAAAACAACAGCGGGCGAGAGGACGCAGCGAGCGAGCGGCGCGAGTGTAAACAAAGCGTGTTTGCGCCGCGCGAACTGTCGTCGAGCAGCGCGAAGCTCGAAGACAGATACAGTGTTAGTGCGAGTGAGAGAGAAAAACTCCGGAACGGAAAGTGGCTCGGCTGTAAGTTTTCGTGAGCCTAGTGGCAGGCTCACGCGAGTATAGAGTATAGAGTGCGATACAGCACACACCAGTAGAGCAGACAGCCGTGCCGCATCGCACCGGAGTTAGGCCTGAGGCGAGCGCGGAGAGGAGGAGCCGCGCAGCATACGGAGCTGCGGGGAGAGAGCCGGACTCGCGCACGGGAGAGCGCGCAGGCGAAAGACTGCGCGATACACATAGCTACACTCACCACACCGAGCGGCGAGCGGAGCTGCGCACGGACTGCGCTATAGAGTGCGGAACGACTGGCCCATCGTGTACGCCGGCACACAGAGATACGAATGCGGACGAATTGCTACGTCCGTAAACCAGGCCTCTCACACTCGCACGATCGAAAGTGTCGTGCGCGCAGCGTTTAGATACGGTTTTCGCGAACATTTCCGTGATTTAAAAAAGAAAATGAAACATAGAAAAGAGAAAATGAACATACAACAAAAACTGTCTGGCAAAATTAAAAATAACTTCTTTTCCCGAATTCAGAATTCGAAAATGGATATACATGCCAAATTTTGTAGACATTCGTAGCCTGGATTCGAAAATATTGCGGTATACATACACTCACACACAAGCACACACACACACACACACACACACACACACACACACACACATCGATACGGACATTTTGTAAAAACTCGTGATTCGAACTGTACAAACCTAAAAATAGATTTCTAACCTATTTTTGAGAGAGTCAAAAATTTCACTATTACAAAGCTTCCTCTAGGAGGAAGCAAAAGATATTTCTATTGCTATGAGTTTTCATTCATGGGAATTATATGAATATCCAATGCTTCCAACATCATCAAAACATATCTGGACAGTAAAAACGTCGAATCAATTAGAGAAGCCAAGATTTGTCATTTTAGCATTTCAGACAAACAGAAAAGGTGTAGCTTTAAAGAATGCATGTCGATTTGATTATTCTAAAATCGCCAATGTAAAACTTTTCCTCAACTCACAGTTTTACCCATACGGTAATTTAAATCTTGACATTGAGAAGAATCAATATGCTTTACTTTATGAAATGTTCTTACAATTTCAAAATGCTTAATACGAAAACAAAGATTTACCATCTGACTTGCTAGTTAGCAAAAGTGATTTTATCAAATACACATCATTTATTGTCATCGATTGCTCGAAACAAAATGAGTCTCTGAAACAAGCTGCTGTAGATGTTCGTATAGAATTTGAGACTAAAGAACCTGTACCTCCATCAACGACAGCTTATTGTTTAATTTTACATGATTGTATAATTCAATATAATCCTATTAGCGGAGATGTAAAAAAACTAGTGTGAATATAGTATATTATAGTATAACTAGTAATATGTTAATATATACTTTTTTGAAAAAATAAATATGTAAAAAACAATTTATTCAAACTATTATAATCATTTTAATATTCATATTCCAATTATTCATTTCATTCAACAAAATTTAAAAAATAAAACGTCTGTGTAAACACATGAAACAAAAAATTCTCATATAATAATGAGCAAAATAATTTAGAAATGTAAAAATTAAAATCTGTAAGTGAGAAAAAAGTATGTAGCAATATACGCTTAGTGAGCGTGAAAAGAGAGAGATAGCTTTGACTGCATGCGCATAGTTTATGAGAGCGCCGGTAGGAAGTGTGCAAGAACGGCCTTGAGTCAGCGCGAGAGCTGGCGGTGAGATAGCGGGGGAGCGCGCGAGAGTAGGAGGTAGCGAATGTCCTTGAGTGCGCGCGCATGAGATTCGCGAATGGGTGGGATTGACCTTGATCTCTGCCTATAAAACCGGCTGCAGCTCACTCGTCTGATCCAATTTGTGCATTTTGTGTATAGTGTCTAGTGCAGAGTGATGGCTCGTTGTCAACCAGTGTAATTTTCAACTTTTTATTATTATGAATTTCATGAAAAAAAAAAATCTTTTAAAAAATAATGTTTTTTTTTTATGCTTTTTTAGACTTACAGTTATGGAGTTGATTGTGGATATCCAGTGCTTCAATTATGAAAACTGTGATGTACTCGCGCGCAGCAACGATACGGATACGATAGCCCGCTAACGTCACGCATGCGCCGCGGGACACGAGCAGGCCCGAACATCTGTACTGCGGCTGCCGTGGTTATACGCGGGGCACCTCACTCTCTGTGCGCCCTTCGGCCCGAGCGCACATGTATATAGCCACCCAATAAAACTATACTTAATAGTTACCTGTGTCCGTTACTTTCCTACCTCACCCACGTGCTTGGCTGCTTCACGCATACGTAGCAAAAACAATATTATAATTAAAGAACTTGCTGCAGTCGACGTCGATGGTCTCTTAATACCAAGAGTGTTATGTTTAAACCACCTTATGCATGGGATCAATTATCAAGAGAAGAAGCTAGGGAAAACAGTTGGCTGCAGCGTAACTATCATGGGCTCGAATGGGATATGAGAACTAGACCCTTTAATGATATCCAATATGTCTTTAAAGAGCTTAGAATGATTGGAGGAGATGATGTTCAAATAAAGTATAATGTTAAGGGTTTGAATAAAAAGAGCATCTTAGAGCGGTATGTGGATGATGTTTACAATTTAGAAGATGCATTGTCCATCGCTGTATACACCAGGATTTCAACGGCCTGAAGTATGCGTATACCATCGTGAAGGATGGGTAAAAAACTGTGCTTTGAAAAATGTCATAGCGTTGCGTGCATGGGTACTTAGAGAATATGTAAACTATTAGAATAAAGAGGGCGTGGATACAGTTGATTAGATGAATTTATTTTTTAAATAAAGATAATATTATTAAATATAAACATATAATGTTCATTATTTATACATCCTCTCCCTTATTATTATTACATTGAATAGTGTGATAAAGTGTGTGTGTGTGGGTGTGTGTGTGTGTGTGTGTGTGTGTGTGTGTGTGTGTGTGTGTGTGTGTGTGTACATATATATGTGTGTATGTATATATATATATACACACACACATATATATATGTGTATATATATATAAGAATTTTAAAAAAATGTATAATTTCAGTACTAAACAGTGAATTAAAAAAAGTGAATAGTGAAAAATTAATATGCTATGCTGGGGATTTGAACCGGGAACCTTGCGGTTGCCAGCCGGGTGTCTTACTGACTTACCCGTTCGGGGAGATGTGATGATATTATAATTATTCATTCAAGTGCACAACGTGATTTTCAATTCATGTAGTATAAATCCATTCTGTTCTCATTGTCAACGGGTCGGTATTACAGAAATTGATCATCGATTTATTTTTTCTAACGCGAACCGTGGGTAACAGCAGGTTACATATAACAAAAAACGATCGGCATCGATCATAGATTTTTTCCTGCCAATATTGCAGGGAACCGCGGAACGCGGGATGCCATCATCGATCTCCCGCTGGTATTGCAGGGAACCGCGGGACGCGGGATGCCATCATCGATCCCCCGCCGGTATTGCAGGGAACCGCGGGACGCGGGATGCCATCATCGATCCCCCGCCGGTATTGCAGGGAACCGCGGGACGCGGGATACCATCATCGATCATCGATTTTTTTTCGTGGGCTGCCGGTATTGCAGGCGCGGGACGCCATCATCGATCCCCCAGCCGGTATTGTATGGAACCGCTGGACGCGGGATGCCACGGGGAGGGGGGCCGATAAGGCAGAACTGCCTTACCGACTGACAGATATCGGGGTCGGTAAGGTAGGAATCAAAACTCTGATGGTAACTTGAGGTAGAATCCCCTTTGCCCCTACTACTATCACAGTTTTCAAAAGGATAATATTTCGTTTGTAGGATTTCAATTAGAAAATTGATTGTTTAGGAATTCAGCATAGTTTAGAGGGATGTAGTAAGCTACTTAGAGCTTTTCTTCAATCTAAGCGAATTTCCTTATTGAATTTAGGTTTTTCTAGTTCAGTATAATAATACACTTGAATTTCGGAAGTGAATTTTACTGATTCAGCTTAAAAGATACAATTATCATAGCGTACGTACGTCGTTATATGATGCCAAGTAATACTCGGATCGGCTTCACTGATCCTTGTATTCGGCGATTGAATATTTCTTAAATAACTCATTTCTTATAATTAAATTTAGAAAGTGGTTCATGGTAATCATGTATGTACGTACGAGATAAAGGCCAAAATATAAATTTCAGCTTTTAACAATATAGGAAAATTCCTGAAAATATTTCGGTCAGATGTGGCATGTTGCACCGAACTTATTATTGAACCTATATATCAAAAAATCGCTTATAGGGTTGTTGTATGTCAAAAAGTATTTTAAAAAAATGTCTGCCACGGTAAAAAGTTGTGTTTTTAAAATATCTGTGATTTTTACATGTAACATTTTTATGTTAAACTTCAAGCCTCAAAGTTTTATTGTAAATAATTGGTTTTTAAGCTGTAAAAAATCGATTTTGGGCTGTAAACTCGAGTTATAAGCATTTTCATGATTTGATGTGAATGAGAAAAAGTTGTATTTTTTAAAGATATGCAACTTTTCAATTAACATTTTTTTGCAGAATGCTTAGAATTCGTGTTAGAGCCAAAAAACCGTTTTTAGCGATTTTTGGTGGTGGCCGCATTCTGCGTACATGTGCGGGATTAAGCTGAAAATAGAACCATCAGATTCTGGTGGTGAGGGGAGTTTGCCCACAAAGTTTTAGCCTGATCGACTAAAGTCTCTCAGAGATAATCGTGTAACACACTAACATTTTTATATAAACACCAACCCCAAAATTTTTATATAAAAATACGCGTAAAAATCAAACAAAATTGTGCTCGCATTTCAAATTTACTTAGAGGATTGGGATAAAAAAAAATAGTTTTTTAGTTTTCGCGAGAGGAGACTCCTCCTAAAATTTCATCTCGATCTCACACATTTTTCGCACACGAAACTATAACGTTTGCGCTACGAACGTGCTGGCACGCCTGAGCACATTTTTCTTTGCGACTTCCCAAGTCGTGCAACGAGGAAGCCTTCGCCGAGGGATTTCTTTTGCGCGAAGCCACCGTAACTGGCGCGTTTCATCATCATCGCAGCGATTGTCGGCACTTCATCACACGGACTTTGCGTGAAGCCACCGACACCGGCGCCTTGTCATCATCATCACTTCGGTCAACGGCGCTTCCTCGTCAATTCAGCACTTCTCCTCGGCAGCGTCGACGAATTCTTCACGTCGTTTTGCGCGGCGATTCACGCGGGAATCGCTATTTTCGCTCTAAGGTAACAAAGAAGTGCGCGCGAAAATCTCGACCGTTAGGCCGCCATCTTGCTTCGGCTAAAAAATTTTTTTTCTTTTCTTTTTATTCTCATTTCTTTTTAATCGATTTTTTTTCTCGTTCATTAATTTGCGAAATACGAGGTGAAACGCGTTAGCAATCTTAATAATTCTCTCGAATCTCTCTTTCATGCGTTTCACTCTCTTTTCTCGCTCGACGATCAGCGTTTGCACCCGGGTCAACGGCTACCACTCCCGGACGGCGCTCCTCGCAAGTGGTACCTTACAGACCTCCAGGGCAACGCATCGAGCTTCAGTCACAGCAGCCTCGACAACTAGTAGGCGTGCTGGGAATCGCGACAACTATCTCCCGTTGTTGTCGTCTCCCGGACTGAGCTCCTCGCGAGCGACACAACAGGGAAGTCTAGTGAAAGTCACACGGCCCTGCTCGTCTCTAATCCTAGGTTGACGAATGATTTAGGTAGTATGATAGTTAGCTCAGTGCGCGAGTCGGACAGACATTGCCTTGCAGCCGTTTGTACCTGCGAGTACACTGCAATTATTGTAATAATTTTGTACGTCTGGTCTGAACTCAAGATTAGGTTAGGTGCTGCACCCCACGCACATGAGCTGTAACAAATCCAAATTGACGCTTAGGTCGGGCATACAAGTTCCCCAATCGCCTTCTCGTATCTGTAACCTGAGAAAAGCGAGAAAACTCCAAATGTTGCTGCAGCGCACACCGATCAAGCTTGCTGACACAAGCAAGGTCAACGAGACGGCTGTGGTAACCACCACAAGCGACGGACAACAAAGTCCAACCTTCTCGTTCACACCAGCAAATTCAGAGACATCGCAGAGCACTCCAGCTTTTACGACTGTCTCTTCGTTGAACACTCCTCTTACGACGTCTCAAGTCAATCAAAAGCTGATCACTAGTTTAACTACAGCGGGCGCTTCAGGTTTTGCAAACTCGGCTGACATGGCATCAGGATTCAATCAGCCGTTCAACGACATCGAGAGCGCCTTACACTTCGGCACAGGCCAGCCGCCCAGCACTGCGAACTGCGGTTTCAACTTTGAAACAGACAACAGGCAATCTTCTGCCCCAACAATGGCATCGACAAGCAACAGATATTTCCTGGGAACGCCTCAAGGACAAACCCGTCCATTCCTGAATGCAGGAACACGGCGGAAAGACAACAGCCTGCTGAACAACCAGCAGTCACCAGCAGTCAACTACGCCACTGCGGACGACCGGACACAGATGACAGTACAGCTCAATCAGCAACTGGACCTTAAACTAAACGCGTTTTTGGAACGCCTGGCTCCAGCCCAACAGCATCGAGATCACGACTGCAAGAGGCCAACCGAACCCACAGACACACATCTGTCACTAGCTACCAACTCGGACAACTTAGGAACCAGATTACCCCTGCCGAATCTCTCGCAGGGAAACCCTCATCTCGACCAACAACACAACGCATCTGCCTTCGCAAGCACCAGGCATTTGCTTTTCTGGAATTTTTACAAACACAACCCGCAGGGCTGGTTCAGCCAATTAGAAGATCTATTCTTGGCACACATCGTCAACGAAGACGAAGCCAGATTTAACTTCGTCATGAGATATCTTACACAAGATATTCATGTTGATATCCAATACAAGCTCAACACCCGCACACGCAGCGTTCTACTGCGTCATCCACCAAAATGTCATCCGTCCTTATCTTCCCAAGAAACTAAGGAAGACAGTTTTCGACAACTTCCACTCACAATCGCATCCTGGAGTTAAAGCCACAGCTCGACTCATACACCAACAATACGTGTGGCCTAACATGAGTCGCGACATCGCCACTTGGTGCAAAACATGCGTAGCTTGTCAACAATCCAAAGTTACAAAGCACAACAAGTTTTTGCCCAAGCATTTTATTACTCCAGATGCAAGATTCGATCACGTCCACTTGGACCTCGTAGGACCTTTTGCCTACAGCCACGGCTACACACATCTTCTCACCATCATCGATCGCTATACGAGATGGCCTGAGGCAATTCCAATTGCTGACACCACTGCAGTAACTGTAGCTCGTGCATTTTACGACAACTGGATCTGTCGCTATGGCGCACCAACAACGATCACCACAGACCAGGGTGCTCAATTCGAGTCCAGATTGTTTTCCGAACTCCTGTCAATCCTCGGAATTAACAGGATTCGCACAACGTCATAGCATCCTGCCTCCAACGGCATGGTGGAGCGCCTCCACCGAGACATCAAGACAGCTCTCATGTGCCACGGAAACAGTCAGGAATGGTTCCGACTACTTCCAACAGTCATGCTGGGACTGCGCACACGCATCCGTCTAGACACAGACGCCAGTCCAGCCGACTTAGTTTTTGGAAAATCAATGAGAATTCCCGGTGATTTTTCACCTCTCACCAATGAAGAACCAAACGTTCGCACATTCTACAACGAATTTCGCAACTTCACGCAACAACTTAGACCAGTTCCAGTTAATCACAAGACGGCAACCAAGCCATTCCTACATCAGGACATGAAAACCTGCTCTTACGTTCGGTTACAAGAAAAACCAATCAAGCCTGCATTGACCCGGCCTTACACTGGCCCTCACAAGGTCATCTCTCGCAACATGGAGAACCAGACCTTAGTAATCGAAGTCAACGGCACACAGAAAACAGTATCTTTGCATCGCGTGAAGCATGCGTTCATTCTACAAGAGGATCCTGACGGCACTAAGGAAAACACAACACCTGAACCGATCAAGATTCCTCAGCCAACGGAAGTCAATCGCGCTCAACCAGCACCCGGTACTTCCAAGGCCACNCTCAGCCAACGGAAGTCAATCGCACTCAACCAGCACCCGGTACTTCCAAAACCATGCAGCTTCCAGCAGACGACATACAACCGGCACTACCCGCACCCCCCTCTTCCCCTATCGACGATCCTCCGGGTCAACCGCTTCCGGTTCCTCAACCTCCAGCACCCAAACGCGTTAGATTTGCTCCGGATACCTCAAAAAGTAACAAGAATCAATCTAGTAAACAGGTTCCGTCCGCGCAACCAGCGCCTAAACGCACCAAGTTCTTTCCAAACATATTGAAACGGAAAAAGAATGTTGACTCAGCTCAGTCACGCAAACGCGCTTGTAAGAAACACAACTCTTTTGCGGGGGGGTGCAGTACCTAATACTACCTCCTACTTATTACACTACTTTGTAAATATGTTATAGAACCGAATTTCCAACCAAAGCCTAGCCAAGATAGTAAAATTTTTTGTTCTTTGCGTTTAATCCAGTTTTTAACTTTAATATGGTATTACGTACTATCTTTGCACCATAGCTTTGTAGCTAGCAAATTATGGAGTCAGATGGAGCGAAACCATCAATACAAACATTGTATTACATTACGTTACACTACAAGCAAATACTTGTACAATCATCACACTGTGATTCTAATTCTAGTACTTTTGTAATTCAAAGCGTAAACTTGTCACACGTTCGAACAACTAGTTTTTAAGAAAATGTAAATCATTTGTGTAAATACTCTCCAGTCCCTGACCTTTTTTTTTTTTTGTTAAATTACGCAAATTTTGTAACTCTTCTCTCTCGCAACTTTACTTAAGTTTTTCAATTAACAAAAATGCTTCTCATTTTTTCTTCCTCGGGGGGAGTACTGTAGGTACCCCACCGACAGGTGGCGGTACGTCCGACCACAGAGAGAGATAGAGGGAGAGAGCGGCTCACGCCGCGAGCGAGCGCCTCTCTCAGTTCCGCTTCGACTACGATCCAGACCAGTCAGGCTGGAGAGATAGAGACCAGAGAGTAAAGAAGTTAGTCCCAGATAGGCAGAGTACTTTCTCCTCCCGACCGACTCATCCCGACATATGTATATGTTATAACTGACTTGTTTGCAATTTAAACCTTAAAATGTGAAAATCCAATATGTGATCCGCACCCCGACAACTTTTGTACGGTGAAAAAATACCTTTCTATAGTGCAAAAGTACCTGTACAAGAGGCAGAATGGCAGAGGCCTTTGTTTTTTGTTTTCATGGGACGCATAGTAGTGAAAACCCCCTAGAATTGATTTAAATGACTAATAATAGCTGTGGCAAAGGACGTATTCATCCGGATCATCCATAAATATATCACATTGGTAGTGTGAAATGCTCAGTTTTCGCATTTAAATAAAGCTAAGCAGGAAGACATTTAAATGGGTCAAATTCAAAATGTAGGTCAATGCCCTTCCCTATAGGATGACACGAGAGAGAGAGCAAGCGCCGGGCCTAAGAGCAGGTAGTCGAGACCACACAATAGGTCATAAGGAAAATTCTAAAGCGCAGCCGCTTGAATAAATTAAGGAAATAAGAGAAAGAGAGCCGACGACACGAGCAACGAAAACAAATAATATACAAAGGGTATATAACACGTAAATAATTATCACGCGAAAAATCGAATATCAAAATAATAGTGAACGTCTGATAAGCAAATTAAATCCAGACATAAGGAGTAGAGTAACGTCGTGAGTTTATCATTAAGAGACTATGGAAAATACGTATCATAAAATTAAAATCACGCGAGACTGATCCGCATAAATTCGGGCAAACGAGCTACACTGGTAACAATGAATACACATACATTGCCAATAAGCACACTAGTAGGAGATTTGAAAGAATACCAAAAAGGAAGGAGATGCGCATCCAAACAGTGAGTACACGTGTATATATAACATCAGAAGGAGAGCCTTTTGAAAATTTGCCGAAGAAAGAACCACGCTTCCGAACTGCGAGCGCCGACACATTTACAGCACAGCAGGAGGGCTTCGTCTTATGAAGGAGAAGGCAAGCGCTCGAACAGCAAGCGCACGTGCACTTCCAACACCAATGAGAAGACAACACCGAGGTCGTGAGTGCAGAAGAAGACGAGAGTAGACGTGAATTTCGTCGTAGCTACAAGAAGACGGCATATTAATGAGCAGAAATAGGAATCCTAGACCACTTGCACTCGTGTATAGATATACGAAGTCAACGGCGGCGACTCTATCCACAAAAGAGGAAATACACTCTACAGGGGAGCAAGGAAAAAAAACCCATCGTCGCTACAAGCACAAAGGAATGCCTTTTAAAAAATGCCTACAACAACAAGTCTAGAGAGACCATAGAAGGAAATATGCAGCGTTTAAGCTCTCTGATTGGATGTACTATTCACGAATGTTCACTGCTACCTATGTGCATAAAGGGTATCGGTGAGGGCGATTTCGAGTATATAAGGCCCTCGTCCGCCGGGCTAAAGGACAGTCTCTCTCACAAGTTCGCCACGCGAAAGCTCTGCCCGAGCTAGGATTCACTTACGGTAAAGTGCGCGGAAGCTCTGCCCGAGCAGAGTCCGGGTCCGCGGATTTTAGTAAAACTTAGAGTTCGATATATTAACATTTGATAAAGTTTAGAGTTTTGTAAATGTTGAGTCACTATATAGTTCCTCTGTACGGACAGAGTCGGGTCTGCATAATCGAGTCGGGACAATAGAGTCGGGAATCAAGAGTCAGGTAACTGCAGTCGCGACCCCCTTTTTTTTTCTTTTCCGCGCTCATTTACATAGAAGACGACAAAATTTTGGAAAGGGCACAAACAAAGAAAACGAATAATATTAAAAATTAGTACTCGAGCCATATCGCTCTGCAAGGAGCAGAGCTCAGTCTAGTTCGAACAGTTGCTCGGAATAGTCGCCTCTCTGCCTCTGAAATTTCAGTGCATCGTCCGATTCTTTCTTATATATATATATATATATATATATATATATATATATATAGTATAAAGTCTATTCTCATCGTTAGAAATTACGAGTCATAGTGCGTGAAAAAGTTTCTATTTTATTAATTGAATAAATTGCACCGCTTTAAGAAAATCGAGTGTTCAGTGTTATTCAAAAGAAAAGTCATCACTCCATCCACCCAATCCTACTACAAGCGAATACCGAGGGATTCGTAGCAAAAGAGGGAATTAACTGCGTTCTAAAATATTCATACACATATTCATATAACGACTCCGACTTGAAGGAAGGAAGGAAGGGAGCTTTATCCTCATCTAGTTGACGGCAGTTGCATTCATCAAAAGGTAAGTTCCTTTAATTACAATCGTAAATACAGAATAGGGCTCTCTCTTTCTCTCTCTCGCATATCTCTTCACAATAATTACCGCACTTTTATTATTCTGCATTGCACTTAATGCTTATATTAACGAGTCGCCCCTTTTCATACTTTCTATCCCTCGCTCAGCAATTGCCATGCTCTCGCCGTTAAGATCAGAATAGTTTCTCGGCGTCTACTGGAGGCTGTTTCCAGAAAGGAATCGCGAAAGTAGGCAGGTACCGACGGCGCTAAGCTTTGTGTATTGAGCTTTGTCTCCGCCCGTACTTATAAAGATTTACAACCCGTAGAGTTACTGTCCGGTGACAACTATCATAAGTTTAGGACATAACAGTAGGTAAAATAGAATCTTACGTAATGATAGAGTACTGAAAAATAGCCAAATAATGATAAATAAATACAGTAAAATACAAATAAGGTAGCCTAAACATATATATATATATATATATATATGTGACTTTGAAAGAATTTTTTACGAAAAAAAATAATTTTAAAGTGATATATATATATGTTTAGGCTACCTTATTTGTATTTTACTGTGTTTATTTATCATTATTTCCCACACAGTATGAAAGATTTCAGTGAAATATTTCAACGAAATAGTTCATACATCTTGCAGTAATATTCCTCGGAAAATTAATAAACCAACTTTAGTCAAATATTAATTATAAATTTAAGTCAATTATAAATTTTGCTATAGTTACAGCAAAATTTATCTTAAATTTATATTAAAAATTACTATCGTATGTAGTGAGAATTAAAACATACAACCAATAACTATATTAAATAGTAAAAATGATTTGAATTTATAATTACGAGTTTGAGGTGACTTGATAACAATTAGTTTATGCAATTTTAAAGTTTAAAATCATATTATTGAATAGTGACAAACTTATTGCTGTTATTAATTATTAATTGAAATTTATTCATTATCAGTTTTAATCTACAAACCAAGTCACCATATATGTCAGATCAGAAATTTGGTAAATAAAAATTCTGTTTAGGTAGACGGTTAGCGCGCTCGACTACTATCCCGAAGGTCCAAGGTTCGAACCCCGTCGAAGTAAAAAAAAAAATTAATTTCTCTGTTTGTATGAATGTAAGAAGTCCAAATATTAAATAAACAATCCAAAATCTAGTAAGTATAAAGTGGATAAACGAAAATATAAATAAAATTTTTAAATATTGCAGCGCTCATGAAAATTACTTTTTTTACAGTGAAATAATGCAATAATCTTTCTGAAACATTACCTAAAATATTTCTTGAAAAATTTTCTAAATATATCTGGAACAATTTTTGAAATATTTCTATGAAAGAAATTAAGGGACATAACGATATTTCAGAAATATTTCGTCGAAAGATTCCTGGAAGATTTCAAATCTTTCGTGCCAATATTTTTGAAATATTCCCGAAAGATTTCATGCTGTGTTGGTTGGCTATTTTTCAGTACTCTATCATTGATTGCAAGAAGACTAAGGCCTGAGCCAAATTAAGATTTTACAGATACATTCGCACTATAAAAAGGTACCTGCATGAATTTTTTGGTGGTCGTAGTCATGATCAAACCCTCAAATTTTCACCTTTTAAGGTTTAAAATGCAAATAAGGTAGCCTAAACACACACACACACACACACACACACACACACACACATATATATATATATATATATATATATATATGACTTTAAAAAGATTTTTATTGAAAAATTCAGAAAATTTAACAAAAAAAAGTATCAGGGTAGTTTTTGTTAAAAATGCATCTATTATGAGCTACAAACCATTGAAAATAGGCAAAAATTCCAAAAATTGCATAAAACACCAACTTGCTAGCTATAACTCAAAGCCAAGTGAAGGGATCGTGCTGAAATTTTTTTTGGGAGTCAGGTGCGACCTATAGTACATATATATATACATATATATATAGTTTGAGCCAAGAAAAATTATTTCATCTTTGATTTGACAGAGAACCACACATATATATATATATATATATATATATATACACTAGGGGTTCCACCCTGCTCGCTTCGCTCGCCAACCCCACGTCCGTCGTAGTAAAAACTTTAATTTTAGTTAGCTCGTAATATACGTAAAAGCGTATATGCGTGGACGACAATAGGCTGTGCACGCGCTGATAACAATACTTAAAAAAAAACTAAAATTTTCGAAGTGCGAATTCTGTAAAATCACTTCCTATCCTCTCTTTCCTTGCTTATTCACGCCTGAAATATATATCATAGCTCGAAGCTACTGCTAAAAATAATTCTAATGGTAAATGGTTGGCTTACGTTTCTATCAATGTTGTTCTGTATAAATATGAATGTGATTTGTATCTTCAAAATTTAAAGGGATTATTATATTCTGTTTCATGTATTTGTATGAAATCTTAGAATAGAAATGGATGTTCATTATTGTGTAAGAAGGAAACAAACCGATTAATCCATGCAAAAGTACACATACCGTTAATTGAAATTTTTTATTCGGGAAACTCTCGCCAGTGCTGGTCACAGGTTAATGAGAAACTTGCATGAAAAAATCTATTAGGTCTGTCATGTAGAATTGTAGAATATCAAAAAATAATCGGCACGTATAGAATTTTTTTTCAAAAAACTTCTTATACTGGCTGTTTTTTTGATACGAACAAGTATTAGATGAATACATTATCAATAAATTATGGCAATGAATGCTGCCCTGGTCTGTCTAGTCAGGCCTCGACGATGAGCATCATATAAATATATACCACTCATAGCTAGCAACATGAATAATTTTGTCTCGTATTGCTTTTTAAATAAACAATAATAATTTTTTGTGCTGCAAGGCAGTAATTAGTGGTTACAAACATACGATGACCCGAAGGTTTAAATACGAATACCAGATTATGCATATAACCTTAATTTATTAATTAATATTCCTATTTATTGCAACATACGCATGTTCCCTACCATTTAGAGAATTATGTAGATACATTTCTAGTTCCAGCAGCCATCTTTATGACTATTTTTATATATAGTGATTGGATAAAGAAATCCAATATTATAGGCATAGATATAAAAGTTAAATATTAAGTTTCATCACTGTTTCATTAAAACTATGTATCATGATATATATGTTGCTACGAGCCAAGCCTAGCTCCAGTAGTGGTGAACTACATGTTATATACTGCTTTTCTACTTGTACTTAAAGCTAGCTGCGTAACTTTGTTGGTATCGATAGACATAATGTACTAGGTTATAAGTGTCAAATTTTCATAAAAACCACTTATTAGCCATTATTTCATGTTTGCTTTCTACATAACTTCTAGTTAAGTTAGTTCTGAAAATAGCGTTAATATTGAGAATATAGTACATTTAACTGTATGTATAGTATAGAGCGCGCTAGAATAAGTGAGCGCGCTGACGAGTGTGTGAGGGGACACACACATGCAAGTATCCCCTCTCGCGGTATGCATGTAAGTCACATGACAACTAGCGGTGCCGAGACTATACGAGTCTCGCACATCGCTCTCTTCCGAGCCGTCGTACAGTACACATGGTGTACACGGCGCACAGTGGCGTGTTTTGGGATTTTTGTGTCAAAATCGTATATCTCCTAAAAGAAATGAGCTAGGATAATGAAATTTGGTGTGCTATTAGATGAAGTGTTCTAGAATATGGGAAAAATAGTCTCGATATTCAAATGTTGTTACATAACCTCAAAAATGATGCCCGAACATAGAAACATTCAACAAAAATGTATTAATTTCCATGCGAAACCTAGAAAAAATAGAGAAAATTAATTTCTGCACATGTTTTTAATGTATTTTTCCAAGCTGAATCGAACGATTGTGTCTAAATTGCCATTGTTTTTCATATTTAAAATGCTCATTGTTATTTATTTGGGTTTTGAAACTACTTCCATTCTACATCTACACATATTTTCCAATATATTTTTTCATGCTGAATCGAAATCCGGTGAATAAATTGCCGTAGGATGTCCCCCTTAGAGAAAACGCACATTACACGATTTTAAGCAATAATTCGCGTTTTTCTCTTATACATTCTATGAAAATTTAGCAACAGTAGTTCGATTCGGCGTGAAAAAATACAGTAAATAACATGTGCAGTAATCAATTTTGTCTATTTTTTCTAGGCTTCGCACAGAAATTAATACATTTTTATCGAAAGTTTCTATAGTCGGGCAGCATTTTTGAGGTTATGTAACAACATTTGAATATCGGGACTATTTTTCCCATATCCTAGAACACTTCATCTTATAGCATACCAAATTTCATTATCGTAGCTCATTTCTTTTAGGTGATATACGATTTTTGACACACAAATCCCAAAACACGCCACTGTGCGGCGTATATAAATATATAGTAGCTGTACATAGAAGAAGACAAATAAATACTCAATCATTATTTATTGTAATCCTCTGCTTTACCTCATTTATCCAACAGTTAACTTTGACTTATTTACGTATGTTAATTCAATATTTGTATATGTACAAAAACATTTAAGGACGCAACTTAATAATCTATATTTAAACGTAATAACGGAAAAGTGTGAATTTGAGAGAGAGATAATTCAAAATTCCTTATCAATCGCCAACTTTTCTTCAGATGAATTCGCCTATAATATTATGAAGAAACCTGGATACATAATAAGGATTGCAGGAGAAGTTGTACATTTAGTAAAATGTGTACCGAAAACAGTCAAAATATTATATTTAAAAAAATGCTATAATCAACTACCAGTATATTCAGGAAATGAAACATGGTTCCTTTCACCGAGAACACATATTTTGATTAAAAAAAAAGAGTTCAAGTAAATTCCAACTCGATTGTACCCATGTACTACAAAATAGCAAAAGAGTAGATAAAATTCACTCCAACACCAATTAAATCAGTAACACCTCATATTCTGAAACCAAACACGAAGATCAGTTAGACTTTTGAACCTGTCGAGACACTAGCAACAAGCGGAGTGTATTCTCAACAAGAATTAGACTAACTACAACAGCAACTAATGTTTCCAATGGAAACCTGCGCACCACGCGCGGCCTTACGGCTGCAGTGGCTTGCCGCTTTGTATCGCTTCGCGTTTTGCGCACAAGGCACAACCGCTGACGCTCGCGCTACGCGCTTGCCATAATACCCTCCGCCGCTCGCGCTTCACGCTTGCCATGTCCACCGACGCTCGCGCTTTCCACGAAATTCCATAATGTTTGGAACTATCCTATTGGTGGAAAATACATTGATTTATATGTAAGCTGTGACGTCACGCTAAACAAAGCAAATTCCATCCCGTTCCTAAAACCATGAATTTTGTGCAAAGATAAGATTGCATAATTTAAACAGAACAAGTATTAGTTTTATTATCTGCTAAGCAAAGCCGAACAGCTATTTGTTGGTTCTGTCGAAGCGAGGCAGCGAGCTCGACCACTGCGCATACATTGTGTGCATCGATCTGGTGACCGGTTGGCGACATGCCCACGCAGCTGTCTGCCGTATGTGTTTTGACGTTTTGATGCAAGCTCCCGGCCTCCGCTAACTGCAGTTTTGCTCTGGCCAACTTTTCGGTAATCTTATCATAAGTGAGTGCGTAGTGAAAAATGGCAACTACGACGCGGTGCAGCAGTGTTATAAGTAGTTTTCAAATCAGGCAACTGTTATGGTGCCTGTATATGTTTTCAAGCAAGCTCTGCTCATCGCGATCCCGCGATTTAAAACCCTCAAGGCGTCTCTGGAACTGATTCATACTATCTAAGTAGTGCAGGCTTGCATTGCTGACTTCTGCTACTACATAAGGATGACCCTGGAGCTAGATTTACTCTGTTTGCGGTGGTGCTGATTGGCGTCTTTGGGTACTTCAACATTATCTGCTGGTGCTGCTTGGTGTTTTTGATGATCTAACAACCTTTTGCTGGCCCACGTTGCTGGCTGCGTGAACCACGTCTAGATGATCTAAGAGCTAGATTCATGCTTGCTGGGAATATTGATTGATAATTGTAGTTCTTGGATACTTTAACCACTTTAATTTTCTAAGCATTTAAATCAAAATCCCTTTATTTATAATAATAGTAAAAGTGTACAAAGCATGCTTCTAAAATTTCGGCCCAATAGAACCATGTGGTCATATGGCATTCTACAAACAGTGCCAAAATACTCAAAACAGTATACGGAGAGTCACTATGGGTAAGTATGTGCTAATATGGATTTACCATGGTAAAAGTACAGGTGATATAACCTAATATTAGTATAAAAATTATATAACAATTATAAGAGAGCGTCCGTGGCTCAGTTGGCTAAGGCGCACGCCTTAAACGTCCGAAACACGTCCGCTCTAGGGTCGTGGGTTCGATTCCCGGTGAAGTCACTCGGATTTTTTTCTGAGTTATTTTCAACGGGAAAAGTACCCAAGACACCGGCTGTTTCGAGGCAGGTTTTTCCCCGGAATTTTCCTTCAGTGTAATTCCGGGTTTTCTCTGCCTCACAGGCGTTAAGCCTGGGCGAATGCGAAACAGTGGTAGGGACCATAGGCAAGGCAGGAATTAAAAAGGTAGCCAACCCGATGCACTAGGCAGGGAGCGCCGGCCTTACCGACGTGGAGCTGGTCTAATACACGGGACCTTCTCCGGGGAAAGCTACACTGAGAGACGGACCCGATGCCCTCTCGGGGGCAGAGAGTGCTGGCTTAACCAGCAAGGTGTGCGTCTGAAAATATGGTCCTCACCGGAGAAGTCTCTCAGGGTGGAAAAAATATTAGGTACAGATACATTGAGGTAAAAAGTGGTGGATAAATTAGGATTGGGCACTACTTCCACACAGAGGTGGTGGAAGGCTCCCGCCAGCTAGGCCTGAAAGGCTGCGGCGGTAACAGGAGATAAAAAAAAATATATAACAATTATAATGTATTTTTGTAATTATTTATAAGAATTTGATTTTTCAGGGTTTAAATGTTTTTTCTCCCCTTAAGCAGCCAGCTACGCCAACCAGGACTGTCAAAAAGCAAGAATACAGGTCCATAGTCGATTTGAGGTGGTCTAAGCAATCAGAAACGCCTCCCGGACAGCCAGAAAGTTCGAATATAGTTTGAAGGTTGTTAGATGCCAATCAACACCACCGCAAACAGAGTAAATCTAGCTCCTGGGTCATTCTAATGTAGTAGCATAAGTCAGCAATGCAAGCCTGCACTACTTAGATAGTGTGAATCAGTTCCAGAGACACCTTGAGGGTTTTAAAGTAGGTGGCAACGTCAAGCTACACCACCCAGATCAGCGCCAGGCTAGTGCTTGCATGGTTAAATTGGCATTGATAAATACTAAATTGTCTATTCTCTGATACCAATGTATGATTTGAATATGGGTTATTATTTAAAATTTTTTTAATGATTTCAATATGTTCACGAATCAGTTTTGAATTTTTTTTCAGTCTTATTTCAGTAGCTTCTAAATCGTCATATATATAAATTTGACCATAATGAGTTGTATCATTTGAAGTTTTAATTGTATTAGGTGATATATGACAAACTTGACCTTGAAATTTTAAATTACAGATTTGAATACATTGATAACATTTGCTTTAAATGTAGCAAACGAACAAATATTCTTGTAATAACGAATCAGATCTCTGAATTTTCTAACATTACATAATAATTCTTTTAAACTATTATCATATTCACTGAGCGGTAATAATTTAACATGGTCATTATGACAACAACTTTTCTTAGAAAAGTCTACGGACCAGTAAGAAGCATTACAATAAGGACATACGTAATCCATTTCACCAAAGTCTAAGTAAGAAAGTTTTAATGAAAATAGTGTATTTGCCCTTTGAATCTGGCGACGTTTGTTAACGCGATTGCTATTCATATTTTTTATTGTATCCTCAAACCTTTTTTTCTCTAATCAAATCTCAGTCATATTTTCAACTATATCTTTGCATCTTTTTTTCTTTAATCTAACCTCAGTCGTATTTTTAACTATATCTTTGCATCTCTTTTTCTCTAATCTAAACTCAGTCATATTTTCAACTATATCTTTGCACCTTTTTTTCTTATCTATCATCTGTCATGTTCTGAACTACATTCTTGCACCTTTTTTTCGCTAATCGATTATCAGTCATATTTTCAACCATATCCTTAGACCTTTTTTTTGTAATCTGACTTCGCTCATATTGTCGACTGCATCTTTTTGTCTTTTTTTATCTAAAGAATAAGAACTTATATTTTCTACTCGATCTTTCTTCCATTTTTTTATTAAACGGGTTTCACTCATATTTTCAATTAATGCCACCTTCCTTTTTCTTTTTTTCATAATTAGTGTGTGAACCATCAATTTCAACTCTTTTTAATTTTAAGGCGACGGATATACCTTAAAATGTCAAAAAATTAAAAAATTGAATTTTTTATTTATAATTATGTAAAATTGTTTAAAATATTGTTTAAGCAATCGTATAAACTCAGAAACATTGTAAAAAAAACAAAAACAATGTCTGTATATGTCATATATACCAGGTACAACAAGTCTTCGAGGCCAGAATTCATGACTTTCATTTTTACAGCTACCGCAGACTTACTTAAGATTTTGGCTTCAAAGGGCACTTTTACTTTGATAGAAATACCTGAAACAGCTATAGTTTTCAGATAAATTTGGGGATTGAAAAAAAGAATTCAATTTAAAAAAGTTGTCCATAAGTTAATACAAAACTTAGTTTAAAAATTTTAATTATGAAATTAAACAATTAAAATCGAAAATTGAAATTAGGGAGTTAGCGAGCGAAGCGAGCAGGGGGACACCCCCCTAGGATTGTTAAGAAAACTAAATATCTAGTGTATTTATATAAAAAATTCTGAAATCAATGCCAACTGATATTTTGATGTTGATTTATTATGCCTTTTTTTAGAGCATACAAAAACAATAGAGATTTAATACAAAAAATACAGAAAAAAATTCTTAAAGTTATAAACAAATATAATTATGTAACGCAAAATAATCCCCTCAATCATAAAAAATTGTTTAAGCTGGAGGCCTTGAAGATATTTTATAATGATCTCAAAGCACAATATTTCAATTTATCTATAGTATTACGAGAAATACAAGTATTATTATACCGATCAATAGAAAAATAATTAGTAATAAGAATTGTTGTATTAGAGGGATCTCAACGTTTAATGCTTTGCCGAACAACTTAAAAGTGTTAGAAATAAACAAATTGAGTCAACAAAAACTAATTGAAGAATGGATTAAATCCAGTTGTTGATAACTGAAATATAAATCTCCGAGTTAAATTATTAAATGTTAAATATTGTAAAATGTATATACAGATCATGCTGAAATAGTGAAAAAACACGTTATTTTTGTCAATCAGCTATAAAATCTAATCAGTTCTTTGTTAGGATATACTTAATGAACCTGTAAAGTTTCGAGGTAAAATTCGAGTGCGTTCGAGAGTAATCGTAGCCATTTTTGGCAAAATATTAAATTTTTAATGTTTACGAAGAAATCAGAAAATAAACACTTACTTTAATTAAACGGTTATAAAATTTAATCAGTTCTTTGTTAGCTCATACTTGATGAACCTGTACAGTTTTAGCAAAAAGTAAAATTGCAATCAGGAGTTATTATAATAAAAAAAATTTTGTTAATGTTTTAATACAAAAATTTTTTTTATGAAACATGCTTTATTATTGTGAATCGGCTCCAAAATATAATCAGTTTTTCATTAGATCATACTTGATGAGCCTGTGAAGTTTCAATGAAAAATATAAATGCGTTAGGGAGTTATCGTGGTAACCATTTTCGCGCACACACACACGCACGTACATACATACATACATACTGTAACGTTGCAAGAAATTGCAACGTTCCAAGACGTTATAGTTCTGGACCTGGGTAGCAGCGGAGCGTCCATGGCCGAACAGTGTGATTGTGTAAGTCGGAATCTCATGCGTGTGTGTTATTTTTCTTTACATAAGCCCCTGGACGAGAGTAGCGCCGAGTCCACTGAAGGTGCGAGCGAAATAGAGAGAGAGGAGGTTACATGGTTGCTAGATTTCCTCGGAAAACGGCTACAAGGCCAAGCTTATAGAGTGCTGAAAGAAGAATAAAGAAGAGTTACTCCCAGAAAAATTAGTTTTAAGCATTATTGTCAATTTGTTGGCTTATCTTGGTATGTGCGAATGAGGCCGGGTTTGAAGTCGCGTAAAAGAGCGCGCTAACGGGGGCCTAGTAGAAGGCGCAGGGATACGCATTTAGCAACAGCGCGAGAGAGCCAATGAACGGTCTCCGTTTTTGCCGACGCGAGCTACGAGCTCAAGCGAGGAGTAGCGCTCGCTCTCTTGCTTCCTGCCTCTGGTCTGGGACTGACGTGTTTCTTGACGTACTCAAACATCAAGGTCAGTAGGCGCTTCCTTCCGTACATTTTCTTCGCGATCAGGCATGTTGCGGAGACTTCAGTCGTCGTAGCACGAACGGGTTACGCTCTGGAGAGTTTCGTGTTGTGCGCGTTTAAATTCGTGTAAAGTTGTAGGTTCTTTGTTTGTCATACAGGAGATTTACCTTTGTCTAGTCACGTGGTTTGTCTTGGTGATTTTCGAGACAAGACTATACGGACAGGGTCAATTCAGTGCGCACGGTATGACTCAGGAAGTTCGGCCGTGTTTTGGCATTCAGGGATCAAGTAAAATTTACGGAAGCAAGGCGTCATGCACGGTGAGTGTTCGTCGAGAGTCGTCCGGGGACAGATGATAGAGCATCGCCTGATGCCCGGATCAGCTCGGAGTCTCGCTTCTGGAGTAGAAGTGCCAAGGGGTCCGTACGACCAGTGTGCGTGATTGTATGAATGAGGTTTGGCTTCAGGGCAAAGCGACGCGCGGTAGCTACTGGTTTATCTGTGTTTTGGTATATCGTCTAAAGTAAACAGAGAATAAAAGCGAGGCTTGTCGAAATTGAATTGTGACGGAGTGACAAACGTGTAACTAAGGTATATGAAATATTTGGTTCAAATTGAGAAAAAATAAATAAAGGAAAAAAAACAGATAAACCACTTAAATACCTCTGCGTTGCTGCGTTTTAATAATCACCTGCTCTCCTGATTTAAACCACCCCGCTCTAAATAAGATTCCGGCTGAGCTGCGGGAAGTTCGGTGGTACGATAGTGCGGGCGAAGGAAAAGAGACCATGCGGTCTTGACGGTTTGTTCCTCTGGCGCCCTGTTAAGGGGACAGATACACCTTAAAATGTCAAAAAATTTAAAAAAATGAATTTTTTATTTATAATTATGTTATATAGTTTAAAATATTGTTTATTCAATAGTATAAACTCAGAAACATTGTAAAAAACCAAAAATAATGTCTGCATGTGTCATAAACCAGTTACAACAAGTCTTCATAGGCCAGAATTTAAGATTTTCATTTTTACAGCTACCGCAGACTTAGGTACTTAAAATTTGGGCTTCAAAGGGCACTTTTACTTTGATAGAAATGCCTGAAACAGCTATAGTTTCCAGATGAATATGGGGATTTGAAAAAGATTTTAGTTTAAAAAAGTTGTTTATAATTTATGCATAATATTTGTCATTTTTTTAATTTTTGAACAAAATTTTGTATTAACTTATGGACAACTTTTTTAAATTTAATTTTTTTTCAAATCCCCACATTCATCTGGAAACTATAGCTGTTTCAGGCATTTCTATTAAAGTAAAAGTTCCCTTTGAAGCCCAAATCGTAAGTAAGTCTGCGGTAGCTGTAAAAATGAAAATCGTAAATTCTGGCCTATGAAGACTTGTTGTACCTGGTATATGACATATACAGACCTTGTTTTTGGTTTTGTTAAAATATAGTGTATTGTACAGAAAGTGTAGCTAGTAAGGTATAGTGTAGCGCGTGAGAATGAGTAAGCGCGCTAACGAGTGTGTGAGGGGACGCACACATGCGGGTATCCCCTCTCGCGGTATGCGTGTAAGTCACATGACTACTAGCGGTGCCGAGACTATACGAGTCTCGCACATCGCTCTCTTGGGTTCGAGCCGTCGCCGAATACACATAATGTGTGCGACGCATTGTAGCTGTATAATCAAATAAACAATTGGAATTTGTTTGTGAAGAATCAACAGCCTATGGCATAATGAAGAAACTAGACAGTATGTATTTGAAAGAATCTACAGCACTGCAGATTATTTGTAGAAACATGTTGGAAAGACTAAGATTAGAAAAATACAGTGACACGTCTACGTTTTGCAGTGATTTTGAAAAATCAGTAAACGAATTAAAAAGTGCCGGTGCAAAGATAACTGAAAAGGAAAAATTGAATTATATGCTTAACAAGTTGCCAGAATCGTATAGTTACATTGGTGATCTGATTGATACATTGAAAGAAGAAGATAAAACGGCGGATTATGTGAAGAATAAAATAAAAATTACCGAGATGAAACACGGCAATGAAGACTCTGAAAGAAAGTCAAACGTCTTCGCGACAAGAAAAGAAAGATGTTACAAATGCGGAAAAACTGGGCACTTCGCAAGAGAGTGCAAAGATGGCGGCCAAGCAGCGCACAGCGGTGGAACATGGCGAAGTCCAATACGTGGCCGCGGTAGCAGCAGAAGCAGAGGCGGAGGAAGAAGAGTCAACTACGGCAGAGGGCGCGGCAACTTCCGACAGCAACAGCAAGGCGCCAGTACGAGTCAACCGATTGGGTCCGACGTCAGCGCCTGGGTAGAAACAGCGCATGCGGCGCAAAATAAAAAGACCATAGGTAATGAAATAAATTGGTTGCTAGTTAGTGGTTGTTCAGACCACATTGTAAATGATGATAGTTATTTCGAAAATTGCATTGTTTTAAGGGGACAAGCCACTTTTAAACACTGGAAAATAATTTTTATACTAATATTAGGTTATATTACCTGTATTTTTACCATGGTAAATTCATATTAGCATCTACTTACCTATGGTGACTCTCCGTATACTGTTTTGAGCATTTTAGCACTGTCCGTAGGATTCCATGTGACCACATGGTTTGATTGGGCTAAAATTTTAGGAGCATACTTTGTACACTTATACTTTTGGTATGAATGAAGGGATTTTGATTTGAATGCTTATAAAATCTTATATGAAAAAAAAATTGGCATAAAAAGGTTAAAAAAGGCCAAAAATTAAGTATTTTCATTGTTAAATATTTTCTAAACATTCAAATCATAATCCCTTCATTCATACCAAAAGTACAAGTGTCCAAAGCATGCTCCTAAAATTTTAGCCCAATCAAACCATGTGGTCACATGGAATCCTACGGAGAGTGCCAAAATGCTCAAAACAGTATACGGAGAGTCACTATGGGTAAATAGGTGCAAATATGGATTCACCATGGTGAAAATGTAGGTAATAGAACCTAATATTAGTATAAAAATTATATAACAATTATAATTTATTTTTGTAATCTCTCTATATTATAAAAAAAGTTTCGCCGCCGCCGCCGTTTCAGAAATTTTCCCCCTCAATTTTCCCCCTCAATTTTCCCCCTCAATTTATACCTCAATTTATTCTCTCTAAATGAATGATAGTGCTTACTGAGTAACAAAGGCAGAGCAATGAGAAGCACACGCACACATACGTACGCAGGAAAATTGTGACGTACGTCTATATTTGTATAGAGTTAACTATCTGCACACGCAGCAATTCGAGGCAAATTCTGTTGTTATGATATTTGCTTTTTCTTTTCTCAAAAACGATCTTTTCGATTGACACAAGATATAAATGTAGATCACTTAAATGCAATTTATTAATTAATAAAAAACAAAAATTTAAAATTGTATGTTTTAAAGTTAAACATGTTATTAGTTTAGTTACTAAGTTTTTTATTTATATTCCCTAAATTCACAAAAAGGAACGTCTAGAATCTGTCTGAAATTATCAAGTTATATATTTTTACCAAAACAAAAGTTTCTAGCCGTTCCGTTCTGTGTGTTTGTTTATTATTAGTAGAGATAACCAATTTGTGCTTAACGGATACTAATACTCGAAAAACTAATTATTAACTAACTAAACTAATAATATGTTTAACTTTAAAACATACAGTTTTAAATTTTTGTTTTTTATAAATCAGTTGCATTTAAGTGATCTACATTTATACCTTTTTTTATACTATAACAAGTTTTTACAATTTTTAACCTGTAAACAAGTTAAAAAGTGCCCTGTTGTTGTGTACAGTAATTTTTTAGATGTTTATAAATGTAATAGACTTACAACTGGTGCAATGTGCAAGGATCATAAGAAAATTCAACGCTTGTATTGTGCAGCATATCACATGCTTAATGACGCGCGTCTAAGTGATGTTGACAAAAGAATAGTGGCGTTAGTTGAAATCCAAGCGAGGCAGAACTACACCTATATTTTTAGTATTAATAGTGACGCCGGTCACGACAAGTGGCTACAAAATTTAAAGTACATCAGTTACGGACTTTATATTGACAACAATAGATATATAGAAGAGATACAAGAAGAACAAGATTCACAGCCACAACTACAGGAAGACGTTTTGGAACAGACAGAGGGAAATTGGTAGTATATATTTAACCTATAATATATGACTATAATATAATGTATTTCCGGGTATTATTTTAGGGACGAGGACGAGGACTGGTGCGGAGCTGGTGGTGCTCCAGCCGACGTGGAGTCGCCGAGCATCGCCACGATACAGACGGAGGAAAATTGGTAGTATATACTTATATAATATAAGTAAGACTATAATATAATGTATTTCCGGGTGTTTTTTAGGGACGAGGACTGGTGCGGAGCTGGTGGTGCTCCAGCTGGAACACCAAAGCCGGACATCCCCAGCATGATCCGCCTATTTCGAACAATGGGCTTCAAGCTCCGTGAGTTTGAAAAGGGCGATCAGCTGATCCCAACGAACGACCGGCTAAAATATGGAAATTTACGCATAACAATGGAATGCGGCAGCTCCAAAATAATAGCTATACTTGAGACGGACGATGTCCTCTGCGAGTGTCCTGACACCAACGAAGGTAAGGATGTTCTAGCCCTTTCTCTATAAGTTTTATATATTATAATATTCTCTCTTGCATTGCTAGGCGACATGAGGCTGGAGATGCTCAGGGCACGCCATCCGCTTTTTGGCGTACTGTACAAAACGGCGGCGTGCATACAATGGCCCTCTGCGCTTCCAAGCAACTCCGTGGGTTCGCGCACGTGATGCAGCTCCAACGACGCAACAATTCATGGCAATCGCTGACCATTTCCCACGTTCGTCGTATCGTAGTAAAAATTGAGATTTTAATATCCATGTTATTGGATTTCCTTTCTAGCGTAAACGGAACGTTCTATTTTATTCGCAGCAATGTTCGTTTCTATACTATCACGATATAGATAATTAACTTTTGTTTATGTTGTTTAGTTTGATTGTAAATGTCAAATCTGTCGCGTCTTTCGTTATAGATTTTCAAGATAAATTGACTCGAAATTGAATTAAACGAAATTGAAAGTGTAGTGCAGTGTCAGAAAATATTGTTTGATCATCAACATCAAAATTTGCATCAATTTCTTGGAAAAAGAACTGGAAAATTCAAGTTATAGATAATGTTGATGGTTCTTTGAATTTTGACTGCTGCTGTTGTAGTTTCTTGCTCAAGGAAGAAGGAGCATTTTTTTAAGTTAATTAAAGGTAATTTAAATACAACAATACTAATTTTTGATAAATTCTATTGTATGTTATGTTCTGCTTTTACGTAAAGGTTATGGTAGTGCGTGTGCATTCTATACTTCTTTAAGCATATGCGGTCTAGATTTCGAGGTTCGTTTTCTATAAAATTTCTGGGATTCACTCTACGGGATTTTCTTCGTTTTTTGGTTCCCTTTAAGCCCGTGGGATCTAGATTTCTGAGAAAACGGTCGGAGGTTCGAAAAAGCCCGAAGAGTGAATCCCAGAAATTTTATAATGCGCGCATATTTATATAACGCGCGCGTCTGCGTATGCACTAGATTTCTGAGAGAACGTTCGGAGGAATTGAAAAGTTCAGAAATACGTGATTTTCGAGGTTCGTTTCGAGGCGATTAGTAAAATCCGCGCTAGCTTTCCCAGCAGCCGCGAAATTCAAAAAGATCACGTTCCACGCGTGCGCATCCCGTTCCATTTCTCTTTTTTAGGGCGGTGCAGCACACAGGATTTCACTCGTTTATCCGCGCTTCTCGGCTCCCGCATTCCTCCGGTGCTCTCAGCGCGTTCATCTTTACGCAACATTCTATATTCCAAAGTTCTTACAAGTACGCGCACGCGTGGAACGTGGTCTTTTCACGGCTGCTTTGTATGTGTATGTGACTCTGTGTGGATAACGGTTGGAGGTATCGAAAAAGCTCGAAGAGTCAAGCTCAGAAATACGCGATTTTCGAGGTCCGTTCCGAGGCGATTTTCGACCTATAGCAGGGACTGCTCCAGGGCTTACTCTACGGGATTTGCTTCGTTTTTTCGGACCCTATTAAGGCACGTATGTGTGTGTGTGAGCCGCTGCAGTAGCAGTAGCTCGGTTTTAAGATTAAATTACGAGAGAGAATTGCGCCACTGCATATTTATAGTAGGTTTATAAAAAGAGAGCATGATATAGAGCTGCTTTTATAACGAGGGAGGAACCCTGGTAAAATCTTTGCCGGGTTTCTTCCGATAAACCGAGCAGAACTTCACAAGTTATCTAGCGATTCGGGAGAACGGATCTCGCTGGAAACCCGCGACTGGCGACATGCATTTTGTATGCCGTTCCGGCTAGAAACCCGACAAGAAGTTGAAATGTCCATTTACTCTATTTACAACATGTAAATAGTACCCTATTATCACCTGGACTGCAAGTTTTGATGCGTACATCTAAATAGTCGTCACGTATCACGTCTAGGTGTTCGGGGTTGCCGATGAAGGGATCTAGGAAGTGCATAGAAACCCAACCCGCTTTTCGTTCAATATTTCGTAAAGGGGGGGCTTTTCGTGAAAAACGGACGAAATTTCCGCCCAATACATAGGGCTCGAACATCGAATTTCCATTCGGATATTAAAGTCAAATTTTTCGATTCTGAGGTTAAGAACCTGTTTTCCATTTTTTCGAAATGATGCACCCTTCTCTTTCTCTTAATAATCTTAAGAACTCCATAAGGATAGATTATATGTTTAGAAGTGAGTCTTCTCACAAAAATCTACGGAGAGTACTTCCTAGAGTCCGTCACCGGCGACCCTGAACACCTAGACATCATCTACAAGCGATTATCACGCCTAGACACCAAAAACTATGTATGTTGCCGGGTTTTCGTCGAGAATCAGCCGATATTCTTTCCTTGATTTTCGCGAATGGTTCTCGCTTGTTTCTACTCTACTGGCTAGAACTTATCGGCAATTTTTTAACAGGGAAATATCAGTCATATTGTTTGTTGTTGTTAAAACACTGCGATAATTTTAAATGTTCGGAGGTTCGAATTTTGAATGTACGGAGGTATCGAAAATGTCCGAAGAGTGAATCCCGAAATACGCTATTTCCGAGGTCCGTTTCAAGTTTATTTTTCGACTCATAGCAGGGACTATGCCACGGCTCATTCTACGGGGTTTTCTTCTTTTTTTTCGTCCCCTTTAAGCATATGGGGTCTAGATTTTTGAGAAAACGGTCTGTGGTATCAAAAAAGCCGAAGAATCAAGCCCAGAAATACGCGATTTTCGAGGTTCGTTTCGAAGCTATTTTTGGACCTGAATGAAATGATTTAGCTAATTTCGCTAAGCTTACAATTAGAACCGTGGAAGTTACTCAAACTGGAGGGTTTGCTTCCTGTTATAGGGGCTTTTGATGTTTCAAACGGGGATGCTATTAATTTTGTGAAATAACCAAATGGGAAGTATTTTAATAGTTTCATACTTTTTGTAGTGGACAGTCTATATTACATTGGAATTTTCTTGGATCACATTGAATTGAATCACATCTTCTGTCGTTTTGATAGTAAAATAAGATACTTCAAGATATATCGCTGAAGTATTTTCTATTACTGGTGTTATTATCTTGAATTCGAAGCATATTTTAGTGATCTCCAGTAGTAGAAGGTAATATTTATACTTATAAATGTAATACTAATACTAATAAAGGTATTATTATATTCTGTTTCATATACTTGTTTGAAATCTTAGAATTGAAATGTATCCAGAATCGAGACAAAATATAAACGTTGAAAAAAAGTTAAAGGTGATGGGAATTGTTTATTCCGTGCTTTTTCTTATTTTCTATATAAAACTGAAGATAAATATCAAAAAGTCAAAATGTCGATTATAAAATACATTGCTCAAAATTGGGAAGATTACAAAACCTATATTGAAACTGATGAATCTAATAGGATAAAAATAACAAATGCAGATTTATACAGAAATTACATGACAGTAGATGGTATATATGGCGGAGAAATTGAAATAGTTGCTTTTGTTAATATATATAAAGTTTTAGTTTCAATTTATAGTACAAATATGATAAACCCTCTATTTTATGGTCAAACTTTTGATAATAATGATAATACATTAGATCTTTTATTGTCAGGTCCAGTTAATGCAGGACATTATGACATCTTAAAAAGTTCAAATTCTAATTTTTGGCAAAATTATAAACAAAAATACAATCAAACTCATTATGAACATAATAAATGTTCAATATTACACAAACTTGCCATAAAAAAATATGATCCACTGTTTAAAAAAAAAAAAAAAAAAAATGATTTAACGAAAAATTTAAATGATCATCGTTTAATAAAGAAACGAAATAAAGATAAAACAATTAATATGAACGCAGACTAGCATTGAAAAAACAGAAAGATTTAGTAATAAATATGAATAAAGATAGATTGAAAGTAAAAAGGAAAAAAGATCTTGTTCAAAATATGAATGAAGAAAGATTAAAAGTTAAGAGACGTAAAGATGTTGTAGAAAACATGAATGAAGAACGTTTGAAAGTTAAGAGAAGCAAGGATGTTGTTGAAAATATGAATGAAGAACGATTGAAAGCTAAGAGAAGCAAGGATGTTGTCGAAAATATGAATGATGAACGATTGAAAGTTAAGAGAAGCAAGGATGTTGTAGAAAACATGAATGAAGAAAGACTGAAAGTTAAGAGAAGAAAGGATGTTGTCGAAAATATGAATGAAGAACGATTGAAAGTTAAGAGACGTAAAGATGTTGTAGAAAACATGAATGAAGAAAGACTGAAAGTTAAGAGAAGCAAGGATATAGCAGAAAATATGAATATTGATAGATCTCATAAACGTCGACAAACTCAACAAATTAAGAAAATGTGTGCATTGAAAGATCAATACTCAGATTTTGGTGAAATGGATTATATTTGTCAATATTGTAATGCTTCATTTTGGTCTATAGAGTTCTAAAAAAAAAGTTGTTGCCATAATGGTAAAGTAACATTACCCCCTCTGAGTGATTATCCTAACCATTGCTTCCTCCTCAAGAGGAAGCTTTGTAATAGTAAAATTTTCAGTTTTGCTAATACTTCGTGGAAACGCATTTGGAGGTGTTTGGAGTACGA
>CM053170.1:36898986-36928497 GCA_012977825.3 Pteromalus puparum | reverse complement strand
GTCGGACACACTACGGAATCACGCTCGTATCCTAACGCCCCCCTGCAAGGCAGCGCGCCTACGCTGGCTTCGTTGCCGTGTAAGACCAGGTGGCGAATCATTCTACACATCCCCTTTCGGGGCAGTTGTCATCGCTCCCGCATTCCCCACGACAGCAGGATTTTTGTAATGTGTGCTAAAAGAGATAGATTATAGACATAGTTAGGTAGGAAGAGAAAGTGAAATAAGAAATATTGTTGAGTGTTCGTTGTTGTGGTGCTTGCGTAGTGTTTCTAGATGAATGCGTTCGATCGCCAGTGCGGGCTCATCACACCCACGCCCGGGCCTATCGGCTGTCCGCGGCTGCTTATTCGATTTATTCGCAGCTAACCTCTTTCTCAGGGGCCGTTCCTCTATCCGCATCCTGAGAACGCGCTGTGTAGTAGTGATAGGCACCCACCCGTCCGTTCTGGACGCACAGAGTTGAAGAACATACAAAAATAATTTCTCAAGTTGTCCGAAATAATCCGTACACAAAAAAATTAAAAAATTTATACGAGTTAACAAAATCTCAAAAATTAACAGAATATCATTTATATTTCACGAGAAATATCAATTTGGATAAAAATAGATACAACAAACCTTCCACGGCGCAATGTGCAGCATTAATCGTTTCGAAAGATGGAGAGATTCCATTAGATTATGATCTTTGTGTTTATCCAAAAAATCCTCCGAAAGAAATAGGTCCAACTTCTATTTTGAATAAATTATCTTTTCACATAGATCCTATGATTTTCCCTATAATGTTTCCTTATGGAGATATAGGATGGAATCCGATGTTCAAACAAAATCATAGCAATAATAAAAATTTATCTCCTTTGCAATATTATTCATATCGATTGGCTTATAGGCCTCTGTCAAAATTTAGTCCTATTCTATTTTGTGGAAGATTAACTCAACAGTATATTATTCAAGCTTATATTATTATAGAATATTGTAGACTGAATTTCTTAAGATACAATCAGAAAAAATTACGTGTAGAATGTTATCAAGGCCTTGTTGATCATGTAACAAAAAGTGCTCTGAATAATAATAAAAATTTTGAAAACAATGAAAGATTAGGTAATTTATTTGTTTTACCATCAACGTATATAGGAAGTCCTAGATACATGCACCAAAGTTTTCTCGATTCTATGGCTATAATGCGAAAAATAGGCAGCCCACCGGACATATTTGTTACAATAACAACTAATCCAAAATGGCCTGAGCTGAAAAGATTACTAAAAAAATTTCCACCAGGAACGTCATGTAATGATATTGCAACGATCACTGTTAGATTATTTTATTGCAAATTTCGGGCAATGCTAGCTGATATTCTTAGTGGTAAAATTTTTGGAAAAATTATTGCTCATGTTTATGTGATTGAATTTCAAAAAAGAGGTCTTCCGCATGCACATTTATTGTTAGTATTGGATCATAAGTCAAAATTAACAAATCCTGATAAGATAGATGAACATATTTCAGCTGAAATTCCTGATGATAATGATGTAGAATTACAAGAATTAGTATTTAAACATATGTTACATGGACCTCATTCAAAAAAAACCTTATGTTATGATGCAGCTAACAAAACTTGTTCAAAAAAATTTCCAAAACCTTTTTGTGAAGCAACACAATTTGAAAAGAATGGTTTTCCTAGATATCGTCGTCGTAATAACAAAAATAAAAACTATGTCTATAACAAAAGACTTAATGGCAAACCTGTAAAGGTTGATAATAGGATGGTTGTTCCGTATAATCCGACTCTTCTTAGAAAATATAACTGTCATATCAACGTTGAATATTGTGCGTCTATTATGAGCATCAAATATTTATACAAATATTTACATAAAGGACATGATCGCATTTTTATTAAAGTGGATAAAAACAACGAAGATAAAGTAATATATGATGAACTTACAGAGTATATGGATTGTAGATATGTGGGCCCAATGGAAGCTGCATGGCGTATTCAAGAATTACCAATTTGCGCTCGTTCTCACAGTGTAATTAAACTAGCTATTCATTTACCGAATCAACAAAAATTAATTTTTGATGAAAACAACATCGATATTGATTCTCTCAATCATGAGACAACTTTAACAGGATGGTTTAAACTTAATAAAATTGATGATCATGCTAGAAATTTTTTGTATTGTGAAATACCAGAACATTATAGTTTTACGAAAAAGAAGTGGATCAGACGTAAAAATTATTCAAATACTTTGGGAAGATTGATCTGTGTGATTCCAAACGAACGAGAATTATTTCACTTGAAGTTAATATTACACAGAGTTAAAGGAGCAACGTCATTTGATGATCTAAAAAATTTTGAAAATAAAACGTATTCAACATTTACCGAAACAGCAATAGCTATGGGATTAATTGAAAACGATGAAGAAATTTTTCATATATTTGATGAGGCATGTACAATTATGTTACCAAAGCAATTACGTTTATTTTTTGCTTGGTTTTTAATCGTGAACAAATTACCATTAGCACAAACTGTTTGGGAAAAATACAAAATTTTTTTTTGTGAAGACTTTATCGAAAACGTAGAAAATCAAGCTTTACAACATATTCAAGAAATTTTAGATAGCGTAAACTATAAATGTTCTGATTTTGGACTACCAGAACCTATACTTACTCATAGTATTATTGTACTCATTTATTTACTCAGAGTAAGTAAATAAAAACAATCTTAAATATTATGTTATAACTTATTTTTAAACTGATACTGAAATACTTTTTTAATGATTCTAGAAATTAAGGGATATTTGCGTAATAATTTTATTCAAAAAAATAAAAACAATGAATTTGAATACTTTGGAGCAATTACTGATGGACGATACAAATTAGATGTATCATTAAATATAGGCGATAATTTAAATTTAAATATTGAGAAAGGAACTAAACTAGAAATTATAGGTGATCTTCAAGAAAATGGTAAATATAACTTCTATATATTTCCAATGTGAATTGCTTCAAAAAATGATTTTACATTTGTATATATTTATATTCACAAGCTAACACATATATTTTAAAAGAAAAAAATGAAGATCATTACAAGATTCTTTACGATGACCCAATGGAGTTAGAAGATCTTATATCGGGCACAGAAATATTTCTTATAGAAGTATGAATGTCATTATTTTTAATTTTTATTGTATTTAAACTAACATTAAATTTGGATTTTTATACAGACTGAAAAAAAAGAAACACATGAAATTCAAGAATGAAATCAAGAGAAGGTATTCTTTTTCTGATAACTTTCCCTTATATTTTGGATGAAAGGACATTCTTTGAAACTATATTTTCATCATCATCATAGTACAAGTCTCTCTTTCTTGAGGTCTCACTATCGTTAGAGCAAGGGATTATAAGAAAGATTTTAAGCTATTAAAGCTATTATTTATATGATTGCCATCGAATGTACATTATTACGACTTAATAAATTTTTCAAATTTTTGATTTGATTACACATGAAAGTTGGTTTTTATTTCAGTTTTTATTACAGAATATCTTTTTTTACTCTTCATATTCATAAGTTAAATTCATAAGTTCGAGCCAGAATGAGGGAATGCTTCACTGCTAATCGGCAATAATCGGAATATGGCCAGGTCATTGAGGAATTCTGGAAATTAAGGAAAAGGAATTAGGTCATAGAATATTTTGTAATACAAAAGTATATTAATAATAATTTTTATAGCCCAAAAATAATTTTATGGTCTTTATATGACCTAAGTCGGCACATAGGTCACGCTTAGCCGTATCATAATCAGTCCTACTTTGTATCGCAAAATGTACGAACGTAGCGAATAGATATTAGTGACCTAAGTAAAACGTGTGCACGGCCTAATTACGACTTCACGCCTTAACCTTACAACGTGCGAAAAAGTTTTACTTAAATCACTTATATCATAATATAATATTTCAATGCTTATTATAACTATTGTTTCATAATTATTAAATTATTATTTTCGTTGCAGAATTTTATTAAGATGGAACCTCATCTAAATATAATACTTGAAGCGAATGCAGATGACGAACAATCAAATTTTGATCAACAAATTTTAGATGACTATATACAATCTGAGCAAGAATATGAAGAATATTTACTAAATTTATACGAATCAATGTTACAAGAGTCGGAAGAACAAAAAATTAAACAGTTATATGACAAAATAAATTTAAATAGAAAAAATAATAATAAATCTAAAACGTTTACTGATTTTGATCAGATACCAAACGATATAATTCAAAATATTTTGAACATTTTCAAATTTCAAGTAAAAATTAATAAACGTTTACCAAGTGTTATCATGAATAATAATCGAAATTTCATGAAATATTTTGTTTCTATGGCAAATGTAATACATTATATATTAACATCTACTCAATAAAATCTATGAAAATGAAACTAAAGTTTGATGACATCGCTCATGATTGTAGCGCGTGTACGCTACGCTTTATCTTTATCCATACGCTTTTATTTACACTACGACAAAAACGAACGTGGGGGTTGGCGAGCGAAGCGAGCAGGGGGGTTACCCCCCTAGTTTATAAGAATTTTATTTTTCAGGGTTTAAAAGTGGCTTGTCCCCTTAAAGAAACCGGTTAAAATCTATTTAGGAGATAGTAGTGAGTTAGAAGCAACTAAAATCAGGAATGTTGTAAGTTATTTTAGAGCATTTGAGAAAGAAAACAAAGTAGAAATGAAAAATGTTTTATACGTAAAAGAAATGAACACAAATTTGATTAGCTACGCGAAATTGACAGATACGAATACGATTATATCTAAAGGAAATATATTTAAAATAATTGATGAAAAAGAAAGATTAATAGCTGTAGCTTATAAAGAAAATCGTACATATAAAATCAAGAGTAGATTGAAAATTGATCCACAGACTGTAAATAGTACTGGACGAAATGGAGTGAGTAACAAAGAAAAATGGCATAGAATGTTAGGGCATGTAAATTTTGGCTATCTAAACATTTTGAGTAAGCAACAGTTGTTGTCAGGTATTCCAACTGAGTTTTAATCGGAAAAATTAAAATGCAAAATATGCATAGAGAATAAAATGCATAATTTACCGTTTAAAAACAATAGAACAAGAGCGAGAAATATTTTAGAGATAATACACACTGATGTATGTGGTAGTTTCAAGACCCCGGGTACAAACGCAGAAAAATATTTCGTTTCATTTATCGATGATTACAGTAAAATAGCCAAAGTTTACTGCATAAAAACCAAAGATGAAGTTTTTGATTGTATGACAAAGTATGTAAATGAAGTTAAAAATTTAACAGGAAAAAGAGTAAAAACAATACGTTTCAATAATAGTACAGAATACCTAAACAATCGATTTTTTAAATTCGCAAAAGAAAAAGGTATTTATATAAATAATTGCCCAGCATACGTACATGAGTTGAATGGTACTGCTGAAAGGTTTAAGGGGGTCTCAAACCCAATTTTTACCGAACGAGTCGATAGAACGAGTACTCGGTAGAAAATTGCTTGAAGCTAAATAAATACGGTGAATTATCAAAAACCAAGACATAGTTGCCCTTCCTCTCGGAATCATCTACCACAATGCAAAGTTTCAAGTCAATATTTAAATGCGTTAACAAATGGCATTTGAACAAAAACCAGTAGCTGCAGCGTGTGCATGTTGAAAATTTCGTTCAAATGCCATTTTTATATGCGTTGACAGATCGACTTGAAACTTTGCACATAGGTATAAAATGATGAGAGAAAGGGCAACTATGTCTTGGTTTTTCATAATTTGAACAAAAAAAAAATAGTTTTATTATCATCCAAGCGACGCCGAACAGCTGTTCGTTGCTCTGTCCGCGGCTCTGGCGAAGTGAGTACGACGACTGCGCATACATTGTGCGCGTCGATCTGGGGACCTACTGGCGTCTGCGGCGACAAGTTCACGCAGCCGCCACTCGCCAGCCGTGCCTTACTGCCTTGTGTTTTGACGTTTTGAAGCTGCATCCCGGCCTTCGCTCGTTCGGTTAAACTTCAAGTTATTCAAAGGTATTAATTGTATAAGTGCAGCACGTCGACGCGATACAGCAGTGTTAGTGTGCTAATCAAAAGCGCATATGTTTTCAAGCAGCCTCCGCTCAGCGCGATCTCGCTCGCGGATCTGCTGCTCACGGCGAGACTCGCCAGTGCTTCGTTTACTTCTAATGCAGTGCGAGAAGTATATAAAAGTGATGCTCCGGAATATCAGCTACGATGCAGTGTGTGAGTGTCAGTCCGTCAAGGAGTGCTGCAGTAGAGGAAAATACGCAACTCCAGCAAGAAACTTGACTTTTTGCGCTTGGAGGTTATCCCTTGTTTTGGTGTCTGCTTCTGTTGCTGCTGCTGGTGCTCTTGCTGCTTCCACTTCTGCGTATACATTCAACTTTCAAGATGCATTCTAGATGTGGATCGACTATCACTGTTTGTGCTGCTACTTCTACGGCTGTGCTGATACCTTCCTCCGACATACTGTCTGGATGAAGATTCGTCGACACTCAAAATTCACAAGTATTTCTTGTGTTATGTGCAGTGAAATCAGTGATTACGTTGTTTTATTATGTGTAGATGACTCTATAGCTGATTTACACTGTCTGTGCATTATAGGTTGGCATTGACGGCTACAAACAAGATGACTCTGGAGCTGGATAAAACTGTCTGCTGCTACTGATGCTGGTTGGCGTTTCGAGAGGCTTCAGTTATCTGGAGACGACTCTGAAACCAGGTTCACGCTCTTTGGTGGTGATGGCTGGCGTTGCTGAAGGCTTCAATCAGCTGAGGAGGACCTTGGAACCATGTTCACACTCACTGGTGGTACTGGCTGGCGTTGCTGGAGGCTTCGAACATCTGAGGACGACCATGGAACCAAGTTCACGCTCTCTGGTGCTACTGGGTGGGGTTGCTGGAGGCTTCAGTCATCTGAGGATGACCTTGGAACCAGATTCAATCATCAGAAGACAACCCTGGAGCTGAAATCACGCTGTTTGCTGGCCTGGTTAGCTTTGCTGACCTGTTGCAATCATCTGTAGACGACCCTGAAGTTGGAAGTTGCTGGTATACATTCTACAGCTGTACATCAAGGATCTACAGTAGGTCCTCGACCAGGGTCTGCTGTTACTAGTACGGAGTCCAGTGCTGCTGGAGTTACTGGTCCACAGTGTACTCCAGCTGCATATTCAGGGGCCACTGCTGCGACTGCTGTGTGTGCAGCTTTTGCTTTGTGAGCTTGGTCAACTGCTGCAGCTGCAATACAAGCAACTCCTGCAACAGCTGTATGTTCAGGATTCCCTACTGGTCCTCGACCAAGATCAACTTGCTGCTTATACTAGTACATCTCCTTTTATACGGCAGTAGCTTCTGAAGCTTCTTGTTCCTTCCAAAGCTTTTTGCAGGCCAAAATTTTGTCGCAAGTCTATATCGTCGGTCCCTACGTAGACCAGCACAGCCTAGATTCTTATCGAAGAGTAGCACGGTTCATTCTCGCCGCGAAGAGTAGCACAGAACCGATTCGCTCCGCGAAGAGTTGCACAGTTCAGCTTCTCTCCGCGAAGAGTAGCACAGATCAACTTATGCCGCGAAGAGTACGCACTGATACGCGCGAAACTATTTATTCCTTAAATGTCATTACTAAGAGCCTAGTTAATATAAACATGTAATTACACTGCAAAATAGCACTAAGTGAAAAAGCAAAAGCCTGACCTTAGAGCGATGGTAACAACGCCTTGTTACCATATAGGAAATTACGCGTACGAGTTTTATAACTCCGATTGTAATATATATAAATAAATAAATATTTAATTTTAATTAATATAAATTATTTTGTAATTATTGTTACTTATTCTGATATTGTAGATTTTATTATTGAAATAGCTCTTGTTAATGACCTATTTTAAGGAAATAAATAGTTCGCAGTATCAGTGCTCCCTCTTTCGCGGCATAAGTTTTGATCTGTCGCCTACTCTCCGCCATACAGTCATCTTGCTACTCTCCGCCACGACGAGCACTGAACTCGTTGGCAACTCTCGAGGAGCCGAATCCGGTCCTCTGCCTGCTACTCTTCGTCGCGAGAATGACCGCGTGCTACCTCTTGCGATAAGAATCTGGCTGTGCTGGTCTTCGTAGGGACCGACGATATGATGATATAGCACATCTATAGATAGAATTTAAGTTTTTTAAGAACTATGTGTTAAAAAATTGTATATCTCAAACCTAATATGTAACATATACACACTTGAAAACTTGATATACAAGCCTTGTATGTATTTCAACATATTTAGACAGTTTAGTGACTTAATTGTAACGAAAAAGATCCATTTTGTTCGAAAACACTCTGCGGCCAAAGCGTATAATTAGATACGAACTAAGATCTTCTGGTTACACTTAAGCACTATATACTGTATAAATATGTTGAATATATAACAGGGCTTGCATACTCAAGTTTCAAGTTTAACATTGATCACTTGTACATAGAACTCATTTTTTTTTAATTTTTGACGAAAATTGGCATATCTCAAAAGTGGTGCATGTTGATCACTTGAAACTTAATATAATAAGCACTCGTATGTATTTCACTAATATTCAGCAGTTGATGCACTACTACAATCAATGATCTACTTGTTCAAGAAACACTTGCGCTAAAAGCGACAATTTAGAACAAACTAGATCTTCTGTTACGCTTAGTCACTAAACTGTATAAATTTGTTGAAAGACATAACAAGGGCTTTTAACCAAGTTTCAACTTATACAAATGCATCATTTATAAATAAACTCATTTTTTTAAATTTCTGGGAAAAAAATAGCACATCTCAAAAGTAGTTTTTTGTCGTAAGAAAAGCGTGTATTCTAAACACGTGTGTATATGCGAAATACACGAAATTATTTATTAATTTTTATAATATAAAAAGCGTGTATTCGAAACACGCGTGTATATGCGAAATGCACAGTTATTTTATTGTAAAACATGCGTGTAGTCGAAACACGTGTGATGTATATATGAAATACAGATCATTATGTATAGCGGCATTTTTCGTTATATCAAATCTGCGTGTACGGCAACACGCAGTGTGAGTTTCGATATTGCAAATTTTTGTAGTGGTTGACGCCAGATGGCGCCAGAGGTTATTATAAGCACTACCTGCACTACCGGCCGCAAGGTCGGTAAAATCGCAGAAATGGGTTTGAGACCCCCTTAATCGAACTATCATGGATATGGCGCGATGTTTATTAGACGAAGCACAAGTAGATAAAAAATATTGGCCAGAAATAATTAGTGCTGCGACGTATTTGAAAAATCGTACTTTAGCCAAGACTATTGAAAAGAAAACTCCATATGAGATATTTTTTAGAGAAAAACCAAATGTTGCAAATTGAAAGCTATATGGTAGTAAAGTTTTTGTAAGAAAGCCAGAACAAAAGAGAAGTTCGAAATGGGATAAAAAGGCTGAAATGGAAATTTTACTAGGTTACAGTGAAGTAGGTTATAGAGTTTTGCTGAATAATAGAGTAACAGTTCATATACATGTTGATATTGTAGAATCATATGAAAAATGTATTGGTCTTGATTATGACGACGAAAATATTTCTTCCCGTACTCCGACTCTCGAGTCGAATAAGGGAAGTGAACATGAGTTCGAAAGCGAAATCGATGATGATGTATTTGATAGCGCAGATGAAAATGAAATGTAACCGAAAAAGAACAAACAAAGTTAAAGAGTAACGATAAAAATAGTTTGAAACCAAATACTCCACGTCGATCAACACGTGCGAAAAAGAGTCTGATAAGATATCCGGAAAATAGTACTAATAGAGTATCTGTATATTATTGTAGAGAGGACACACCTGGTACATTTGAGGAGGCGATGAATAGCGATGAATGCGTAAGTTGGAAAATGCAATAGATAAAGAAATGAGTACCTTGTATGAAAATGAAACATGGAAATTAGTTGAGAAACAAAAAGGAAAAGAAGTACTAGATGTAAAATGGGTTTATACGAAAAAATCTGATGATATATTTAAAGCTAGCTTAGTAGTAAGAGATCTCCAACAAACGAATGGCATTGATGACATATGCTCCAGTAGCATAAATGCAGACATTAAAAATTTTGTTTTCTTATTGTTGTCAATTCGGATTAAATTGTAGAATAGATGGATGTTGTTACAGCATTCCTAAATGGTAAAGTAAGCTCAGAGGTATATGTCAATCAACCAAAAGGTTACCATGACGGAATAAACAAAGTTTGTAAATTGTTTAAAGCATTGTATGGACTACGAGAAAGTCCGAGAGCATGGTACGAATGCTTTAATGAATACTTAGCTAAACTAAAATTTAAAAAAAGCAATGCTGATAATTGCTTGTATACCTATGGAAAAGGAGATGATGTTGTATATCTTTTGGTATATGTAGATGATTTATTGATCTGTTGTAAAAACAAGAAAAAGATTCAAAGTTTGAAAAAAGTGCTAATGAATAAATTTAAAATGAAAAATTTAGGAAAAATTAAAGAATATCCAGGTATAAACATTGATTATGACTGCAATAAATGTGAAATGAAACTAAGTCAAACGAAATATATCGAGTCTCTAGCTGAAAAATATAAAATAATAGATAGTAGATTGTACAGTACTCCTATGGAGACAAACTTGAAACTTGAGAAGTCTGAAAATTTGCGAGTCAAATATTAAGTATAGAAACTTGATAGGTGCTTTGTTGTATATAAGTTCGAATACGAGACCAGATATAAGTTTTAGTGTAAACAACTTAAGTAGGTATCAAAATTGTTATGACCAGACTCATTGGAAATATGCTTTAAGAGTACTAAAATATTTGTATTTAACGAATGACTTATGTTTGAACTATAAAAGAAAGGAAAATTGTAATAATACATAGACTGCTTCGTGGATGCAGATTGGGCTGGTGATATTATTGATAGGAAATCTATGACAGGTTATGTTATAAGAATGTTCGAAAATGTAATTGACTGAAAGTCAAGAAAACAAAAAAATATTACCAAAGCGTCAACATACGCAGAGTATGTAGCATTATCAGAAGTTGTAAGCGAATTAGAATATATCAGAGAGTTGGTAAGATTATTCGGATGAATAATTGTAAAAGAACCGATAAAAATTTATGAGGATAATTCAGGTGCAATAAATATTGCTAAAAATGGAAATATGACAAAGCATTCAAAATACATTGCAATACAGTATCATACTGTATATGAGAGCAAAAAAGAAAATTTGATTGAAGTTTGTAAAATTGAGACTAATGAAAATGTTGCGGATATATTTACCAAGTCGTTATGTAAGCTAAAGTTTGAAAAATTTAGAGATAAACTGTACTGTAAAATATACTTTCCATACAGTCCAAGGAGGCGTGTTGAAATATAGTGTACTGTACAGAAAGTGTAACTAGTAAGGTATAGTGTGTAGCGCATGAGAATGAGTAAGCGCGCTAACGAGTGTGTGAGGGGACGCACACATGCGGGTATCCCCTCTCGCGGTATGCGTGTAAGTCACATGACTACTAGCTGTACCGAGACTATACGAGTCTCGCACCTCGCTCTCTTGGGTTCGAGCCGTCGCCGAATATACATGGTGTGTGGTTAGAATAAATCCACATTATTTATTGTAATCCTCTGTATTACCTCATTTCTAAACAGGTTTTTCACAATGTTTCTGAGTTTATACTATTGTTTAAACAATATTTTTAACAATTTAACATAATTATAAATAAAAAAAAAATGTGTGCGTCTCGGGACGCCTGGCAGAAGTAATAACTTAAATTAACGTAAATGGAAAGTATTCTGTTTTGAACTTGTTTAACGATGAAAAATCGAATATTATTAGGGTATGATTGTATTTTTAAAATGTCCGCTTTCACCTTCTTTCGCGTAGTATTGTACACTCGGAGTCAGAGCATATTTTTGGCACAGTTGGATTTATTTTTTTTTTTAATACTGAGGCCCTGCAAGTAGTATTTAACATATAAAGAAATGTAAACATTTTATATGCTTCATCTTCTCTTAAAAAAAAAAGATGACCGGATGTTGTGAAGCCTTCTAAAGTCGATAATTTGATTGGTTATGGCTAAGCATCCGGTTGAATGGCTCCAAAATTTACAATATTTTAGTATGGTTCAAGTTTAATATCTTGATTTTGGGTCTATCATTCAATTGATTCTTTTTATGACCATAATTAATAATATGATTGTTTCGTTTATAATCATTCTAGCTTATTGTGTATCATATTAATATATTCTAACCTCAAAAACTAGATTGCATTAAAATCAACTGCTTTGTTTTAGAAAATACTACTTATCTTAAGAAAAAATATCAGTCAAATACAAATGTGAACTTAATAGTGAAATAAGTTATAAGTAAGCGCTTTGCATACTTTTAAGACATTATAATAAACAAACCGCGTGCATTAAATATGAGCGCGCGAAGCGTGCTTGAATTTAGCTAGTAATAAAGAAAGTAGAGTATCCACATAATAATATAAATCTAAAATCTGAAAAACCTTGCTGTCGGCTAATAATAAATATATAATGAGGCTCGTAAATTTGTATAACGATCAAAAACGAATTTTATATGTTTGTCATTGATTTTTAGTTTTAATTAAGCATTAGGACCACTATAGAGTATCCCAGTATTTAAAAAGCACCCAGTAGGGACGCTGATTTCGTACACCAAAAGATATAGTTATAGTTACGCAGCATACACGACACACACATTTTTTTCTGGCGTGCTGATCTGTCTAGAAATGCCTAAGTCGACAATTGTTGTGACATGTCACGTGACATTTCAATGTTTCATTAAGACACGTGGAATGTCACAAACTTTACAGTAAATCAAAGTGAAACTTCATTACAATTTTTTTTAAGGAGGTTTCACGCTAAATAGAAGTAACCCCAAGATATTTCTGAAATTTTTTATACAGGTTCCCATATGCCTCAAAATCATGTAAATAAATTTTCAAAAAGCTAGGTACCTAGAAGTCAAGAAATCGATGTTTTTATTTTTAGCTGTTTAACACAGGCCCTCATGGGAAATCGCAATTTTTTTGTACTCATTCATGTATTTCTAAAGATTGAACGCCAAATTTTTGTTCAATAAAATTATACTAAAAAAAATATTTGATAACGAATTAGAGCCTTTAAGAAGTATCATTGGATAACTCAAACCAAAAAAAATCACAAAATGCCGTACCGTAAAATTTGATCTCAAAAAATTAGTCGTATTAGCTTCTACAGGAAGCTATTTTTTGTTAATCAGTACAAATCTGATTGTTAACTTTACTCAAGAAATTGATATTTGTTGGATGATTATGGTTATAGCTTCTTTTAACAGTGTATATTTAAAAATAAACAAAAGAATAAAAATGCGCAGATTTTGACTAGCGTAGCTATAGAACCTCCTTCAGTCATATAAAAATACATAAGTTACGCTCGTAATTTAAAAATTCATGAGTTATTCATTGAAATTCTACAGTTGTTTTGTGTTGGACGATATAAAATATCATTTTTGATACTCACAAGTGTATACTAAAATATATTTATTGCATATCATTCTAAATATAGGTATCAAAGGATTTTATATTTCATTCAATATACATTTTTTCTTTCTAGACAACTAAATATACTACTTAAATTGTTATTAATTCATTGATTTAGTAATGTAATAATTGCACACAGTACCATAAAATTTGATGAGCAGTAATCCTGCTTTAAAAAGTCTGGATTAATTGTTCGGAAGCAAGATTGTTCATTAAATTCTGAGGACATTTTCGGTGATTTGCGAAGACTCAAATTCTCAGGTCCAGAAGTATCTTCCTGATAATCATTAGGAAGTGATGCAATTGGTGGGGTATGCGATGAACTTGATGAATCGTATTCAGCATTATATGTATCAACAGGTGTGAACTTTAACCTTTCTTCCGAAGCAACACAATTTTGAAAGTTTATGTTCAATGATTCTTTCGAAACAGCTGCATTTTTTAAAATTTTTACACTTGATTTAGAACTAGATCTTGAACATGTAGATGATCTCGATGGTGATCCAGAATGTATTGAAACTAGTTTTTCATAGTTATCTCTTACATGTTGCAGTTTCTTTTGTTCTGATTGTCTATTTAATTTTTTTTCTGTATGGATGATTTTGACATCATCTGTTTGTTGTTGAGAGTCTAGAGAAAAAAATTTATAATTGAAGTACTTTTTTCTTATTATATATTAAATTAATAATAGTTCAACATGTACTGAACGCATAAGGTGTTTTATTTTAGATTAATCAACAGGATCGCAAGGTTTTCGAGTGACTAATCATACTCAAAATTCATTAGGAATCATCTTTTGACACAAGACTATCATTAAGGATTCTGTATTATAGGCGTTGATAATTAAAAAACAACTTATTATTTTATATGAAGAGCACATCTGTATCGATAATTTTATACTGGATATAAATATACATTGTATTACACGCCTCTTTCTTGTGATCAATATAAGTCCCCCCACTCCTTGTCACTTTGTACCAAAAGTTTCAATGCCTAATATGGCAAGAAAAAAATGCCGGTATTTTTGGTCTAACAGGGTAGAACTTTGTCGCTTCCCGCGCTGTGTCATTCTTTCACTTTGTGCGGTGGACCCTGCATCACTGAAAAGTTAGAAACCATTCCACTACAAGGGAAATGAGTCGTAAACAATCTCGAAAAGATAGTTCTAGCTCTGACAGCTGATTCGACGAGTGCTTCAGAAAACGCCTAGGGCGTTTGAAAAAAGTTGGAAGACGTCAACTAGACAAAGACAAACGCAAAGGAAAGTAGAATAGGAGACAACGACAGGACTGCAGCAGTACGACCAGCTCGAATAATGTTTCACGCTCTCTATCACGCTCTCGGTCACGTAAGTACTAAAAGACAGTATATTACACGTCTGAGTAAAATGTATGTTAGCCTTAACAAACAACAAGCCCTCTGCACAGTAGTCTGAAGCGGCTTTTCTTGGACAAAAAGCAATAGCGCCTCATAGAATAGGGCTACAGAAAATAACCGGGACGATTTTAAAAAATTCATAACCTTAAAAGGTCTGATGATGTACTTTAATGGAAACATAAGGAAAAAGTGCTTCCTACAAGGAAAAGCCTTAAGAATCCCGCTGAAACAATGGTTTTTTAATTTTTTCGGCTATTTCTCCTTCAACATAAGTATAGAAGAATTTTTTTTAAAGTGGTATTTCGAACTTTAAAGTTAATTGCCTCATTAGGCTAAGCAACAAATCAAAATTATGCCTATTTTGAGACAATAAATTTAGCGGAAAACCAACTCTGCGATTATGTCGAGGGCAGTAGAAGAAAAATGCAAACTTTCCAACTACTGAATCATTGGTATAACTTTGTCATTAACAAAATAGTGCAAAAAATGGCACTTTTTTAAGTTTTTTAAATATAAAACGGAAAATATTGGAGGAATCTGAGTGGTACAATGGGATGAATTGTAGAGAACAAAATTACGAAGAGAATGAGGCCTCAAATGACGCAATCGGACAATCAAAACCAAAGTTATTGCAGAAAAAAACGAAAAATACGCCGTTTTTTTTTTAAATTCATAACTTTGCCAATTTTTTTTTTTGCGTGAGGAGAAACCCATATATGCAGTCCCTCTCGGGCCGCGATTCTCCACTACTCCGCTGTCTCCGCGCGCTCGGCCGATTCTACTCATGTTCACGGCCGCATTTTACCTATTTAAATGCATTTTATGGAAAAACCGAAATATACATATATACCGAAATATATAGAAGAGTCACTATGGGTAAGTATGTGCAAATATAGATTTACCATGATAAAAATACAGGTAATATAACCTTATTTTAGTATAAAAATTATATAATAATTATAATTTATTTTTGTAATTATTTATAAGAATTTTATTTTTCAGTGTTTAAAAGTGTCTTGTCCCCTTAAAAATGTTAAAAATGACAAATATTTTGTTTAAATTGAAGATAACTTTTGAAGATTATATTTATTTTCAAATCCCCACACTCATGTCAGAACTATGTGTATTTCAAACATGTTTGTAAAGTTTTATTGCTCTTTGATGCCTGGAACCGAAGTAAATCTGCAGTGAGTGAGAAAATGAAAATTGTGAATTTTGGCTATCGAAGACATGTTGCACTCAATATTTGGTACATAAGAAAGTTGTCTTTTCTCTCTAAATTTTTAAGTTTATATATTTGTTTAATACATTTTTTAAACAATTTAAGGTTATTATAAAAATAAAATCCGATTTTTTATTTTTTGACAATTTAAGGTGGTTAGGTCCTCTTAAGGATTACAAGAATATCTATTGATATTTTGTCCTTGCGTTGATTTGTTTGTGTGTTAATTTTCCATAAGGGGGGCCCTGATTGGGATCGAGAGAGGTGCGTATTTTGTGCCATTCCTTCAAGAGGAACATTAGCTCCAGAAGGTATTAACACAGGAAGCGCCGCAGTTAAGAAATCCTGCACTTTACCTTCTTTCTCTTGACCCAAAGTTTGTCAAGAAAATGGTCAGCGCATGATAGTAGCGCCGTGCCCGTTCGCAAAATGGCACAGGACCGCAATCAGGAGTACCACGGAAAAATGCAACCAATATTATCGAAGTCGCGTGACCTGCGAGCCGTACTCTGTAATTTCAAGCGACTTTCCCAAGAAGAGGTCCTCAAACGCCTCATGGACGGGAAATACAGTACCACGGTTTCGCATGACAAGCAGGGCGAGCGCTTGTTCAGGGCTACCATAATCGTAAATCGTAAAACCGGAAAAGATCACGTCGGGCCAAGACGGGTACTTGAGCACGTGAGACAGGTGATCGAAACCCGAAAAATCGTAGTCCATCGTGTTAACGAGGTCAACATAACGGGAAGGACCTTTGCTGGACGCGATGAAGCACAGTGTACCAAAATTCACTTTTTGTGGCCAAAATTCGCTCGACAAGCCAAATCGCAATCAATCTTTCTAAAAAAAATTGCAAAATACTCGTACGATGTTTCCGGATCACGGCAAACTGCTTATTTTTAATAAAAATTCACATGACCTAAACGAAAAATAGGGAAACACACAAATCTAGAAAATGTCAAAATCCTGATTTTTACCAAAATCGCTTAAACTGTGAAAAAATATGGAAAGAGTATATACTTGCGGATTTTTTATTTCTAAACTCTTGAAACATGAAATATAGATTCTAAGTTCATATTTTATCTAAAAAAAACCTCTAACAAGGTAAAAATGTAGGCAAGTATATTAATCTATAATATACTCCCACAGTTCATTTTCTATATTGTCTATACTTTATGTATTGATTTATTATTGTTGCTATAACTATCGATAGAAGTCAACAATGAAATCTTATAATAAATACACTTGTGATAATTTACAATTTCAGGTAACGAAATTAGTGAAATCTAATTTCTTCTTATACATTGTCAAGTATACTAAAATAATTTTTATGATAGTGATAATTATAAATTCCAGTTCCAAAAACAATTCAGTTTGGATGATTGAATCCGTCGGTTTCATCCTTTCATAACTTTATATAACGATTTTGATGTAAATTCACAAAATTTAAAAGCAATAGTAAGGTCATTGAGATTTCACTCAATATTAGAAAACTTAAAAAGAACATCCAGCTATTATTTTAATGTTTTAATAGAAGCATTATTAATATTATACCATGCACAAATTAATACGTCGATGGTTTTTGTTTCACCGATAAACTACAAGACGACGGGTCCGTCAAGTATGTATAAAAATAACAATCTATGAAATCGAAATTAGCTTGAAGGCATAAGCTAAGTTAGCTTTCTAAGCAAAAGCAAAAACAAAATACTTGACAATGTATCAACAGATTTAATAACTTTCTTTAACTGGGATTTATAATTATCACTATCATAAAAATTATTTTAGTATACTTACACTAATTTCGTTACCTGCAATGCTTAAAGCGTTTTGAATCTTATTGTTGATATTTTTGTGTAAAACTGAACTTGTACTTAAACAAAATATTTGTAAAAAGAAGTGCAATTAGATAATTATATACTCAATACTTCGATGATTTAAAATTTAGTTTAAGGTAAAGTGATATCGATAGTACTTAACTATGAAATAACGGTGAAACAGAAAAATTATACCAGTCAACTTTTTACATTGTGAAAGATTTTTTAAGAAAGTTTTTACAACTTTGATTTTTTAATTTCCAGTGATTTCTTCTAAAAATAATAAGTAGGCATCTTTTGCCCGACGAGGCCATGGTCTTTGTTTAATATACATATCGTTTATTTCGAACCAATGGTTATTCTGACGTACTACATTAGTGTAATGTCCTGTTTCAATAGATTTACCGTGATGAAAAATGCAATTAATTACTTTATTTTTTTTTTATTGATTTTAAGTACAGCTTTCGCTATAGCTTTCATTCTAAAATTAGTTATTTTTGTTGTCGTTTGAAGATTAACGAAAAACAATAGTAGTTGTAAAATTATAATTGTATTTTTTATATGAACAGTAGTTTTTTGTAATCTTTTGCATGCACAATGATTACTGCACTCCCCTTCGACGCTTTTCCAATTATCTATATTATAATCAAAAACTTCTTGTAATGTATGTATGTGCATAGGGTCAGGTAAGCAAAGTGACAAAATGTAATTTATAGTTGTCATAGAACTCCTTTCATCGCAATTCGGACATCTTGTTACAACAATAATTTTGTGTTTCATAACACTTTGCAAAAACGTGGATGCATTACAAAGATGTAAAAGAAATTCAGCAGCATCTTGCTGCTCACAAGCGGAATATTGTTCGTTTGTATATTCTCTTAATGCTCTAATATTAACAGGAGTTTTTGCTATATATCGATGAAAAGAATGTTTCAGAAGGTCAAAACCTTTTGCCTCCAATAGGATTCTTCTAACAGATGAACAATGAAACAAGCTCTCTATACAAGCGTTAGCCTAACAAGATACATTATCCTCATTTGGGAAACCGTGAATAATCCAATTACGGTCAGATAGAATATTTAATTTACTATTATTAGCCTGTATATCTAAAATGTGTTTTGATACTGTCCAACGTCTGTCTTGAACTGCACTGGGTCTACTAAACATGCAATCGTTTTAAATAACTAATGGTTGAAGGTCAGGGTGATATTTTTGTCTTAATCTATTATATTGCAGGATCGCAGATGAATCAGCTTTGACATTTGTTGGATCGAAATTGATAAGATATAAGTCTTGCAATTTCGTTACTCGTGATAAAGCGACATAAGTTTGGCCAGGACAAAATATATAATTACCTGCTTCTACAATAGCGTTTTCTAAACTTAAGCCTTGACTTTTGTGAATAGTTATCCCGTAACTGTTACAGATCGGAAATTGTTGACGTATTATATATACCTTGTCCATAATGACAAATTTGTATTCTAGTTTAGGTATTGAATGTTCTGTACCATCTTTTAATTTTATACGGACACTGGTGATTTCATCTCCCTTATCTTTAGCAACAGAAATTGCAGAACCTATAGTGCCATTTACTAATCCGATGGAGACATCAATATTCCTCCTTATCATAATTTTTGAATTTATTTTGATTTTGATTACACGCTCAATTCCACAAGCATTATCTTTGTCCTCATCTAACATTTTTAAAACTTTCTTTTGAAAATTTTTCGGACATTTGAAAGAATCATTAGCTACAAGATTGATATCTTCAGAATCAATTCTACGCAGCATAGCATCATTTAGAATATCGCACATATTCCTCGTTGGTAACAAACATACAGTATCAGTGGATAATTTTTCATACACTGTGCACAATTCTTGCATTATTTCAAGACTATTTGTACTTGAAAATTTTAGCGTTCGCTGCTGTAGAACATTGATATCTGTATCAGTCAAAAATCCTAACCTTAGTCTACTGAGTGTTTCGTTGTATTGATTATCATTTTTTTGCCTTATATTAATTGTCAGCTCATCATACTCGAATAAAGTCCACAAATTAAATGAATTCATAGCTCCGATGTATTTTTCAATTTCTTTTTTCGTTACTTCAACGAAAGCGAATTTTTCTCGCACAGGTGGAAGTTGAAGCAAATCACCAAATACAATAATATGGATTTTTCGGGGTGCATCATGAATCCAAAATAAACAATGATAATGTGGTAATCCTCTGCCCTGGTATTCACAAGCATAATAATAATGAGCTACTTTTCCTATCGGATGAGCCGAAGAAAGTATATAAGCTAGCATTGCTTGGAATCTGTTCCGAATATACCTGGAAGCTGACACAGGATCAGCAGCTATGGGTTCACTAATAGATCTTTTATCGTTTTCCCAACCATTAGCTTCGCGTACGTATTCAGCTAATGCAGACCACATCCACTCACCAGGGCTTAACCAAAAGTTAGACCAGAGCTTAATAAAAAACGTGGCTGGTCCATACTCATTCATCATGCATTCTAAGTAATTTCCAACCTGTTTCCAAATATGCTTCAGTAGCTCGTAAACGAGAAAAAGTACTTTCTAAATTATAATCTAACTGATCTTGTTATAATCTTTCTGTAAGTTCTTTTACTGTATATTTATAGCGAGGATTAACAACGTTCAATTTATGGAATATTCCAGCGCTAATTTGTCTCACATTATTATTAAATAATAAATAAAATAGGTACTGAATATTCAATCGAAACTGTGAGTGTTTAGATGTCGATCTAGATCTTATGTAATCATAATCTCTCAAATTTACAGATCTTTTTTCATGCTGCCCATACATCCCATAAGGATATAAGTCTGGAAAACATTTCAAATCTAAATCTTCTGCACAAACATCTAAAGCAGTAACATATATCTGGAGCATCTGGTATAATTTTGAATCAGTTTCATTAATTCTTTTGGTATGCAATGGATGAATCGAATACTGTTCATAATATGGATCTGACTGAGATTTCTGTGTTAGTAATGCAGCTATTTGCGGCTTTTCTTGTATATTTGTTTCTATATCAATGTTTTCAACAACTTTATTCAATACTTTATTCTCAGTATGGTGATTATACTCATTATTTTGCGTATTATTATTGTCATCATTATCTGTAGCCAAATCTTCATACTGCAAATTGAGATTTTCAAGAATTTCTTTAATTTGTTCGGGACAAGACGGTATCTGTATATTAAAATACAAAGGATTCCAACGTTTCAACCAATGCAAAGCATGCCATATTTTTTTGACATCAACATAATCTTCCCAAATAATTTTTCCCTTTGTTGGATTACCTCGTATTAAAATATACATTTCATGATTAATATTTAGAGGATCAGTATCTGGACAAATTTTTTCAAGGTTTCCTCTAAAGGTAACGGCAAATGAAAAGTTCTAGCGGTGACTTTATCAATTTTGCAATAATTAGGTAAATTTTTCTTTATCACAGTACCCATTTTAACGATTGTTTGGAAAGCTTTGGCTCGTTGTATCAACATTCTTTCATATGTATTGATAGTTTTTATTTCATTAGGGACTTCTTTAACATAAAGTTCATTTAAAACACATGTAGATGGTAATATACATTTTTTTAACTTAACACTGCAGCATTTACAAATAAACCCATTACTAAAATCTGGAGAATCGTACAATTCTTTTAATCTTTTCCAGTAATTTCGATTTTCAGGAACATGTACATCGAGTAATTCTTCCACCAAATTCGCTTTACCCAAGTACTTATCAACGGGTTCCATACTGCGCTAACAACAAAGTCTTTCACGAGAAACGCAAGGAGTTTTAGGTAGATCCGTATCTATTTTTGTGTACTCTTTTATACCTAGGCTGTATTTGTTTTTTATTTGAGATTCATTTAAACCAATTTCGTCATTATTGCTACTAATAGATATGACTGCTTCTTTAGCATTTAATGCAATATTTTTTAATTCCTCGATATCAATATTATTCAAAGCACTTTCAATTTTTTCAATTTGTTTATAAATATCAATTATTTTATATAAAAAACGTTTGATAGTGCGGAGTTTTGGATAATAAACGGATAAAATGTTTAATTTTAAAAATTTTGATGGGCATAACAAAGGTTTGCTATAACAAATAATTGGATGACCTTTTTTCTTTCAGGGGGTCTCAAACCCAATTTTTACCGACCGAGTCGATAGAACGAGTACTCGGTAGAAAATTGCTTGAAACTAAATAAATACGGTGAATTATCAAAAACCAAGACATAGTTGCCCTTCGTCTCGGAATCATCTACCACAATGCAAAGTTTCAAGTCAATATTTAAATGCGTTAACAAATGGCATTTGAACAAAAACCAGTAGCTGCAGCGTGTGCATGTTGAAAATTTCGTTCAAATGCCATTTTTATATGCGTTGACAGATCGATTTGAAACTTTGCACATAGATATAAAATGATGAGAGAAAGGGCAACTATGTCTTGGTTTTCCATAATTTGAACAAAAAAAAAATAGTTTTATTATCATCCAAGCGACGCCGAACAGCTGTTCGTTGCTCTGTCCGCGGCTCTGGCGAAGTGAGTACGACGACTGCGCATACATTGTGCGCGTCGATCTGGGGACCTACTGGCGTCTGCGGCGACACGTTCACGCAGCCGCCACTCGCCAGCCGTGCCTTGTGTGTTTTGACGTTTTGAAGCTGAACCCCGGCCTTCGCTCGTTCGGTTCAACTTCAAGTTATTCAAAGGTATTAATTGTATAAGTACAGCACGTCGACGTGATACAGCAGTGTTAGTGTGCTAATCAAAAGCGCATATGTTTTCAAGCAGCCTCCGCTCAGCGCGATCTCGCTCGCGGATCTGCTGCTCACGGCGAGACTCGCCAGTGCTTCGTTTACTTCTAATGCAGTGCGAGAAGTATATAAAAGTGATGCTCCGGAATATCAGCTACGATCCAGTGTGTGAGTGTCAGTCCGTCAAGGAGTGCTGCAGTAGAGGATAATACGCAACTCCAGCAAGAAACTTGACTTTTTGCGCTTGGAGGTTATCCCTTGTTTTGGTGTCTGCTTCTGTTGCTGCTGCTGGTGTTCTTGCTGCTTCCACTTCTGCGTATACATTAATTCAACTTTCAAGATGCATTCTAGATGTGGATCGACTATCACTGTTTGTGCTGCTACTTCTACGGCTGTACTGATACCTTCCTCCGACATACTGTCTGGATGAAGATTGGTCGACACTCAAAATTCACAAGTATTTCTTGTGTTATGTGCAGTGAAATCAGTGATTACGTGGTTTTATTATGTGTAGATGACTCTATAGCTGATTTGCACTGTCTGTGCATTATAGGTTGGCATTGACGGCTACAAACAAGATGACTCTGGAGCTGGAAAAAAACTGTCTGCTGCTACTGATGCTGGTTCGAGTTTTGAGAGGCTGCAGTTATCTGGAGACGACACTGAAACAGGTTCACGCTCTTTGGTGGTGATGACTGGCGTTGTTGAAGGCTTCAATCAGCTGAGGAGGACCTTGGAACCATGTTCACGCTCTCTGGTGCTACTGGGTGGGGTTGCTGGAGGCTTCAGTCATCTGAGGATGACCTTGGAACCAGATTCACGCTATTTGTTGGACAGGTTAGCGTTGCAGGCCCATTTCAATCATCAGAAGACATCCCTGGAGCTAAAATCACGCTGTTTGCTGGTCTGGTTAGCTTTGCTGACCTGTTTCAATCATCTTTAGACGACCCTGAAGTTGGAAGTTGCTGGTATACATTTTACAGCTGTACATCAAGGATCTACAGTAGGTCCTCGACCAGGGTCTGCTGTTACTAGTACGGAGTCCAGTGCTGCTGGAGTTACTGGTCCACAGTGTACTCCAGCTGCATATTCAGGGGCCACTGCTGCGACTGCTGTGTGTGCAGCTTTTGCTGCTTATATTCATACAACTTTTGCTGCTGCTGCTACTCGAGCTTGGTCAACTGCTGCTGCTGCAATACAAGCAACTCCTGCAACAGCTGTATGTTCAGGATTCCCTACTGGTCCTCGACCAAGATCAACTTGCTTCTTATACTAGTACATCTAGTATAAGATCATATCATCATCTCCTTTTATACGGCTAATTAAGTAGCTTCTGACGCTTCTTGTTCCTTCCAAAGCTTTTTGCAAGCCAAAATTTTGTCGCAAGTCTATATGATGATATAGCACATCTATATAAATTTAAGTTTTTAAGATTTGTGTGGTTAAAAATTGTATATCTCAAACCTCATGTAACATATACACTTGAAACTTGATATGCAAGCCTGTGTTATGTATTTCAACATATTTATACAGTTTAGTGACTTAAGTGTAACCAAAAGATCTATTTTGTTCGAAAACACTTGCGCCAAAAGCGTATAATTAGAACGAACTAGATCTTCTGGTTACACTTAAGTCACTATACTGTATAAATATGTTGAAATATATAACAGGGGCTTGCATACCAAGTTTCAAGTTTAAACATTGCATCACTTGTACATAAACTCAATTTTTTTTTAAATTTCTTTGACTAAAATTGCATATCTCAAAAGTGGTGCATTGTATACACTTGAAACTTGGTATAATAAGCCCTCGTAATGTATTTCACTATATTTCTGCAGTTTGATGCACTTACTACAATCAAATGATCTACTTTGTTCGAAAACACTTGCGCTAAAAGCGACAATTTAGAACAAACTAGATCTTCTGGTTACGCTTAAGTCACTAAACTGTATAAATTTGTTGAAAGACATAACAAGGGCTTTTATACCAAGTTTCAACTTTATACAATGCATCATTTATACATAAACTCATTTTTTTCAAATTTCTGGAAAAAAAAATTGCACATCTCAAAAGTAGTTTTTTGTCATAAGAAAAGCGTGTAACACCCCACACCGCTCCGCAGAGTCACCAATAAAAAAACACTACGAAAAACTAAAGTCTCGCGACTTGTTTTTTAGAAAAAGCACGCAAAAATAAGGGTACTCTCCCACTCTTGCAAGAGCTACGGGCCACAGCTGAGCAGCCAGCCAACAACAACAGCAGCGCCATCAGGCAGTAGCGGCGGAGCGAGAACACCAGCGGCAGCAGCAGCACAACGATAAGATATACTCAGCGGCGCGACGGTACGTATATCTATATATACAGCCGTACGAGCGGTTTGCGGCGTGCACAGTGTGAGAGTGGAGCTACGAGGCAGCAGCGGCGCGGGGCTGCGCGCAGGCTCCGTCACGCTTTGTGTGAATTGGGTTTTCATAGGCTGTGAATGTGAGTGTGATTTTTTATGAGCGTTTTGTCGGCAGTGCTGATCCCGCTCTCTCCGCAGCCTTTATAAGGACCCCGCGTAGCAGCAGGACTAGTCCAGCGCAATTATCAGCGGCATATCCACCATGGAAACATAAAGCCTTGGTAGTAAAATCTTAGCTCCAGCGCAACTGAGCGGAGACTAGTCCTACAAGAGCAACTATTACGCTGGGCTAGTAACTGAGAATAATTTTCTCACTTTTGAGGGACTATAAGATTTGTAGTCAAGCAAAGATATCGCCAATTGAAGGTAGTCAGGCTTAGCACGTTAGAAAATTTTCAAGTTCCTTTCAAAGACTTAGAGAAAGAAATTTTCGAATTTGTATTATTTGTTAAATTATTAGTCAGGCAATCGATACGTAATTTAACGGCGTATTGCTTAGACCTAATAGAAATTCGTCTTGATTTTATCATATTGTAACTTCGAAACTTAAACAGATCAATCGCACGTTAAAAGCGTATCTGCGTGAAACTATGCCTATGTCAAAATAAGATCTTCGATCACGATAATATTATATATATATATATTACTATATTACTATAGTGTTTTGGAGTATCCGCCCCGCACCCCCCCCCCGCCACCCCCCCGCAGCCCCCCGCCCCCCTCCGCATGCCCGCCCGCAAAAATAAAGGCAAATGATTTTTCATTTTCATGGGATTTGGGATAATGGGGAAAGCCCCGCCGCTAGCCCCCTGATCTAGGAGCCCCCGCACAGCCCCCCCGTGCCGGCGCCACCCCCCGCACCTCCTATTATGCACTTTCTAAAATTTATAATTGTAGTCAGATGTTTTTATTTTAAAGTTTTTTTATTAGCAAAAAATTTACTATACAAGCAATTGTAATAGTACATCGCGCATAAATCGGATCCAATGTATGACACACTTTTTGATCATCTTTCACGGAATTGTTTGGTCGCCGTGTACTTGGCGCGGCGCTATATTATTTCGACTTTTCTAAAATATATTAGGCGTATATGAGCTAGAATTATATTAAGATGATGTATAAAGTATACTTTCTCACTGCCCAACCCGAACGACTGAGCATACAATACTTTTGCATAAATAATGTTTAGCCCGCGGGAGATCCTACATCCTTGCTAGAATACTTTTCTCAAGCCCTCTAACAGGCTCATAGCTCATCACGTATCAAATATATATACGAGAGATAAATATAGAGATATCACTTAAATTTATATTTTTATTTTTCCACTACACTATGAGGGTAAATAGACAGGAGCGTTTTTATTATATTTTTGTTAAGTTTGCTGACTTAAAGTTTGACTAGTTTGAAGTAAATATTCTTAGAAGGGTTTTTATTTTGCTTTTGTATTGTACACTTTGATTGCGTATTACTTAGCACTGACTTTTGCGTTTTGTTGTTGAACAGCTTTGAGTGTTCTTACTTCAGTTGATCTTTTGGCTTTTTGTTATATTCCTTGTTGCGTGTTTACTGAGCTATTGTAAATACTTTATAGGTATAAATGTGATGTATTATCAAGGTCTTGAACAAAAACTAAAGTATATCCGATAGGCAAATCGATACACTATATATATAGAGGATTTGTTCGAGGGCCCTATATTATTGGAGTAAAATTGTAACTCATTATTAGGTGCGAAGGAGTTTAACTTACAGTTCTGCGAAAAGATGGTGACAAAAATCAATAAATAAACGCTATGAGCGGTTACGAAAGACTTAAGCAAAGTATAATTTAACTGCAGAGATCGATATAATTCGTGATAGACATGAAGAGATGACAGATAAAAGTGAAGTACGTCCGGCTCAAATTTTTATCATGATGCTGATTGTCTTGTACTTACTTGGCTGTCAAATGCAAGTTCCCTAGGGTAGAACAAAAATTTTATTTTTTTAATAATTGAGTTTAGAAACTAAACATTAATAAAATGAAAAACATATTTGTTTCCTCTTTTGCTACGATAAAACGAAAAGATCGATCACAACAATGATATTAGAGCACAGGTGCATTCGAACAGACGCAGCAAGTGTGTGATTATAAGAAAAGGTGCGGTGCGACCAGATTTATGTATAATCTGTAGCATATAATTGAAGTTGGAAGAGGATGCACAAATTAAAATTTCGAATACACACCATTTCCAAAAAAGGAAAAAAAAAGATTATATTTAAAATGCGATAAAGCAGATAAGAAGTTCAGGCAGTTTTCAGTACTTTTACTGTTTTTCTTGATTTTCTCATATTTCGACAAAATTAAAGTGCTGACTCTCCCTTTGTTCATGATCTAAAATGTTTACTTATATGACAAGTAAGATTGATCTTGGTGCACTGGATTAGAATCATTCGATACTGAAAAAAACAGTTGAAAAATAAAATCAAACAAACACTAAAAATGGCCGGTTGCGAGCGAAGCGAGCGGGGCGACGCCCCACTAGTATATTATATATATACGTTATAGTAAAAATCAAAAAGAGAAGAGATTTATTTTATTTTGCTGATAGAAATATTATGCAAACATTACACGCAATATTGCGCATTTAATATCTTAGGTTGAATATATTTATTTTTGTTAAAATGAACTAAAGTTTATTATTGTGATGAATACACTCCACTACCTCGTATCCCGGACCTGTAATATACTTATTATTATATTTATTTAATTTATTAATGATATTTAAAATCATAATAAAATCACTTTATTTGGCCTGCCGTCACAATTACGACGCAGAGCAGTAAATGTGCACGACTTTTACAAATAAAAATCAAAAACTTTTATTTCAATAGAAGCACCCAGGACCAAGAAAAGTCGTGACCGTTTCAAGCGTGTATTCGAAACACGTGTGTATATGCGAAATACACGTAATTATTTATTAATTTTTATAATATAAAAAGCGTGTATTCGAAACACGCGTGTATATGCGAAATGCACAGTTATTTTATTGTAAAAAATGCGTGTAGTCGAAACACGTGTGATGTATATACGTAATACAGATCATTATGTATAGGCATTTTTCGTTATATCAAATCTGCGTGTACGGCAACACGCAGTGTGAGTTTCGATATTGCAAATTTGTGTAGTAGTTGACGCCAGATGGCGCCAGAGGTTATTATAAGCACTACCTGCACTACCGGCCGCAAGGTCGGTAAAATCGCGGAAATCAATGAGACTCCCTTAAATTATGATGTTGGGCTGAACAATTATCAATGTTTTTTAAATAATTGTAAGCATTTATATATGTAACATCAATTAAATCTTGAAATAAATTGTTAAGTTCTTTCAATACATCAGGATCAACTTTTTTACAATAATCATTACATTGCCAAATTTTACTTTTAGTATTTGATTCAGTCGTTGGTAAAATATTCATCGTTTGTCCTTGTTCATTCAAAATAATATGTTTTTGTAGTTTATCATTAATTGGCCCCTTTGTGAAATCGTATGTTGATTCTCCAAAAACCGCTGCCAAGTCATTGGCACTTAGCTTCCTCCTATTCTGCCAGTGGAAGATAATTACATGGGACAATCAACTCATTCTTTGATTTAAATATTCACTACTATTCGATACTAAAACGATAGGTTAGGAAGACACTTGTAGGGGAGGGACATCAGGGGAGTGGGGGTTAAGGTGGATATCAAAAGGATAGAGCTCCGTGAACTCCTAAAATAACTTACATATATCGTAATAAAAAAAATACCAGTAATTGCAGAATCGTTAATAACATTAACAACTGCAAATTACAAAATTGCGGGTGGCTTCATTTTTTTGATTAATTATTTTTCACGATTTCTACATACCCACAGCCGCCTTTCAGACCCTTGACGTTGTTTTCTATACTCCCATAATCGCCTTTTAAAATCTTAAAGCTCATTTCAGCATTCCCACAGTCGCATTTTAGACCATCGTAATCGTTTTCTGTATTCTCACAGTCGCCTTTTTGACCTTTGCAATAGATTTCTACATACCCACAGCCGCCTTTCAGACCCTTGACGTTGTTTTCTATATTCCCATAATCGCCTATTAAAATTTAAAAGCTCATTTCAGTACTCCCGCAGTCGCCTTATAGACCATCGTAATATTTTCTGTATTCCATAGCTCCTGGGAGAGAGGTCTCGCCCGAGATCCGCTCGGGACTGAAGCCCCGAGCTCTCTTAAGACGGTAGCAGTCTTTTAGGTACACTATTGTTGAATATATTGTATAAATCATA
>CM053170.1:36888019-36898512 GCA_012977825.3 Pteromalus puparum | reverse complement strand
CTTCCGAAGAAGAAGTATGTTTAGGTAAACCACATAAAGCAGTAAGTGCGTAAGAACAATTCTCGTCATCTATAGGTTCACCACCTAATCTAGTTAAGGAAAGTTCTATTTTTTCCTTAAAATTTAGCAATTCTCTTTTCAATTTCGAAATATGATTATCTCGAACATAAAAAGCAGACGTGACTAATTTATCAGCTTCTATCCGACGATCTACTGCAGATGGACAATCTAATTTTTGCATAACATTTTGTATATATTTTTCTTTCGTTTGTAATAAATTTTTTGTCGATTGTTTCATTGTGATAGATTTGTATTTCTTTGTAATTTTTTTAGCCAAGATATTTTTAGACTTTACAACGCTTTGTTTAAAAATCATTTTATTTCGCTTGTTTTTCTTTTGAACTAAAATTTTATCAGCATTTGATTCGTAATATTGCTTTATACTAGCTAATCGCTTCTCTTTATTTAATTGATAACGTAATCTTTGCTTTTTTAAGATTTTTTCTCTATATTCAATGTCAGAGGTTTTGACATCAGAAAGTTGATGTTGCTGTGATATAATTTCGTTTGTACTTTGGTCTTTTTTACACTTTTTACGAGATTGATATTTTTGTAAAATTTTACTTGTATTTAATTCATAGTAGGCCTTATTTTGTTGTGATATCATTTCTTTATTATGCTCAGAATGTTTACGTTTTCTTGAAAGTTTTTTATTTTTGCAAAAGGATTGTTGTAACAGTGATGGTTTATAATTAACATTACTTTCGTCACTTTCAATATTTTTTGGTTTCAATAACAAAGAAACTGAAGATGATTGGCTTTCTTTTTCATCATATATTTTAGAGTCAATTGAAAAATTAATTTCTGATTGATTGATAGGTAACGAGTTTATTACAGCTGGCTTATCCAAAGATACATTTGATTTCGAAATGATACTTTTCTGTTTTACTACAACTCCTTGTGAAATAAAATCATGTGAATCATTAGACACTGAAACCTTGCATGTGTTTGTATCATCGTATATTGTATTTATATCATTATTATAAACTCTATTATTAGCAGTGAAACTATTGGATTTGTGGAAGTTGTCATGACTATCTTTATTAACATTAATAATTGGCACCACGTTATTTAAAGGTTTGTCTATTCTTTCTAAAAACAATAAATATGCATCTTTTGCATACAAGGGCCATTTGCTTTGTTTTAGTTCAAAATCACTTACTCTTAACCATTTACTTTTATCACGTAGCATATTAGAATAATGACCAGAGTGAAGGCTGTCACCATGGTGGAATATAACATTGATAACTTTGAAATAATCATTATTTATTAAAACTGTTTCTTCTGGTACATTTTTGATTTTCAAATTAGTATATTTTGAAGGCTCGACGTATTCATTAATTTTAAATATATTCAGTTGGAAAATTAAAAGCTTATTATTTGTAGTTAATTCCATCTTTTCAATTTTTTTATGTTGACATCCGTTGTTACAAGTAATGTCTGTAACATTCCAGCTTCCTATATTATAATTAACGATGTCCTGTAAACTTAAAATATCCTCATTCTGTGGAATTGCCAAAGGTAAAATATAGTTAAGAGTAGGGTTTGAAACACTAGTTTCATTGCAATCGAAACATCTTAAAACATAATACAATTTGTGCTTTAATAGGTCATGTAAAATAATAGATTTATCACACAGATGTATAATAAATTCAGCAACATCCTGTTGCACTGTCTCAAAATACTGCTTATGAGTCATTGCTCTAAGAGCATGTATATCAACAAAGTTAGTGATGTAATTTAAAATAAAAAATGTTAATCCCCGTTAAATCTAAAGTTTCATAAAATTTCATTCTTATGGGTTTACAGTGCAATAAGCTCTGTAAAGATGAATTTGCATAACAAGATACGTTGTCATTATTGGGTAACCCAACAACATGAACACAATCATCAGATATATTCGAAAAAACTTTTGTCGTCATCGTACAATGATTGTCATTGATCATATTATTTTGTGATTTTGTGCGCTGTTCTCGACCACTTTTCGTGTTAAAAGAAGATTTTAATAAAGACATTCCGGTCGCTTTACTTTTTTAAAAAAAAAATTGTGTACTTATGTGCCTATTATTGTCATAAATTACAGGAAAATGAGTGATGCGATTCGTTTTAAACATTTTATAAAGATGCTGTAACGAGCGCTTGAATTCCCGCGCGCTCGTTAGTCGCGCGAGGCGGAGCTGTCGGCGCGTATGCTAGCAGACGACGTTGGCGGCCGACGTCGACAGGGTTAGGTACGCGCGCGCGAGAAAGCGAAAGAGAGACTCGAGTTCGCTTCGGCCGGATCAACATCGGCAAAATACCGCTAATAGTCCGCGGATCCTCTACCGCACCTGGCGTACACCAGGACTCACCGATCACGTCATCACCTGGAGGGACGCCTCCAGACCTGAGTACGAGCGGCCCGGAATCCCGTGGAGTGCCGAAAGGAACGCGAGGGCGAGTTAGCCAACGGCAAACCAGCGACCGAGTAAGTTGCGTTTTGTATTAGCATCCGCGCGAAGCTGCCGCAGGTCTGGACTCGCTGCCACCGAGTCCTCGACCCGGCTTCGTGCGTGACATTGTGCGCGATCCTCTCGCCATCGCGCGTGCGAACTTTGTACACCAATTTGTATCATCAGTAGAGTCAATATATCCTTCTTTTAACGTTATCCTCAGTGTATTCTTTTGTGTTTTCCCGAGTACCCTCCCGCTGGTAGACTCACGTTTACGCGGATAAGCGTGGTACCCCGGGCGTACCACGCATTTAACGGAAGTTGGCAGGCAATGCACGGGTGATAGTGATTGCACTACGCGGCTAACGTCCGCGCACTATCATCACGCCGATCATCGAGGGACCAGCCAGACGCTATACGACGTTCACTGTGTGTTGACGTGCGGCATTTCCGCGACCGCACGGCATTGTCAAGTCCACCCCTTTACCGAGGCGGTCACCGCTCATGCTTACGTAAATTTGGCGTATCATAAGTAATATTTGCAGGATTCTTTTTGAAAATCAACGATGTTGCAAATGCGATTGCATAAACACCGCAATCAACAGCATTCGGCTAATTCTGTACAGTAGGGTAATGAATAGGGATTTCATCAAAATATGGAAATAACTTTCTTAAAAACTTATCATTACTTGCGTGCAAACATTATTTATTTAAAGAATCATATAAAAAATATTTTTAGTATCGTAGTAACAACAAATCCAATGACCATTTATACATTTATTACATAAATCATCACAGTTATGTAATAATTGTACATGAGGGACGTACCGTGGTATGGGTTTCATACGTTTTGAATTGGGATCAAGTATAATATTTGTAAGGTATAACGTTGTACGTGGTTCAAAAATAGTAACATCTGACAGTATGCTATGAAATTTATCAACATGTATGTCTTGCAAGCGAGATCCATCAATGATTTTTGACATTTCATAATTCTCAAGAACAAATTTCTTTGTTCTCTTCTCCATCATAGATGGTTAAAAAACAAATTCAAGGTGATAGTATTAAAAATCAAGAGGCTGCCAGATTAGGGGGCACCAGGCTGCCAAATTAGGGGCGCACCAGGCTGCCAGTTTAGGGGCGCTCCAGGCTGCCAGTTTAGGGGCGCTCCAGGCTGCCAAATTAGGGACGCACTAGGCTACCAAATGTGGAATGCACGTAGTTTCCAAACTATGGTGGCGACTGAATGGCGATTCCAAACCTAAAAGAAACAAAGAATGTATTAATTACCAATTATTTTGTAATATAATAGTGAATAATGATTATTAATCATTAATTAAGAATAGTCGCTTACTTGCAATGAAACTGTTTGCTTTTTTACGTATATTCTGATCGTGGCGCTGTCGTGCCCCTTGATTTATTCCTGTAAAAGTTAATAATACCAATAATATATAAATTGCAAAAAACTATTGTAGACGAAGAATATCCATTAAAATTTATAAAATTTATAAGACAAACCCCTCAAATAAAACGCACTTATGTGATTCAAAGAAATCGTAACTTTTTACAATAGATTTTATTTCATAGTGCTTTTCGTGGGTGCTAATATTATTTTTCTACTTATTCTTAATAAAAATGTCTAATTAAAACTCATTCTAAAGATAATTGGTTCTGATTCGGTTTTTTAATGGCAAATTATCAAATTAAAACCAATTAAAACTAATTACAACATTTTGTTGATTTTAATCTGATTTAATTAGTTATATTTTGCAACAAAAATATTATTTTATTTGAAAATATAATTGATGATTAAATACATTTAAAAGCAAAAAAATGTTTCAATTACTTAATTTTATAACTAGATTTAAAAATAAGATTTCAACTGGTTACCTTTTGAATCGATTTGAAATGGACGTTTTTAGCAGATACTAGTCTCAAACCGTACCATAAGCGCCGAAAAAAAATATATGAAAGATGTGATTGTGTTGGATATACAATTTTTTTACTGATATTTTACATAGAAAAAGCTTATAAACAATCAAATTCGATCGTGTTTTGGACTTTTTATTGATTAGTTGTTTTGAAAGGATATTCAGAAACAAAAAATATTTTCTCAGCTCCCCACTGGAAAAAGCTGATTGAAACCGATAAAAATCAATAAGATTCAGTCAAGTCGATAAGACATATTATTCTATCAACTTTTTCCAACATGGGCTGTCACAATACAATTGTACATGTAAATAATACTTAGCCACTAAAAGCACATCTCCTTATAACAAAATAAAAATGCAAAAATGTGCTATGAATTGAGCTGCAGTGGTACTATAAATGTTATCATTGATTCTTGTTGAGGATATTATATCTAACTTGGCGTGACTTGGAATAGAAAAGTAAAACACTGCTTTCTGGTTACGTTTGATTTATTGAACACTCGAGCTTACCTTCAAGCTTGTCTTATTACAAAAATAGGAACTACATGTCAAACTAACGAGCAACTGTACAAAGATTACAATCTAGCACGGACGCGTCTATCTCGGGCAAGAGCACACAGAGAAGTGAGCGCCGCCGCCGCAGCCGCGACGTCGACGCTGGCCGCAGTAGACAGAGAGGGGGAAGCAGTCCCATCTTGCTTCGTGCATAGCGTCTCTGCGGTCGTCAGAAGTCTGCTCGCTTATTCTCAACACTCCCGAGCAGATTTCAACTACGTCGTCCAGCATCACTGTTTAGCGTCTGAAAGAAAGCAGATAAACGTTAATAATTTAAATAATAATTCAAGAGTAATTTGGTTAGTTTAGCATGTAATTCAAAAGGCAGCGCCTTTGTGAATATATCTGCTATTTGGTCTTTCAAAGCAATCCAACTGACTTTGACTAGATTTCTGGCTACACATTCTCGGACAAAGTGTTCTCTGACTACATTCATATGTCTGAGTTTGTTTGTACTACTTACTTGAGTACTAGCCTCAGCAGCTTTATTGTCGCACCACAGAGTCATGGGTAAAAAGGAGGTTTCAAACCGTACAAACGCCGTTGAATCTTACAGACTTCATTTCGTCTGATTTCTGGTGAGACATCAATACCCTCAGAAATCTAATCAGTTTGGTTTTATCGCTTTCTTCCACGTTGAGAGGCGTACTGTCTACATACAGACCTGTACACTCACCAGATTCGGAGGCTTTGGTAGAGCTATTATTGCTTTGTCTGTTCTGTCTACCTCTCCTCCGTAATCTGCCTCGGGCATGGCCTCTATCTAACTTGTTTTTCTTAGGGTTGCTACCCTTAGGTGCTTCGTTATTGCGTCGCTTTACACCACGACTAAAGCACCACGTCTACATATATATACATGGGTGGTTCTCTGTGAAATGAAAGATGAAAATTTTTATTTTGGCCCAAACTGGATATATATGTTCTACATGTTGTACCTGACTCCCAAAACAATTGCATGCATCCCATTTTAAAGAAAAAAATATAATATTAATAACGTGTTTAGAGGTTATGTATTATTAAGGGCATGGTTTGATGTACGTATTATATCAAAAATTTGTAATATTCAAAAAACCATACCTATGTCTATTAGGGTGGTTCATTTCGAGTTTTCAATTTGTAACCCCTTGAAAAGCTTAAATACATAAAATAAATAAAGTAGCTACAAGGAGGTCGCTGTGCGATGAATTTTAAAGGTCTCTACCTCCGAAAGAAAATCGTTATTTTTCTTTTTTTTTCAGTATTTCTGTTTTTTTTTCGATTTTTTGCTATTAAAGCTATATAAAAGTTTTCTTAGGTCATCAGAAGTGTTTTTTTCGATACACTATAACCTATTATATAAATTCCGACCCATAGTTAACCCAAGACAAAATTCTACCAGTTCAAAATGGATCATTTTTGTCAATTTTGGACGAAAAATGCGGGCAATGCGGCAGAGCCAATTTGGCCCAGTAAGTGCATTCTCTTTTTTACCATCGCATTTATCCTTCTGGAAGGTTTTCCCGGTAAGGACCATATTTTCAGACACACACCATGTCGGTTAAGCCGACACTCTCTACCCACGGGGGGGTATCGGGTCCAGCTTCCAGTGTAGCCATTCCCGGAGAAAGCCCAATTCAAGGCTAGCTCCTCGCCGGTAAGGCCGGCGATCCCTGCTAGCATCGGGTCCGGCTACAATCCCTACTACACTGTTTCGCATTCGCCCAAGACGCATAGCCCCGTTACGTCTTGTAAGGCAAGGAAAAAACCTGGGCAAGCCCAGGAAAAACCCGCCTTTAAACAGTCGGAGTTGTAGGTTCCATTCCCGTCGAAAAACAGCTCAGAAAAAATCTCAGTGATTTCACCGGGAATCGAACCCACGACCCCTAGAGCAGCGCTAATTCCGAGGCCAGCACGCTAGCCACTGAGCCAACGCCGCTCTTACCTTTTAGTATAAAAAAGTACGTTCGTAAATCGTGATAATGCTTAGTGCATAAATAATAAGTTATTAACTTCCAATAATATTGAAATAAACTAAGGAATAAATTGCAGTAAACGCCGTTGATTGACTAATGCAACGAAGTATTTATTCCCGTAGAAACAGACAGTTTTATAACGACTAGTATATTTGAATATTTCAAAAATAACGAACTGTCGCTCTTTTTTCATGTCTCATAATGCATTAGTGTGGCCCGCAATTCAAATGACTAAGAAACGCTTATTTTGGAAAAAACATTCTCGGGTTCAATTATTTGTCGAAAAAATAGAAATATTTGTTTGGATAGAGTGTTGAGGTATAAAAAGACAAAGATTAATGCAAATTAATTCGTCCTTGTTATTTTATCGAAACTGAGGTGGCCTCTAGCATCGATACTATTGGGTACGGGACAGATGGGTAAACTAAAATAAATATAATCAATCGTTCGGCGTTTAAAACATATTATATCCCGCATTCTCTCGCATTTTTTTGGTAAATAGTAGTACAAATACACTTCTAAACGAGCCCTTATCTGTTCTGACTAAGAAATAAGAATGGGCGAGCGGAGAATTGTCGCATTGCCCGCATTTTTCGTCCAAAATTGACAAAAATTATCACTTTTGAACAGATAAAATTTTGTCTTGGGTTAGCTGTGGATCGGAACTTATGTAATAGGTTATAATGTATCGAAAAAAAAACACTTCTGATGACGTAACTTTTATTCATCTTTAATAGCAAAAATCGAAAAAAGAATGGAAATACTGAAATAAACGAAAAATAACGATTATCTTTCGGAGGTAGAGACCTTTAAAATTCATCGCACAGCGCCCTCGTTGCAGCTACTTTATTTTTTTATGTATTTAAGCGTTTCAAGGGGTTACAAATTGAAAACTCAAACGTCGGGAAATTTTGAACCACCCTAATGTCTATAGCTAGTGAATAATGTTTTCCTGAGGAGTTATAAATCAATCAACAGGCAAATATTTAAAAAAAGGGCCTATATATACACACACACATACACATACACACACGTATATATATGCACTTTCATTATATATATGTTTGGTAAGAATCAGGATTTTTATATTTTATAGATTCGTGTGTTTCCATATTTTTCAGGTTATGTAATTTTTTATTAAAAATAAGCAGTTGTACGTGATCCGGAAACATCGTACGAGTATTTTGCAATTTTTTTCAGAAAGATTGATTGCGATTTGGCTTGTCGAGCGAATTTTGGCCACAAAAATTGGATTTTGGTACACTGCGCGACGGGACCACGTTACCAGCCACGGGTCCTCTACGGATCGCTTAGGCCATCATCGCCACGGTAGCCGAGGAAGTCACCCTAGCTGACGGCATGATAGGCAGCGCACTTCTAGGACCAGACAGAAGGTCAAGAGGAGACCAGGATGCAGGTCCTACGTCAGGGACGGTACCATCTTCGTCCGGTACCCCAACAACTCGGACAGGGCCACCATCGTCAGTAGTGAGGAGGACCTGGACGCTTTTTTAGCCAAGATCCCTCCAGCCATCAACAACAGCAGCAACAACAACAACAGCACCATCATCCACTGAAGAGGACGTCGCTTATACACACACACATCATTCGTCCTTCGCCACCTTCATCGTCATCTAAATCAACATCTTCATCATCCAAGGTAACTCTGTCCGAGGGACTAAGGGCCTGCCATTTCAATGCTAACTCTCTCACGGGTCACATTGAGATGGTTAGGCTCTTCTTGTCTACTCGTCCCTTCTTTCACGTAATTGCTGTAACTGAGACCTGGCTAGATGACAAAATCAAAACCATCCCTTTACTGGACAACTACATACTACTCAGACGAGACAGAAACCGGAACGGCGGAGGTGTGGCCCTCTACATACACAACTCTCTCACAGCTAAAATCATCACTGTCACTCGTAAGAGAGGAGTAAAGGAGAATAGATGAACATAAAAAAACTCCTTTAGAAAAAATAATTACCTATTCCTACTCATATAAAAATTTTCACACAACTTTAATCTTGATAATGTTCAAATTTTAGATAAAGAAGCAAACTATTTTAAGAGATTAATTCAGAAAGTATATATATCAATATTAATAAAATAATATTAATAACAGAAGATGTTTAATACTATTAGTAAACAATACAATAAATTAAACAAATATTTACAAAAAAGATTTCTAATCTTATAACGTTCTCCTTTTCAAATTTATCTAAGTTCATGTACGCGGCCGTACTTTTATATGTATACGGTATTTATGCTGTAGTGTGTGTGAGAATGAGTGCAGCTCGGGTATCTTCGCTGCTGTTCGTTTGCGCATACTCTTATACATGTACTTAGCATATGCATTGCACTGACTGATTGTTTCTTACGACGAGAGAGACGTATTTTGTGTTCTCATGATTGATGTTTTATTTAAGTTTAATTTTTCATATGTGAGACTTATGTAATATATATTTTTGCAATAAGATTTCTATATTTTTTCAAAGATTTCTAATATGTATGATTTTTGTTTTTAATTAAATAAAGCTGTGAACAGGTCTCTCACCGGAGACGAAACGTCGCCCAGTTAATTCTATTTGGACTGTGTTTATTATTAAAAACCTGGGTATCCTCACATTAGTTTTCCCAAAACTATATTTCTGTAGGTAAGTTTAGGTGCGTGTAGTGGCATCTGTACGTCGAGTGTGGCCGTTATAGGTCATGTCCGTTAATAAATGGTGGTCGGTCTTCAGTGTGCGAGCAGCGATTGCTCGTCAATTAAGCAGAGGTCAAGCCAGGTGTCGGAATCCTGTTTGTGTGGCGTTGCACCATAGGGAACCGACAGAAAGTGAGTTCTCATCTATGAATGACCTGATGAATTGGCATCCTCAGAAGAGGAGAGCTGATCAGCGTTGAAATCACCCATTGCACAAGTTTAGTAGCAACTAAAACAGTGACTGCAGGCCTGTTCGTGTTAGTTTTTCCATAAGTCACTGCCTGGATGAAAGGCGCATGGGTGGTCGATATACAACCGCCGCCCACGAAAATAGGTTAACTCCCCTCGCTTGAGACCTCTCCAGAAGACATACCCAGCTTCCCTGGCCTGCCCACCAAGTGCCGTCGAATACGTCTCTCTCGTCGTAAGAACAATCAGTCAGTGGCAATAGCATATGTCTAAGTATGTATAGAGTATGCGCAAACGGAACAGCACGAAGATACCCGAGCTCACTCATTCTCACACACACATACAGCATAAATACGTATACATATAAAAGTACGGCCGCGTACATGAACTTAGATAAATTTGAAAAGGAGAACCGTTATAAAGTAGAAAATTCTTGTTTTTGTAAATATTTGTTTAATTTATTGTATTGTTTACTAATAGTATTAAAATCTTCTTGTTTATTAATATTATTCTTATTAATATTGATATATATACTTTCTGAAATTAATCTTTTAAAATAGTTTGCTTCTTTATCTAAAATTTGAACATTATCAAAATTAAAGTTGTGTGAAAAATCTTTTATATGAGTAGGAATAGGTAATATTTTTTCTAAAGGAGTTTTTTTATGTTC
>CM053170.1:36811597-36870908 GCA_012977825.3 Pteromalus puparum | reverse complement strand
GGAATTTGTGTAAAAACATGTGGAAATCTGTTTTGATGCATTTTTAAGTCGAAAAATAGTGTTTTTAGAAAATTTACGTATGGATGTATGTATGTGTGTGTGTGTGTGTGTGTGTGTGTGTGTTCATTCGTATCGCCTGTAGCTTAGCTTTTACTCACTTGGATTTTAATCCAATAAGTCTGCATTTTACAGCAAAAATAATATATTTTTGGCATTATTGTGACACAGTATAACTATACGTAATGTCACAATTGTTTGTGTCGCAAAGATTTTAAATTGTTTGGGCTTCTAATAAAATGTACTAGTTGCGCTACGCGACTAGCGACGATGTACTGCAATAGATAAACAAAGTCGCGATGTCATAAAATCAAGTCAATATCGGAAATCATACGTATCTGCATACATATCAGCGAATACACATGCATAGGCACATTTCGATTTGACCATTAAGATACTTTAATACTGCAATTCTCATAAAAATTATCCAACAGCAAATGCAACGATTCACTTACCAGAGTTTTCAATCCATACTTGTTGTCTTTGTGCGTCCATTGGAAAGCGAAATAAGCGATGGCCAGTGAGTTTTCTATTGTGGCAGTTAACGTATTTACATACGTCGTACACTGTCACTTGCCTGGCCATTGTTAAATTTCACTGCACGTAATAATATGAACGAAAGAGCACAAGAAAAGATACACAAATATTCGGTAAAACCATGAGAAAACGCATCGATCGTGGAATCTCGCGATGACGATATCAACACGACTGACAGTTGAAAACAACTGCTCCTCATCTCGCGCGCGAACTTGCTGCAGTCGACCCTATTCCGCAAATTAGCTTTTCGGCGAATATTATTTCCGAATTATTGAATTATTAAAAACTGTTCAGCACAACGTTGTTGAGAATACAATGTTTTCCCACTATAATTGTACTCGGCATATAACAGTAATAATTTCATAAAAAAGATAGATGATACTTACCTGCAAATTTATTTATTATTTTAACAATTATATGTATTAGCAAAACAAAATAAAAATCAATTTATAATGTCAAACGTGCAGCTAAGCTCCAAGTCTAACGAAAAATAAATCGTAATCTTTTAATAATTTTAATAATTTATTAACAAACATTAAAAAATTAGCCAAATATAAATTATACTTTGGGTTTTTATTTGCATGAAAATTGGAACAAAATGATATAACATAGTTTACTTAATTGTTGTAATTTTTTCATTTTTATTTAATAATAAGAAAAATTACAACAATAAATAAGACTAAAAAAAAAATTTGTAGTGGATTTGAACCCTGGCAAAACGGTACGCGCGCCTTCGAGCGCACCAGCACAGCCATCGTCAACATGCCAGATGAAAAATTAAAACTTGCATATGATCATCGGCCCCACTTGGGGGCTTAGGGTTTGTTATTATAGAGTTTGGGGTTATTCATGTTAATACGGTTATTAAATAATAGTTTTTATTCAATTTATTGTTGTGCGTTTGCTTTAACGCATACAAGACCGCCGGCACCACGGAAGCTCCGCCGCTCGCTCCGCCGGGACATGCGTATTACCCCCTCTCCGCTGCTACCGCTAGATGCGTATAGTTCGGGCGAAGAACCGCGAGGCAGCGGTAGTTTACGACTGCATGTTGCCTGGCACGCTTTGCCCCATACTCATCGGCAATATCTCTACTCATCTCTGCTGTCAGTTGCCTTCAGCGGCTTGCCAAAAGGTATAGACCTGTTTGGCAAGCCGCTGAAGGCAACTGACAGTAGTATCAGCTGTACAACAAGGAGGGGGTCACGGCGCGCGAATGCTCAAATTATAACATTCTGCAGCAACTGGAAAATGCAGCAACCCCCTGGGACCCGCGAAGTAAGAGGGGTTGGATGGGTGATAGCGCCGACTGAACCAGTAGATCCTGGTTTGATTACTTGCGCCGTGCTCTAGGCTAGCAAGCCAAGGGGCTCAGTAGTGTAGGAAGAGGAAGAGGACTCGGACTGGGCCGAAAATGGGCATACTTTCGACCCCAAGATTTGCTTGAATAAAGAGCCGCGCATCCCATAGAAGATGATCGTCCGGAAGCAAGGTCAGAATATGAGAAAACTACATTGTCGGAAAGGAGGCTAGCGTCATCACAATATGGCGACAATCAGATGAGCTTGGGAAAATGTAGCGGTAAGTCCGAAAGCGAGAAACTCAACCGATTGTTGAACAAAGCCCTGGGGCCAGAGTTGAATGTCAACCTCGCGAGTGATACTCCCGACCGAGACTGGGATGCATGGCTCAAGTGGCTGACACCTCCTTCGCGTAGTACCCAGAAGCCACCGCCAGAGTAGCTAGCACCGTTGTAGTCGGGTTTAGTGGATCTACGGGTTTCCCCTAGTTTGATTCAGAAAAGGGAAAAGACTGATCAAGGATCAGTTCACAATGACTTGTCAGCGCCCAACAAGCCGAACACCATGGAAGACATTGAAGCAATGATAGAAGACCATCACACATTTCTGCAAATAAGCCTGGGCGGACGTATGCACACGGCCCTCTTGAACTACGGAGCCTCGGTGTCACTGATGAACGCTGACGTAGCTGAACGTTTCGCGTCTTGTCTTGAGCCCTGCGATACAATCATCAAAGGCTACGACGGTCGTAGTGTCCTCGTGAAAGGCATGTTGCCTCTGATGGACTTGAACGGGGTAGTAAAGATGCTAAAGATCCGAGTTGTCGAGCAATCGAGACACGGCCTGATCCTGGGAATGTACTTCCAGGATAAGTGGCGAATCAATATCACAATATCACAATGACTTGTGCTGTGTGTTAAATTGATCATATCTTTAATAAGTTTTGATTTGAAATGCAGTGTGCATATTCTAAGTTTTTTAAACAGATATTTTGTATTGCTCACGGGAACTTTAACAGTGATTATTAATATATTGCTAGTTTTCTGTTTAGAAATATAAACTATTTTTTTTTTTTCTTATTTTTAAGTGGCCATTCCGAAAAAATCCGATAAAGTTCCATCCGCCTCAACTAACGCAAACCTTCCACGTATCAACCCTATTTTGTGCTAACATCCACTTCGCGGCCGTCCTGCCGATTTCAGTTAAGTCCGCCTTTACATTCGTCCTCCCTCACCTGCGTCAGGTCTACCTAGAGGTCGCGATGTATTGGCTTTCCTTGTCATTAACCGCTGCGTGCGATCATTTCCTATTCTTTGCAACGTGCCCGCCATCTAAGTCTTCGGATTTAATGTATTGACTGTTTATATTCGGTGACCGTATAGGTTATGTTAGCTCGTCGTTTGTGCATCTCACTTTCCCCACCCCCGAGTTTCCTCATCTTTCTTGTCCGTATATTTTTCGCCAGAACCATTATTTCGAACAAATACCCTAAAACGGTTTCCTTCCGCTTTAGTAAGCGCAACGCAATGTTCTGCACCGGCGACGATTACCGGCATTACTTATAAAGTCCATATATCCAATGACTTTACATTTTCTAGACAGCAAGTTGGATGTAATCTAATTCAAGCGTAGTAGAGCATCAAGGAGTCTCTGTTAATCTCGGCTTTAATTTCGTTTCGATTCATTTATGTTGTGCCTAAGATACTGCATTCGCAACCTTTCAAAAGTAAATCCGACTCTAAGATCACCCTCACCTCGCAAAATGCCAATTACCATGACATAATATTTCGTTTTCGAATTCGCTCACATCTCACATAGCCGTGTCTCAGCCGCCTTTAGAGAATTTCCGCGTTTCTCGCTAAACGCGCTGGCACACGTTATGCTCCTAGCATGTCATCATCCCGCATACCCTAAAGTTGTGTTTTCCGCTTAAGGGGCACCTAGCCCGCTAGTCCTGATTTTCTCTAACAACATATCTATGCGTTACAGTTAAAAGTACTGTAGAGAGACCGCACCTTGTGTCAATACCGCTCGCGTATCATGAATGATTCGGATACGTTACGCCTACTCGACCTTTCCCGTGCTTCCGTTCAGACATATTTGAATTAATTTCACGAGTTTTTGGTACCCGAGGAGCACCAGATTTGATACATTTTGCTTCGTTTGAATAGAGTCATACGCTTTTTAAAGTCTATAAATAGTTGGTGTATTGTTCGCAATGTTCCCATTTTTTCTCTAACACCGTCTTAATAGTAAACATTGATCGCACGTCGACTGTTACGCCGGAATCCACACTGATAGTCTCCTATTATATCTTGCGCGAAGGCGTGAGTCTGGCCTGTATTACGTTTGACTAAGAACTTTGTAGCAGGTAGCTAAAAGTGAGATTCCCCGGTAGTTATTGCAATCTGTCTTATCTCCCTTTTTGAAAATCGGTATAATGATAGATTCTTTCCAGTTTTCCGGTATCGTTTCATTTTTCCAAATAGCACATACTAGTTCAAAAATTTTGAATGTAAGCGCGGTGCCCCCGTATTTAAGTAGTTCAGCTGGTATAGAATCGTTTCCCGCGGCCTTATTGTTTTTTAGTTTTTTGATCGCGGCTTCTACTTCTTTGTAGGTCGGTTCTTCCATATGGAGTTCCGCAGTGTGGATTTCGTCTCCCGTTTCCTCGCAGTTTTCATGTAAGAAATATAAACTATATGACTGAAAAATATTTTTTGACGGTGTTCAAACATAAAAGCTGACTTGTTTAAAATTCTTATACTAAAAGATCAATGGTCTGTCAATAATCAATCAATAATTATTTGTGAGAAAAGTTAGTAATATATTTTCCTGAATGTCTAGGTGTACGAGCAATGCTGCATTCATTGGCATCTTACAATTTGTCTACTACATGCACCGAAGTGTAACTAAAGATATTGCTGTCGTTGGTATCTATTCGCAATCTTGGAGTTGGAAGAAAGCTTCATCAAGACGCGGGCTCTATGATGTATGATTGATTTGATCAGGTGAGATCAATGAGTAAAATAATTATTTGTTAGTATGAGTTTTTAATATGATTTCTTTTCTTTTCTAATGTGTAAGTCATACTACAACTGAAGATATCATGAAGTTCTGGATGGGGAGCAGTAGTATCAAGGGCACTGGTCTTATGCCTGATCATCAATAACACTGGATCTTCGTTAGTGTGTAACTTTGAGGTACAAAATGTTTTATATAATTTAAATATATTTCATGTGATTTACCTAATTTTTATTTTTGCAGATACAGTGCTCATAAGATGCAGGTTATACGTATGTATATCCATGCATTCAGTACATCAATGGTTTTACGTAAAATATTATTTACACAGAGTTTTTTTCCTGATTTTAGTATTATTCTATTTTTAGGTAAAAAGATGAAATATAATGGCAAGCAGTTGCAGCAGAGAATAATATTTTCAAGAAGATATTATTACTTTTGAAGTTTTGAAATAAAACAGAAGATTTTGATCAATTAGTGCAGTCAAGATTTGATTCAGTAGTGTGGTTAATTTAGAAAATTGAATGTTTGGAGTATAGCGTTGTTTAGAGCATGTTGCACCAATGTTATTGAATTTATGTATCAAAAAAATTGCTTCTAGAGTTGTTGTATGTTAAAAAGTGTTTAAGAAAAATGTTTTGCACGGTAAAAAGTTGTATTTTAAAAATGTCTACAACTTTTACATTTAACAGTTTCATGTCAAACGTAAATCCGCAAAGTTTTATGGCAAATAATTGGGTTTTTAGCTGTAAAAGATCGATTTTGGGCTATAAACTTGAGGTATAAGCATTTTTATGATTTGATGTTGATGGGAAAAAGTTGCTTAAGAATGCTTAGAATTCGACTTAGAGCCAAAAAACCGTTTCTAGCGATTTTTTGGAGGTGACCGCATTCTGCGTATACGTGCAGGATCAAGCTCAAGATAAATCTGTCAGCTTAGTATTATGAGGGGTGTTCGCACACAAATTTTTAGCCCGATTGATTAAAGTCTTTCCGAGATGATCGAATCGCAGGAAAATTTTTATTAAAAAAATGCTTAAAAATCGAACAAATTGTGCCCGTATTTCAAAACGATATAGAGGATCGGGATACAAAAAATAGTTTTTTAGCTTTTGCAAAAGAAGACTTCTCCTAAAATTTCAGCCCGATCGGTCAAAAATTTCACACATTTTTCGCACACGAAACTATAAGGCATATCCGTGTCACGGTCGTGCCTAAAAAGTCAGTCTGGCAGATTGTGAGTGGTTCTAATTAGGACCGGGAGTTTCAAGAAGGACACGTAATATTGAAAATGAACCGTTAGACTTTCGGTAGAAAGAAAAAAAGTAATGAGGAAAAGCCATGTGCACTCGGTAAGAAAAGAATAAAAAGCTAAAATTTGTACGGTACGAACTTTCTAGGAATCTGCGTCTCTGTGTGTAGACATAGCGTCATTTTTATTATACTATTAGGTAATATTATTCATTATTTATAAAAATATATACTATAAATTATGCACAAAACATTGTTAACTTTTACGTATCGCAATTATAATTTAACTTAGTAATTAGTATTTAACTTCGATTAAAGTTAAGAAATTGCACGGCGTCTTCATACACGTTTCACGTAGAGCGCATACATTTTAAATTTTTTAAACGGCTGCCAGACCAATTAATCACTATTCAACGTTTTCCAGACCAAATTTTTTTAACATTTCATACATATTGTTTATTAAAAAAAGTTTCAGACAAACTACTTGGTTTTTACGACAACGTTTTCCGACTGCCAGACCCATTAAGAACCGCTTGCAATCTGCCAGATCGACTTTTTTATGAAATTTAGCATGTAATCAATACATACGAAAATTTTCAGTAGTAATAATTTTAGCCAAAAAGAAAATTATTATAACTCGCCCCCGCGATGTGTTGTGCCACTGAATTTTCGCTAGACCAAGAATTTTTAAATCAGGGAGATTTTCATCTTCGGAAAAAGGTTCACTTTTGTAATGAAAAACATTTCTGTTATGGGCTCTTGGACTAAGAATACTACTGGCCCGGCGTATGGCACGACGTCAACCACTTTGTACAAGAGTGCGACAAGTGTCAACAATACAAGTCATCGCAGCCGAAACCGCTGGCCAGATGAACCAAAGTATCGTGAAGCGCACCTGGGCAGTAGTAGCCGCTGATCTGATGGAGTTCCTCACAAGTAAGGGCCAATACAAGTACCTGATCGTCTTCTAGGACTTATTTACGCGTTGGGTCAAATTAAAACCGATTCGAAAGGCTACTGGCCAAGCGGTGGCAAAAGCCTTCAAGCAGTTGATTTTGTTTTGTTAGGTGACGCCGGATTTCCTACTCACTGATAACGGAAAAGACTTCATTAACAAAACATTGATAGATACACTAAATAAATATGGCGTCAAGCACGCGAGAACTCCACCGTACCACCTGCAACCCAACCCGGTGGAGCCTAGCAATCGTACGCTAAAAACAATGATTGCGAAATTTCATCGAGAGGGGTTTTATGCCGCGAGGCTTTCCCCTCTCATTTGAGCCATTAAAACATTCATTGTTCCGGTCAATCGGCGTCTATCACTTGCACCTTTCTCCACACCTCCTCCTCGAATACACGAAAAAACAAAAATAGCGGGAATCCACGCCTAAGGGGCTTCCCGCGCGACAATTCATCTTTTCTTCAACTTTTGAATAAGTTTCATAAAAAAAATTCGAGCCTTTATATTAATGCATAATTAAAAATATTGTCATAATCCTGAATATTGAAAAAAGCGAAAATCGGTTTGATCGGATGATTATTATATTTTGCAGGTTTGACATAGATCCCAATTATAAATCTTTTTGAGGGACATGGATTCGGAAAGTACACTAAAAAACGAAAATTTTCACCAAGTTACAACTCATTCCCGTGTAACCCCAAGTGAATCAAGATTTTTGTCCAAATTCATTCAAATGGCTCCACTTTGCGTCATAGTCCTGCTGTCATGCCAGTTTCGCGTCCACCGAAGAGGGCGACATGTGGGCTACCTGCGCCTCCGCTACCAAGATTCCCCGGAAGATCGTACGAGGGACCCCTGGTCCAGTGCCTCTTTTTACGGAGGAGCGTAAGGCCTACCACCAAGAAGGTATTGTCTTGGAGGATAAGGCCGTCACACTAAGGGAAAGCCGAGCCGCCGTCGAAGAGTTGAAGGCTCTTGTCAGTAAGGACGAAGCCGAGGAAACAGAGATCACCTTGGAGGTGACCATCGCTAACGATCGCGCCGTGTCCCCAGACGAGTTCTTCCGGCTCCAAGGCCCCAACGAAAAGCGACGTCGCTACAAACCGTTGTCCCAGCTTGAGCTGGAAGATGTGCTGTTGGTAGTGTCACCTCCCTCATCGAGCCGCGGGGACGATTCGACCCCAGGTCCCCCGATCAGGCGAGATGCACGTGACGTAGGTATTAAAACGAATAGCGCCTGACTAGCGACAGACTTATACCATTGCTTCAGCCTCCCTCAGGAGTGGTAGACCTGGAAGCTAAGGGATGGCGTTGGCAATTATTGCAAGCATCCCGGGACCAGCCGATCCGTCCGGACGATGTAAGGCTGCCTATCCCAGATCCCGAGAGCCCCGGAAAACAAGAAACGTGGGAGGCTAGAGACCGACGGTTGAACGAGTCAAATATTTACCCATGGCTCGACTTCCTCTTCGCCCTCCAGCGCGCGCCACAGCGCGTGTTACAGGTAGTGCAAGGGATTCTGAATGATCTGTTGCGACTGCAGGTGAATTCCCGCTAAATAACAGGATAATCTCAACCCACAACAGCCGACTTATTTATTCATACTTATCCTATTCCTGTGTCGTAATTAGCGCGCCATGCGCGGCCTTACGGCCGCGGAGGCTTGCCGCCTTGCATCGCCAAGCGATGCAAGGAACGACTGCTGACGCACGCGCTTCGCGCTCGCCATACCCGCCGGTGCTCGTGCTGCGCGCTCGCTATTTGAAAAAACATTGATTTTTTATCTTTGTCGTATACAGTTGAAAATGTGTTGGCCATGCATAACTTGAAAGTTTTTTAATTATTTTAGTTTTTGACTCATGATTTTCAATATTGTTGATTTTGGAATATAGACATTCATATAAATTTCAACATGTATTCTTTTATTGCAACGAAATTTATTATAAATATGATTCAAACCCCATTATTTTGCTTCAGGAAGCCTTGTAATAGTAATTTTTGGAGTTTGTGTAAAAACATGTGGGATGTGTGTTTTGATGAATTTTTAGTCGAAAAATGGTGTTTTTAGAAAATGTCCATACGGATGTGTGTGTGTGTGTGTGTGTGTGTGTGTGTGTGTGTGTGTGTGTGTGTGTGTGTGTGTGTGTTGCTGTGTGTGCGTATGTATACGCCTGTTTCTCAGCTTCTAACTTGGTGGATTTTAACCCACCAAGTCTTATTTCTTTGTTTTTGCTAGAAGATAGTGGGACGAAAGTCCGTTTTTACAATTTATATACGCGTTTTTTTTATAGTGATTTTTTAGTTTTGAGATTTCAGTTTTTGCCAACAAAGTTATCGGAAAAGTTAATAAAAGTAAATTGCTTAATATGTACCTGAAAGAGAATAAAATTGCCTATATTTTTACCGTGAAAAATTTATATTATCGTTCGTCGTTCTTTTTTATACACCATACAGTGCAATGTTTTTAAATCGTTATAACTCAAAAACTAAATAGCGAATCATTCTAAAAAAGTATATGATTATTGAAGGTAATTAGAACTATATACCACTTAAATTTTAAGTCATTTCATGGGCATATCCTGAGAAAAGCATCAAAAACTGAAAAAAATCGTTTTTCTACGTGACGCGATAACTGGAGTAAAAAGGCAATACAGTTCAAATTTGGATTTAGTTAGCATTATATAGCCCTTTATCTCTTTCTTTGGGTTGTTTATGATACCAGTTAGTTTTAAAGATATTAAGCTTTAAAATTTTGTTTTCTTACCTGTATACTCTATATAACTGAAAACTGTATCGCTTCGATCTCAGTTTCCATTAATGGATTTTAATCTATACTTAGACTCGTTTTTTTCTGTTTTTGTTTATTAATTCGTTAAAAATAAGATTTTCAGTTACGCATGTGCGTATATTCATGGCGATTTTTCGATCACTGGTGATTTTAGATACGTTCCGCGAACTATATCCTTATCATTATATCTCGGAAACTAAATTTTGAACTTTTCGTTAAAACATCATGATTATCGAATGTTATTCTATAGACTACTTTAATTTTAAGTAGTATACGGCAATTAAAAACCGCTGCCAATTCTTTGGCACGTAGCTTCCTTCAACCTTATGTATCGCTTTAATATCTAAATTGTTTTTACTTCATATATAATTCTATAAAGTTTTTATGCTTTTTTGTTTGATGGATAAAATTATTTCGAAAAAGAAAAAAACTAGCCGATAATCATGATGTTTTAACGAAACTAAATTTTGAACTTTTCGTTAAAACATCATGATTATCGGCTAGTTTTTTTCTGTTTTTTATTTTATTAAATCGTTAAAAACAATATTTTCAGTTACCCATTGATTATGTAATATAATTATTTCGAAATAATTTTATCCATTAAACGAAAAAGTATAAAAACTTTATAGAATTATATATGAAGTAAAAACAATTTAGATAGTGAAGCGATACATAAGGTTGAAGGAAGCTACGTGCCAAAGAATTGGCAGCGGTTTTTCGTAAGATTAAACAATATTATCTTTTTATAGTACTTGAATTCAAATTATATACGCGCGAAATTTCATAACGTGGCCAAATTGGGAACTATCCTATTTGGTGGGAAATATTGTATATTGGTCTTTATATGGAAGCTGTGACGTCACGCTTAACAAACCGTATTCCATCCCATTCCTAAAAAGTCATGAATTTCGTGCAAAGATAGTTTATTGCATAATTTGGACAGAAATAGTATTAGTTTTATTATATCAGCTGAGGAAAACCGAACAGCTGTTCGTTGGCTCTGTCGAAGCGAGGCAGCGAGCTCGACCACTACGCATACATTGTGCGCATCGATCTGACGACCGATTAGTGACATGCCCATATGTGTTGACGTTTTGAAGCAGCCTCCCGGCCTCCGCTAACCGCAATGTTTTTTCGGCGAGATTATAAGTGAGTGCGTAGTGAAAAACGGCAACAACGACAGTAGGGGCACTTTATCGCTAGACGTCTGGGGGAGGGGGTCTGGCGCTAGACGTGTGGTGGCGGGGATTTTCGGCTGCAGCGAGGTATCGCCATATGGGGGAGGGTGAGCTCGGGGTCTGCTGGTGGAGATTTTCGGGTGCGGCGAGGTATCGCCAGATGGGGGAGGGTGAGCTGGGGGTCTGCTGGAGGGGATTTTCGGCTGCGGCACGGTATCGCCAGACTGGGGGAGGTTGAGCTCGAGGGTTTCTGGAGGGGATTTTCGGCTGCGGCGCGGTATCGCCAGACTGGGGGAGGTTGAGCTCGGGGGTTTGTGGAGGGGATTTTCGGCTGCGACGCGGTATCGCCAGACTGGGGGAGGTTGAGCTCGGGGACTGGGATTTTCGGCGGAGGTCCGGTATCACCCGATGGATGAGGAGGTGGGTCGGAGCATGGTATCGCCCGGAATCTTTGTGTAAATTTGTTGAACAATTTATTGTAAATAATGGTGAAATATGGAAAGTGAAAGAGATTAAGATTTTCCTAAGGAAGCCGTTATGAACAATTAAATGTTTATTTATAATAATTTATAATAATTTATTTGCCGAAAGTTGTACATTTTTGGAGTGGATTTCCGGAGTTGTGTATAGGGAGAGCGTTCGGGTCATGTAGGTGTCCCGCTGTGAAGAGAGAGGTTGACACAAGTTTCCGTGGGAAAAAATCCCGAGAGAGATGCGCACGTGGAGGAGACGGAAGAAGATGATGGATTTTTTAAGTGCATAAGGATGTTTTTTTTAATAGTGGAGGACAGGGTGTCTGTTGTAAATAAGGAAACACGTATTTCGATAAGTGTTTTTTTTTATTTTGAGACAGATATATAGGATTACATGAATATAGTATAAGAAAAGTGTACACATGATTATATATATATGTATATATATATAAGTAAATTACTTATATATATATATATATAAGTAAAAAAAATATAAGTCGCACACACACACTTGATATTTTATTTACAATGTCGGTTTTTCGGTTTACAGGTTTGTTCGCAGTTGGTACAGATTTCGTCTAAGTCGATCGATGTGACGCGGGTGTGAGGGGGGTCCATAGCTGTCAAAGTAAACTCCTTGTCCTGTGGTGTCGATGAAAATCGCAACCCAATGTGAGCCAGGCTTTGTGCTGTCATCTGTGTTAATCACAATTGCACACGGCTTCTCCAGGACGAATGGTATTTGGTCTGCTGGGAAAACACCCACTGTCGTCGCAGGTAGGTTTTTGAGTGCGCGTAGAATCTGCAGAGAATTCATCGCCGACGTCGTCGTAGTGATTCTCCTCAGCTGGTCTGTATTCCCCACTACTAGCGCAGCTGACAGTCGTGGTGGCGGGGACACTGCTGACGTGGATTCACCGGATATGTTTAGAGTTTTTAATTTTTCACAAGCTTCGTCTACTTTATCTAGGCCCGTGTATTTCTTTTTACTATCTGGAATATCTTTTGAGTATTGATGGGTATTGGTATGAACTTCGACGGGGACATGCAGAGTCTTCATGATCCACAGCCGTAGTTTGTATACGTGGCCGAGAGCACAAGTGAAATATTCCCGTTTTTTCCGTGAAAGAAGCAGTAGTGTTCGTTTACGCGTGGTAGATTTTTAAAAGATGGGCAGCTGAAATCTTCCAAGTTGATTATGTGTCGGCCGAGAACGTTTTCTAGTAGCTTTTGTTTTTGAGCACCGCGCACATATATTCGTAGCGCATTACTAGCCACTTCACGATCCATGTCCGCCTCACCGTCCAACCATTCGATGCCATGGTGGTAGCACGACAGATATGTGTTTGTGGCGAGTATGTCTTTTTGTATAATGTCACAATCGTCTGACGGTGGTTTTATGATCCAATGTGCGATGAAATTGCAGTCAATTCCCAATACGGCAACCTCCTTGGGTAGAAAGCTCCCGTTTTTGTCGTGAAAGGCTTGTATATCTATTAAATAGTCTGTTTTCTCCATGATCGTATGGTGTTGCGGAGGCTGCAGCCTCTTCCGCTTTTTCCACTTCTCTCTCTCTCTCTCTCTCTTTCTTTCGAGGGCTATCTCCCTCTCCCTGTTTCTAGGGTGCCGTTGTGTGTGTATGTGTGTGTGAGTGAGTTAACGAGTTATAGTCTATGACGACTTGCCTTGCTGCATCTATTTCTAAAACGTTGTCAAATTCTGAATATGGTATGCAGTTTATAGTTTTAGTTAATGCTTTTTCGAAGCGAACTTCGATTCTGATGGATCCGTTTTTCACGAGATTCCAGTGTCCGGCGTAATGAGCTGATAGATCAGGTGTGAGATCGAATGCAAAAAGACAATAGCCGTCGGCGTATTCTTTGCGGTCGATATCGTTGCCTTCGTTCATGTAATGTATGCCAGTGACTGAGAATAACGTGTGATAGAATTCGACGTACATGGGTGCGTTCTTGTCAAATCCTTGCTGCAGTGGCTTGCTCGGTATTTGAGTGCCGTCGACATAGAGGGATAGAAAATTGATGGAAAAGTTTTGAAAATTGAATGGGTTTTTTGTCTTGTCTCCGTTGAAAGCTTTGTTGTCGACAAAGCCAAGAATGATTCTCTTGGGTAATTGGCCGAGTATGACATTTTCTAAAGAATCTCCGATTATGCTGCTGTGCATGGTGAAGGTTTTTACTTCTACACGCGTGATTGGGTATTTGGCTGTGGCCGATGACAATGTCTTGGCGTGTGCTATGAGAACGGCTGGTGAATACTCTGTGGTTGATGCGTTCATGAGACAGAATGTGTCTTTCGACCGTACGAGTCTTAGGCGAAATTCGACACCGTTTATAAGAAATCTATCTTGATTCATTATATTGCAGTGAAGATGTCCGAGAAGATCATATTGTTTAACGCCTGCTAGACATGCCTGTCTTTCCACGAGGCCTGTATTTTTCTTATTATCACCGCCGGGCTGTTCGTCCAGAGAGCCCGCCACATCGGCCGCCCATAGCGCGGTGGTTAGATGAGAATTTTTGGCAGCAGGACCGTAATTAAGAAGAGTTTCCAAGTATGCTCTATAGGAATATGCGTTATTGGGTGGTGAGACAATTTTTTGATTTAAATAAACATCAACTTGGTTGAATATCGAGTGCAAAATGTTGTTTACTGGAGCCACAAATTTGTCGGTCGCCTCTGTCAGCGGTGTTATTTGCACATTGACTTTTATCATAGTATGTGCGAGATCTAAATAATCCTCGTTTTGAGAATTTATGCAAAACTCTATGGGACTCTCGTCGCTCAACGACGACACGGGTTTGTAAGATACTCATCTGCTTGATTCTATGGCCGTTTGTGTAGGAGGTAGGGAAAACAAGTCGAGCTCTGTTTTGAGGTACGCTTCCGAGTGGCTATGCAAAAACGACATTTTAACGTTAGAATGTTAGCCGAAAATATCTCGTGTTTTTTTACTTTTTCTTGCCTTCTTCTTAGACTTTCTTTTCTTTGACAGTTTTTTCTTCAAGTGTTTAACTGGCTTTGCACAACGTCTACGTAGACTCTTCTTCTTTGTCTTGCGTTTCTTGGATTTTGTACCACCAGTAGATGAACGGCGTTTTTTTCTACGTGACACGGTGTGTCGAGGCCCAAGCGCGAGACGAGACTGAGCAGGTCGTTTAGCGTGCAGATGATTATAGCCAGAGCCTTCCATGATTTTTGACAGCTTCTCTGTTGCTTTTCTCTTGAGGTTATGTCCTGATTCGTTGAGACGTGTTTTGAGTGAGTCCTTAAACGTCATGTTGTTTTCACCGACGTCTTCGAGCATATTAACACCAACCCGTAAAGCTTCCTTACCAACGGCTCGAGCGCCTTTTGCAAGAAACGGTAAAGCACTGCGGATTATTCCAGAAAACCATGAGCCCAACCCATCACCACGTTTCCGAGGCGAGCCGGCGTAGACGTGATTTACACCACGACCCCCACGGCCCGTTTGATAATCGTAGACGGTGTAAAAACTAATTTTGTAGAAAAATCACTTAGTCTGCTCTCTTAAAATGCAGTGCTATGGTCAGCGTTCCAAACTCGAATGGTATGGGTTTGCCGAGTTGATCTCTTATATCTATGTCGATTGTTTGAAATCTATTTACGAGCATAGGCATATAGTGAACTGGCGCAAAATTTTTCACGACGGTGGTTCCAAAATCGAATTTTCGGGCCTCTATATTGACTATCCGCAAAAGTGGTGCGTGTGTGTCACCGACGATACTGGGCTCGCAGAGATTAGAGTAGACAAATAGTTGATCTGGCACGGCTCTTGCAAAACTTGCAGGCTGTGTGCCTACGGGGCGTAGTTGATAATTATCTATTTGCTCGCGCGTCTCTGTGGGATTTACACCAAACTCAAAGCCGAGTATGCGCTTGACAGCAGGTGACAAATCGGGTGATCTGCACAGCTTTACAACATTATTTTTCGCGAGAAAGCCTATAGATACAAAGCCGCCTATTTCGTTGTAGAACAATTTCATGCATAGCTCCTTTCTACCGGGTAGTGTCAATGCGTCGTTAATTGTGTCAACGAGACATTGCATAATAGTGTATGTACCATGTTGGAAGTATCGGGGTGTTTCATCATCATTGCCATGCTTGAGAATGCAGTCCTCGTGACGTAGATGAAATGTCGTGCATGGAATGTGTATTTCTGAAATACCAACTAACCATCGCCCGTAAAGTTCAATTTCTTTGGGCAGTCGTGTCGAAAAGCTTGTAGTTGTGTTATTAGGATAGTACTTTGCACTGCTGTTGCTCGGGAGAAAGATGGTAAATTCCGTTTGATTAATTGTTTTTAAATATTCTTCAAATCTGCAGCTGATATCCAAGAGTTGAATTTTTCGGGATAACCGACCCAGCTGACGAGATACTGTTTTTTCTTGCCTTTGCCTTTGACTTTCCGAGATTAGCGATTGTTTGATTAATGTAACTGTCTAATTTACTCCAGTCTTTCCGTATTGCCAATAAACTCTTTAGGCACGTTGAGAGCACGGAGCAAATTGTTTTCTTCCAGTGGCTTTGTATTTTTTTCTAGATCGTGCTGCTTCGTTGACCAAATCTATAATGTTTCAATTGTGAATTTTTTCACCGTCAATGTATACTGTACCGCGACCATCCCAAAATATACGCTCAGTGTGTGATTTTAAATGATTTAATAATAGCTGTGTGCTTTTTTGAAAAGTTTTGGAACGCTTTGTACAATTAAATCGTCTTGCATGGGTTCCGAGTGTAGAGGATTTTGTTCACTAGATGTTGTCTGTGGTTTACGTTTTTCATCCATAAAGGATAAGTATCGACGCAAAGCACTTAGATACTGTGTTAAACGATCTTGATCATTTGTATATGTTGTTGAGTCGAGAATTTTTTTCATCTCATCATCCAGACGACTGAGATTGTCACCGATAGTTTGGTTAGTCCCGAGGCTTGGTGTACTTGGAGCACTGTCGAGGCCTCTTGTCATAGCATTACTACTGCTGCTGCTGCTGCTGCTGCTCGTAGCTGGTTGCGGCTCTCGTTGCATTCTATCTAGCTGATCTTTGGATATAAGAACCATTTTTTTGATGCTCGACATTTTTTTTTCAGCGTAAAATTGATAATACACCCTCCAGTATAGGTTGTAGAAGAAACGGTAGAAAACTTCCGCCTTTTTGAACAATGCCACGTTTTTTACTTTTCCAAGAATTTTTACGACTCATTGCAGCCAATTTTCTTAAAATTTGTTTATGTTTTTTAAGCTTCTTCTTTTGGTGGTTTTTTAAAGAGACTGTTCCGTAAAGGACGTTTAACGCGCACTCGCAAATATACTTGATTAATTTTTTGTCAGCCGATTTTAAGAGAGCTATACGCTGATTTTTGTCAGAATGTCTAAGAGCATCCAAGAGAGCGATATATTTTTTTTCAAACGGTAGTTTTTTCCGACTCGTGCTATCCGAGCCAGCTGATGCGTGCTTCGGCATGGCTGAGGGGCGACTAAAGAATACCAGAGCAGCATTCTTCTTTTTCAACGACGACGACGACGAAAGCCACGAGCTTATTACATAGAGTGTTCCCAAGCGCTGGTGGTGTACTTTGGCAAGTAAATATATTGATATTCATCGTCTGGAAAAATACGCGTGCTAAATCTGAACTCATCCGCTGTGCTCATTTAACAGTCAATCATCAAGTAGCCAAACGGTTTTGCTGTAGCATCCTGATGCGCCTCTTTAATAAATTTAGGATCTTCAGGATAGACTTGTCGGGCTAGATGTTGAATCTGTGCACGATCGCGTGGATTTTTGAATAAGACAATATACGATGCATTGAGGCTAATGTCTCGAGCATATGCGCCTTTGTGGAACAGATTTTGTGTGATGAAAAAGACAGATATGTTCTTGTGGTGTGAGCCTTTAGTAAAGAGATCGACAATAGCGTGATTCGAGGCTTCGCGCATCATATCGTCGATTATCGAGAGTTTTTTCAGGTGCGGATCGTTTGAGTAATCCTCGGCTTTAGGCAAACCTTCTCGAAACTCTATAGTCTTACCGTTTCTTAGCAATTTCTCACATTTGTAGCCATCCTGCCACTCGGCGTAATAAAATAAGATTCGGTCAAATGTCACATCTGCCATTTCATCGATAAAATGTAAAAAGCGCTTTATAAACGAAGATTTTCCACACGATGTTGGTCCGCATATCATGCTTGTCCAAGGATGTGTCCAACGAGTATCCATGATGATGATGCTGACGGGATAAGCACACAATACAAACTAAATTTAAAAAAAAAAAAAGAGCATATTATTCAGCTGCGGGCGGCGGCGGCGGCGGTAGCGGCGGTGCGGTGGCAAGCTAATTTACCGGCTGCTTACAAGAGCCTGTATCGGCGGGGGTAGTTAGCTTACAACAACGACCGCTAGTCCCCAATGCAGCGCTGTTAGCTACGGGGCTCTGCACGTGCGCCGTTCTAGCCTAATAGCTATCCCCTTGCGCAGAAATGTGTGTGTGTTTCTAGAGGAAAGATTTCCCCTCTCTAGACTGAGCCACTTGACTCGAACCCCCGCATTCGCCACAGTGGACCAGCAGTGCGTTGCTAGCTGTATTGCGAGTGAGAAGCTGTAAAGTGAAAATATCCGTTATAAAGTGTAATATTTCAAAATGAGTGTTGGTATTTGGCCTCGAGATATCGATGGGCTCCTATCGCAAACCAAGGATTTACGAATCACCTGCTTCAACACCCCCTCATCGTTTTATGTACAACTGATTGAGGAGGATGTTTTATACAAGCAGCTCGAAAAAGGCATATTGGATTATTATAAAACAGCTTCTGGAACCAAATTATTTTTAAAGGAGCTACAGGTAATGCTGAAAACAGTAATTTTTTTGTAAAAACATGATGTATGTAAAACTAATTTCATTTTTTTATTGCAGCCAGGCACAATCATTTCTCTGTTTGAGCGACGGAAACGCACACGATGCGTCGTCACGGAAAATCGGTACGCAGGTCATAGGCTATATCGACGAGCGTGTCAAGATCTGGATACTGGGGACCGCTACAAATTGACAGAAGAGCACGAAGACCGTGGAATCTACGTTTTGGAGACCAATTTTCGGGTGTTACCACCGCGAACAATCGTATGTGGTTTAGACTACATTACCCCACACCAACGTCCGGACGGCTGCTATTGGACAAAAATGGCGTGTAGCTATTTTAGACTCCAGACGTTAGGCTGCAATATCCGCGGAAATTTTACAAACAAGGGTCTTCTGAAAAACTCGACCTATGTCTATCTCAAGAGTTTCGGTCCTAAAGAGAATGTAATTCATGTTAATATGGAACTCGTATTTTTTAACGTCGCGGCGTATGCAGAGTCGGGACTAAGACATCCGATATTAATGTACGACAAACCCGGTAAAGTTATGAAACAACAGCCAACTACTATTTATGAAAAATAAAGACTTGTGAAGGACACAAATAAATATAATTTTATTTATTTTGATTTTCATTAAAAATTTATTTAAACTTACAACTAAGAATACACAATATTTATTCATTTCATATTTTTTTCAATATGACACAGTATTTTAGACGCTACGCTATATTTATGAATTCATACATTATTTTTACACTGTCATTTGACCCGTACGTATACTCGCACACAATCATAGGTTGATCATCATCGTCGTCATCGTCCAGCGTTATAACGGTCGGCGAAGCTGGCAGTTCGAAACGTAAAGGCGACGATTGTCGCGGTGGAGGGCTTGGCGATGCCGGCTGCTCAAAACGCAGAGGCGACGGATCTCTCGGCGGGGGACTTGGCGATACTGGCTCAAATCGCAGAGGAAATAGGTCTCGGTGCAACGGCGACCAGTAGTCGTAAATCGCTTCCTGAAACTTGGTGAAAATCTTCGTTTTTTAGTGTACTTTCCGAATCCGAATCCCTCGGAAAGATTCATTTGAAGAGTTCAAAATGGCGGTCGGGTAACTCTAACAGTCACAAATATCATTACGGGAAAGCAGTTTTATGTCTTTAAGACTCACTGGAGAAGAGAAATAATGAGAAAAAAAGCTTATTCTTATGTATTTTCACCCGCGGAACACGAATTCACCATTGTTTTTGGCCTATGTAGCCCCCGTTCTTCTATAACCTCAAAAATTACTCCAAAAATCAGTATTACGCGGTCAAAACTTAGAAAAATGAGGAAAACATTAGGCAAAAAAATTATAAAAAGGCGTATGCTCATGTATTTTCACCCGCGAAACACGAATTCACCATTGCTTTTGGCCTATGTAGCCCAGGTGTTGGACCCGAGCCCCTCTGTGCTCTCGGTGGGTTTGAATTCCCGCGCCATCGGCCTCCTGCTCAACCCCTGATGCATGCCGGACCCAAACTGCAGTCTGACCTCGCCATCGTGGTCACACGTTGGAGGACACGACGCATCGCCTTCTGCGCCGACATCAAAATGATGTTCCGCCAGATTCGAATTCAGCCGCAGCATGTTCACCTTCAGCGAATCCTATGGAGCCCGAACTCCAGTACACCAGCTACCCACTACGCCCTCCTGACAGTCACCTACGGAGAGGCCAGCGCACCATATCTGGCTCTGCGGACGCTGAAGCAGCTTTGCCACGACGAGGGCACGGACCTACCGGAGGCTGTCGACGCCATCAACCGAGAGCTGTACGTCGACGACTTCCTCAGCGGCGCTGACGACATCGAGTCCGCACGCCGCCGACGAGACCAGCTCATCAAACTGCTCAAGGCCGGCGGTTTTACCCTCAAAAAGTGGGTGTCAAACTGCCCCGAACTCCTGGAGGACATCGCTCCGGAGGACAGGCTCCGACCCACGTGGCTGCAGTTCTCAACGGACGGCCCAGTCAACGAGTTAGGAGTGGCCTGGGACCCGACCCAGGACTCCTTCCGATTTCGGCCACCAGACTCTTCCACCGATCGCCAACCGACAAAGAGAACGATCTTGGCAGAATTGGCCCGAATATTCGACCCAGCCGGATGGCTCGCGCCAGTCACGGTCGTCGCCAAGATGCTCATACAGGATCTGTGGCGAGACAAGCTGGACTGGGACACGACCGTATCCGCGCCGTGGGCTCGCAAGTGGCTCGCGTTCCAGGACGCGATGAAGGACTCTCACAAAATCGTCATCCCGCGGTGGAACCAGTCAAGCCAGTCGCGGAAAATTGAGCTGCACGCCTTCGCTGATGCCAGCCGCCGAGCGACGGCGGCGGCACTCTACTCCAAGACATGCGACCACGACAACGAGAATGCAGCAGTCTGTCTTCTTTGGGCGAAGACCAAGCTGTCGCCCATCAAGAGCCTGGTACCATCGCAGAGAGGCGCCACGAGGATGACGATCCCCAGGCTCGAGCTTCGAGCCGCACTCCTGGCCGCCAGACTACTTCGATACGTGGCCACGAGCCTGAGCATCCCCCTCGCTGACTGTCACCTCTGGGGTGACTCCCAAGTGGTGCTGCACTGGCTCCACTCGGAAAACGCCACGGGTAATAACTTCGTCGATGACTACGTCGCACACATCCACGAACTTACCTCTGGCGCGACATGGCACTACGTCCCGACCGACGAGAACCCGGCAGACATCGCTACACGAGGCACCGATGTTCAAGGACTCGCGGAGCACACCTTGTGGTGGGAAGGGCCCAGCTGGCTGAAAGGACGCAACTGGCCCAAACCGACACCCGTCGATCGCCCCCCAACTCCTACCCGGGAGCCAAGCGGTCTGTGGTGCGCTGCCGCACAGATTGAACAGGCCGATATCCACCCCATCGATAAGTTCTCCAGCCTAAACCAGCTACTCAGGGCCATGACACGCTGCCGCCGGATGTACCGCCTCCGCGCCGACCCGACAGCGCCCCAAGCTCTCGCCCCAGTCACCGCCAACGAGATGCACCGGGAGTACTTATGCTGCGTCAGGCTCAGTCAAAGGGCGGACTTCAGCCAAGAGATCACGCGCCTACGGCCAGGGCCAACCAATGTCCTCAGAAGCAGCGTGGCTGAGGACTCCTAGCGCCTTCTCTCGGCGGACACTTGCACCTTACGGTAGGCGGCACTCGCAACTCACGCCGCCGACGAAAAGTCACAACAGTCATCCTTGTCGTCCAAGCAGCACCGTAAGCACCCTAACGACTCTCAGCGCGTGGCGGCATCCACAGGCCCCTTACGATCCCATTCTCGCCGGCCTCCGCAGTCTGCACATGCTGGTTCAGACGCACTACTCAAGTATTCAGAGAGCTGGATTGGTCAGCGGAAGCGCGAGTGAGGTCCCGGGACATCCCTGCAGCGATCTGCGCAGCTGCGCCAGCAGTCGGCGACGCGAGACCGAATGCGCAGCAGCCATGGCCCACCTTCTGCAGCCCGCCACTCCGTCGGCTGCTTCCTCCGGACAGGAGTCGACTACGGGCCGGCCCATTCCAGGTCCTCAAGGTCAAAGGCGAGCGCGAAGTCCACAAAAGGCTATGTCGCCCTATTCGTCTGCCTCGCCACCAAGGCCATTCACCTCGAACTCGTGGGAGACCTCACACACAACAAGCTTCTTAGAGCCTCGATGCTTCAACCGAACGACGCGACTGCACCAGGAGATATGGAGCGACAATGCAGCCAACTTCCGCGGAGCGAGCGCCGAGTTACATCGTCAAGCTGGCGGCTGCAGAGCTTGACTGGAACAAGAGTCGAAGGAAGCCTCGCTCAGCAGGGAATCCCTGGCGTTTCATTCGCCCCTCGGCGCCCCACTTCGCGGGATCTGGGAGCAGGCGTCAAGTCACCAAGAACCCACCTGCAGCGAGTCGCCGGGCCCGGAAGCTCTATTGAGATATAGTCATTGACTGTATGTATAGTATGTTCATGCTAGAATGAGTGAGCGCGTTAACGGAGTGTGTGAGGGAAGCACACAGGTGCAAGTATCCTCTCCCGTATGACCAAGAGATCACGCGCCTACGGCCAGGGCCAACCAATGTCCTCAGAAGCAGCGTGGCTGAGGACTCCTAGCGCCTTCTCTCGGCGGACACTTGCACCTTACGGTAGGCGGCACTCGCAACTCACGCCGCCGACGAAAAGTCACAACAGTCATCCTTGTCGTCCAAGCAGCACCGTAAGCACCCTAACGACTCTCAGCGCGTGGCGGCATCCACAGGCCCCTTACGATCCCATTCTCGCCGGCCTCCGCAGTCTGCACATGCTGGTTCAGACGCACTACTCAAGTATTCAGAGAGCTGGATTGGTCAGCGGAAGCGCGAGTGAGGTCCCGGGACATCCCTGCAGCGATCTGCGCAGCTGCGCCAGCAGTCGGCGACGCGAGACCGAATGCGCAGCAGCCATGGCCCACCTTCTGCAGCCCGCCACTCCGTCGGCTGCTTCCTCCGGACAGGAGTCGACTACGGGCCGGCCATTCCAGGTCTCAAGGTCAAAGGCAGAGCGCGAAGTCCACAAAAGGCTAATGTCGCCCTATTCGTCTGCCTCGCCACCAAGGCCATTCACCTCGAACTCGTGGGAGACCTCACAACACAAAAGCTTCCTTAGAGCCCTCGATGCTTCACCGAACGACGCGGACTGCACCAGGAGATATGGAGCGCAATGCAGCCAACTTCCGCGGAGCGAGCGCCGAGTTACATCGTCAAGCTGGCGGCTGCAGAGCTTGACTGAACAAGAGTCGAAGGAGCCTCGCTCAGCAGGGAATCCCTGGCGTTTCATTCGCCCCTCGGCGCCCCACTTCGCGGGGATCTGGGAGCAGGCGTCAAGTCACCAAGACCACCTGCAGCGAGTCGCCGGGCCCGGAAGCTCTATTGAGATAATAGTCATTTGACTGTATGTATAGTATGTTCATGCTAGAATGAGTGAGGCGCGTTAACGAAGTGTGGAGGGAAGCACACAGTGCAAGTATCCTCTCCCGTATGAAGTGTGAGTCACATGACTACTGCGGTGTCGAGACTAAACGAGTCTCGCACATCGCTCTCTTGGGAACGAGCCGTCGCCGATGCACAAGGTGTGTAGACGGCATAGCGTACATAGAAGTAGAATAATAAATCCACATTGTAATTAATATTATCCTCTGCTTTACCTCATTTATCCAACATGGTAGCAGCGTGTTGATATTTATCATATCTTCTATACTGATCTCGATCGTATAGAGATATTAAGTGAAAAGTGAGGTTAAAAGCCACGTGGTGAAGAAATTTTTCAAAGTGAAAAATCAAAGTGTTTCAATAATATAAGAAGAAAAATACAAGTGAAAATAAATAGCTAAACAAAAGGACTATTGATTAGTAGAAAGAATTTTTCGAAAAATCGTAAAATCAGTGTGATGCACGCGGATTAAAAAGTACATGTGAAACACGTGGCAGAGTGCATGGAAAACCGAGAGACGCCGGAAACGAAGAAAATTAAAGAGGAAGATTCTGAACACGAAGGAACGTTCGAGAATCAACTAGAAATTGAAGAGAATTCTGAAATAGAAGAGAAAATCGAGTTTCAAGGAGACGAAATGGAGAAGAAAGAATTTGCTATACCGGTGTTTGATGGAGAGGATTACAACATGTGGAAGAAGAGAATAACGATGTTTCTAAAATTAAAAAAGTGTCATGAAGTAATAGACAAAGAAAAGCCCTCAACAGGAGCAAGCGAAACATGGGATGATAATGATCTAAAAGCGATTAACATAATTTATTGTGCTATTTCGAATAAGCAATTAGAGTTCGTGTGCGAAGAGACTACTGCGTTTGGAATAATGAAGAAGCTAGACAGTATGTATTTGAAAAAATCTACAGCACTGCAAATTGTATGCAGGAACAGACTTGAAAAAATAAGATTAAATAATTATAGTGACACGGCGTCATTCTTTAGTGATTTTGAGAAAGCAGTGAATGATTTGAAAGGCGCAGGAGCCAATATAAGTGAAAAAGAAAAATTAAGCTATATGCTGAACACGTTGCCAGAATCGTACAGCTACATAGGTGATTTAATTGATACGTTGAAGGAAGAAGATCAGACAGCTGATTAGCACATTGCTAGCTATTGCTATCTTTTAGCCTTTTCTTTCATTTTTTTGACGTGTCCAGGGCGCGCCTGAATACGTTTCCGCCGCCGGAGCCAGCTACACGTTTGCAGCATTCTTCCTTTTATCCATCCTATCTGCAGAGAAAACAGCTTGCTTCCATCTGGCATTGAGCCATGCGGTGATCGGCTCCTGCACACTTAAAGAAGAGGGTCGACCTATCTGCTCCATTGCATTCATCCTTCCAGTGTCTGAATCCTAAGCACCTGTGCCACCGCGTTTTGATGGGCCTGGCTTTGGCCGGTGGCTCTGGTGCATTGTGAGAAACTCATGGGACGAGGGTCTCACGTTGCAACCCCGCTTTCTCCTGTCGTTGTCTCTTCCTGTCATGTTTTCCTTCGCTCTACTCTTCTGGGCTGTTGTCACCTCTTGGCCTTTTGCTTCCGACGCTGGCAAGTGCCGCATCTTTGAGAAGTCGCCCTCGCCCGCCTCTCCTTGCATTCTCTCGTGTAATGTGCCGCATTTGGTATCTTACCGAGTTCTTTCAACGCCATCGCGAGGCCCGTTTTAATCGGTCCGTGCACGTTGGATCTACCCTCAGTGTACTCAGAGTTTGAGTGGTTGGTACGCACGCAATAGATAATGCATACTGATAGATAGCACTCGTGTTTACTAACCAGGTTCAGCTCGTGATAGCAGCTTGACTCGCGTAAAAATCGACTCGCTAGACTATTGCTCTGTAGTGTATCTTGACGTGCCAGGGGAGCTTCAGACTAAACTGCAAAGACTACAGAATTCATGTGTGCGGTACATTTGTGGTGTAAGGAGGTGCGGGCACATCTCTCCCTTCAGGAAAAACCTGGGCTGGATGGACGCTAAAGAGCGTAGAACGTACTTTGTGGCGGTATTAATGTATAAGTCGTTCTGTGGGTCAACCGCCGTACCTCGCAGCCCTCTTTGAGAAAAATAAATGTAGAACCTCGGGTAGGTTGTCTAGGGATATATTCGCCCCGGTAACTAGAACCGATACTGGCCTGAACTCCTTCAGGGCGCAGGGCGCCCGCTTGTGGAATTCGCTCACGCAAGTCATGCGAACACTGCCTTCGCTTTCAAAGTTTAAAATAGCAATGCGAAGTTTCCTCTTGCCGGCGCCCTAGTGCAATATTATTTGTTATAAAGTATATATCTAACACTCGTGAATTTACAGAGAAAAAAAATTTTGAAAGTGTATAACTTTCTTACTACGGTGATACGAGTGAAACCCAACAAAATATTCTCAAACAAAAATTATTGTCTAACTCCTCTTAGCTCCTGGTATGCGAGATTCAAAGACGAGTTTCTTCTAACAATATTATATTATTTGTTATAGTTTAGTGTATGCGCCTGCGTCATGTCTGTTTGTACCTGTACCTGTCGTACCTGTTGTATTTGAAATCTAGTCTGCGTTACTTATCTATATTGACGTGAATAGGCTAATTAATTATGTATCATACACAAAAACTTGACGTGTACTTATATCGATATATGTATGAAACTGTGATATTTAATGACGAATATGTGATAATACCAGCTGTGATTTAACCAGCTATGACGTTGTGTAACAATTGTACATTTTTTCAAGTATATGAAAATAAACAGAAATTCTATTCTATTCTATTCTAAAAAGGCACTGCATGGATCGGTTCCAGGGTTTTTAATGCTTTGGTGGCGATGCAAACAGTCGTGAAATTAAGATAGGAAAGATCGCAGTAATCTAATCAGCATCTGCAACTGCGAGAATACGCTTACGTTGGTGTTGCCATCAACCGCGCCAGAGCTGGCTTGTTGGTCAATGGCTGTTCGATTTTCAGCGCCCGGTTGTGCAGTGTCGCAATCAGATTCACCCGCTAGCCTTATGCACTGCTACGTGCACTAACGGTTGCAGGTTTGATGTAAAATTATAATAGTAGTCGCTTTATCAGTTGTAAACGTGGGACATTAAACCTTTCCCGCTTCCCCCAGAATATTCCCTTCCCTGGCAATGGAGCCGGTACAAAGACAAAACAATATCCCATGTTTGTATTCTCAAAGAGTTTTTTTCATATACACATAAATTTATGAATAATAATATTTGCCTAATATAAAATAAACATTTTTAAAGTAATTCTATTAAGTCTAATCCTACCAAATACACATACCAAAACTTTACTTTTTGACAGAGGTTGATTTGAAGTTACAAATTACCCGATACACATTTAAGAAAAAGAAAAAACCGCTGCTAATTCATTAGCACGTAGCTTTCTCTTACTAAATTTATGGTTCCAATGAATAAAATATATTATAGCACTGGGTGGCCTAAATCCGCTGTAGGTCACGAAAATCCGTGTCCTATGTAGCCCTTTCTGGTACCGTGTATATCGCACTCGCTACGCTCGTGCGCTAACCTCACGGTGTCCGAAAGAACTGCATACGCCACGGATTTGCGTGACTTGGCGGATTTATGCAAGCAGTGCTATAAAATATCGTACGATACTCGAGTCCTATGAGGCACATTCTGGCACGGCGTAAGCACCCTCGCTCCGCTCGGGCGCTTAACCTCACCGTGCCAGAAAATGCCTCATAGGACACTTGTATCGTAATGTACTAGTTTAAATATACAGTATGTGAAGGCTATTTCAAATATTTCCAAGTTTTATTATTTTGCTGTAAGAGCAATTTGATTAGTAGAAGATTATAATAATCAGAAAGATTTGACCAAAATCTCTAAAATAGCAAAGTTACAGAATGGATCCTTCCGTTTTAAAGATACATATAATTAAAAAAAAAAAAAGAAACATCTAAAACGGGAAAAGACTATGATAATTAGAAAAATCAGATCAAAATCTTCCAAATAGTGAAGTTACAAAATCTATCACTTAGTTTTAAAGATATATACGATCAAAAAAAGGACAAAATCACTTGATTTTGTAGCAAATCGAGAGTTCTCGCTATTTTCAGACGTAGACAACTTTTAATCTAAGCCACTTATTTTAACCCACCAGGGCTAACATTGAAGATATTATCTCATACTTTGATCCTATAAATACGCATTTTTTGTTTGCGCTCCCAGACGTTAAGTTTAAGTACTAGTACATGTCGTTGAGCAGTGGCTAGTTTTCGTTAATATTCTTCACGTAAATTTCTTATGAAATAATTTAAATTGTCCAGAAAGCATTGTGCCAAGTCTGATTTCACAGGATTATCTCTTTTTCAGTGTTCTATATATGTTGTAAAGTAAGAAAAAAGTGGGGGGTGTAACATTCAACTTTTTTCTAACTCTATATATTTTATAAAATAGATAAGGCACTATCTAAGATATGCCAGGATTACGGTCTTCGGGGATGCAGCGGTACGTTAAAGGGTATATTGTCGGTTCCTACAAAGACTAGCACAACTCTAAAAAGGTCTATTTTTATTCGCCATTTTTAGATCATTGAAGTAAATTAATTTATTTAGGACCTGATAAACTTGACATATATTTCGTATACTTCAAGTTTACCAGGTCGCGGATGAATTTATTTACTCTAATGCTCCAAAAAGGGCAAATGAAAATAGGCCTTTTTTGAGTTGTGCTAGTATTTGTAGGAACCGACGATATAGCGTCATGTGTCGACTGTTTCTATCTAAGAAACTTGTGACGAGTAGGTGAACGGGGACAGCGTCCATTTAGCAACTAGCACACATACATACACACACACACACACACACATACACACACACACGCACACATACACACACACATCCATACGGACATTTTCTAAAAAGACGTGATTTGAAATCCACAAACCTCAGAATGGATTTTTAACCCGTGTTTGGTCAAAAATTTTACCATCACAAAGCTTCCACTAGGAGGAAGCAATTATTTATAATTATATTTTATTTGACTTAGATACTTAATTTATCGGTGCTAGTCTATCTCGTCAGCAGAGTCTGAACTCGTAGAGAATTCTTCCCGCACCGGCTGCACTCGCCCAATGCTACTTGCATACCACGCATAATAGCCAGCTGGCGGGATCGTCGTCCATTCCTGTGAACAAGCAGTTGCCCAGACATTTCGTACAGTCCGTGAGCAACATTGGCTTCTTGCTAATTTATCCACTTTACTTTTCTTTGTTTTGTTCCTTTTCCTAGCTCATTTGTCTTTACGCTCATGTCGTCGCTTTTTTTTGTGTTTTGGTAATGGAACTTCTGTTGATTCTGTCATTTGGCTGGTAAATGTTAACCCTCTTGTCGATGTGTATCTCCATATTATACACAGCCACTTTAGTAGTATTTCTGGTGTAATGTTTATAAGATAACTTACTTTGTTCGGGATGAATTTGTCGTATAGTTTCGGTTCGGTCTTTCTTTTTTTGTATTGTAGCTGTTTCAATTTTATAGAACAATCTTTTGTTTTGGTGTTCGTTTTAATCTGTGTGTTTGTTTTTGGCCTACTTCGCTGCCTCTATTCTAAACACCTGTGCGCGCGGACTCAGTGAAATCAGTGGACTCAATGGACTCGGCGGACTCGACGGAATGTCCCGAGTGTGGACCACGCGACGTCGTTGTCTTCATTCTCCCTCTCTACCAGTTCATCTCTCTTTGAAGTGCATGCTCTCTTTGCGTGTGCCCACATGAAGATGGCGAGTTCGGCAGACTCACGTCTATGTATGATATCAAATCCACTAGTTCTATTTGTGATATGGATTTGCCCTTAGGTACGCTACACTCTGCAGTCCCTACACTAGTGCTTGGGTGCACTGAATTCTTCACCATTTCACTTCTTCTCTTTTCAAATAAACGGTAGTGTTTTACTGTTTCCCAGTAGTTCTCTCTGGCTGTACTGACAGCAAGTTGTGCTCTTTCAAGTTGTTCTATGGCTTTATCAAGGATCTCCTTTGCCATTGCCACTACTTTCATTCCAAAATTTACTCTTTTCATGCGATGCGTATGATATGCGTATGATATGCGATTGCAGCATATACTGAATGTCTGTGGCTTAGCCTAATCGTACAGCGGTAAAGTGCCGGAGTCAGCATTTTGGCGGTCGATGCACTTTAGTTTGTGCGTGGTATATGTGTGTGTTTGACTTGAAATCGTGGCGTTTTCGCTTGGTTTGTTTGTCTGTTTGTTTGTTTTTTTTTTTATGAAGGCAGCACTTCCCTGATTATAGAATGCGCTAATTTAGTTGTTACCTTTGTATAGCGTATTTTAGTCTTCTTTTTTTTTGGTCCTCTTCGTGCCCATAGCTGCCGCGGATTGATACGAATACTTCGTACTCGTGGATATTGATAATACCTGAAAGTTAATTAATGTATCTTTTTATAAAATACATTTAAAAATAATTACATTCTACGTTTTCCTCTAGCCTAGCAAATTTTTCTGCAATTAATTCTACATTCATTTATACGCTCTTGTCGATTTCACATTGTTTTTCCTGAGTTGAACATTTTTGTTATAACGTTGACGTCTATTGGTCGCATCTGTGGATTTCCATGACTTGTCCGCGAAAATATTCTTCCGCGTCCTCAAAAAGTACATGACCGCAAAAATTGTGTCCGCATTGTGACTTTTGTCTGTGTCCGCGAAAATACTTATACGTCCACATTATTTTCTGTCCTTGTTCTGTTTGCTAATTTGTAATAAATGATGTCTGACTATGTATACTAGTCAGTGTATGGTGATCCGTCGGAGTTTACGAGTTGTTATGTCGTACCCATGCTTGCTGTATCTCTGCGTTGATTCTTGATAGGATTTTCTCACTGCAGGTAGCTTGAAAAGTTGTACGGTGCAGGGGTTTCGTAGAACTTTAGTTTCGACTTGCCCGCGCTTTAATTTTTTTTTTAATTTAATTTATTTATTATTTATTTTGTTTTTCATAGTACTTCAGTCCATTTACCTAATAGCTATTCTTAAATCGGCTGCAGTTGTATGATTGTATACAAAAAACCGCTGCCAAGTCATTGGTACTTAGCTTCCTCCTAATCTGCTAGTGGATTGGCAGATTTGAATGAATTAAGAAATAAGGTGGATCTACTAGACTATTTATTAATTTTTTTTTTGTTTTGTCTCATTTACACTAATTATTGGTTTCAGGTTGTGGGGGTGGGGTGAACATATACTTGTAGGGGAGGAATGTCAGGTTTATGGGTGGATCGACAATAGTGTGCGTATAAAAGTAGTGTATGAAGCACAAGTGGGCGGGTGAGACTTTTGGACTAACTCATCATCATTTTTTTTACGAGGTTCTGATATTTTATTTCGGAGATACGCCTTATTTTGAAACATCACCTTTTCCACTTCTGATGCCAATTGGTGCGGTCGATCTCGAGGGCCAAACGAGAAAAGAAAGGTAATTCAATTTTCTTTCAAATGCGTTAAGACTAAATCGTTAGTAACAATAAAATGATACAAAAAACGCCAAAAATAATTGTGAAAAATTTAGAAAATGAACGTACAACAAAAACTAGCTAGCAAAATTAAAAATAACTTCTTTTCCCTGATTCAGAATTCGAAAACGGATATACATGCTAAATTTTGAAGACATTCATAGCCTCGATTCAAAAATATTGCGGTATACATACACTCACACACACATCCATACGGATGTTTTGTAAAAACACATAATTCGAACTGTACGAAACTCAAAATGGATTTCTAACCTATTTTTTAGAGAGTCGACAATTTTACTATTACAAAGCTTAGTCTTTGAGGAAGCAAAAAAGGTATTTAAGAAACTTTTAAGTTTTAAAATGATGTCAGCTATAATATGTATATATATATATATATATATCATTCTTAGAAAATTTTTGATTTGATCTGAGTTTGGAATTCATTAAGAATGGCACTTTACAACTGAGTTTAAATCTTATAACCAATTAACTATTTACTTCCGTGAAATTATTATTTATTGTTTTTCCAAATAATCCTTATTTATTAAAATTTTGTTAGCTTTAGGTTGGTTATCTTTCAGGTAGAAATAATCCAGATTAAGGGGACCTAACCACGTTAGATTGTCAAAAAATGAAAAATCGGATTTTATTTTTATAATAACATTAAATTGTTTAAAAAATGTATTAAATAAACATATAAACTTTAAACTATATAGAACAAGAAACAATTTTTATATGTACCAAATACTAGGTGCAACATGTCCCCGAAGGCCAATATTCACAATTTCCATTTTTTCACTCACCGCAGACTTACTTGAGTTCTAGGCATCGAAGAGCACTAAAACTTTACAAACATGTTTGAAATACACATAGTTCTGACATGAGTGTAGGAATTTGTAAGTAAATTATATCTTAAAATGTTCTCTTCAATTTAAACAAAATTTTTGTTTAAAAATGTTAAAAATGACAAACATTTTGTTTAAATTGAAGATAACTTTTTAAGATTTAATGTTACAACAATTTAATATAAATATAAAAATAAAACCCGATTTTTCATTTTTTGACAATTGAAGGTGGTTCGGTCCCCTTAATATTAAAACAATTTTTCGGTAGATAGTTGTACATTTCGCTGTAATTCGGTAATTTCGCTAGTATACATCTGTGTTTCGTTATTCGTAATTTTTCCAAAATAATTCTTATTGCATCTGAATTATCTAGTTCTTTCATGACTCTAATTTTTGTTAAATCTGCATATTTCAATTGTTGATTAGAATTCTGAATATTTTGAATGAAGGATGTACGCTAGGGTGGTTCAAAATTTCCAGACTTTCGAGTTTTCAATTTGTAACCCCTTGAAAAGCTTGAATACATAAAAAAAATAAAGTAGCTGCAAGGAGGGCGCTGTACGATGAATTTTAAAGGTCTCTATCTCCAAAAAAAAAATCGTTATTTCTTTTTTTTTCCAGTATTTCCGTTCTTTTTTCGATTACTGCTATTAAAGCTATATAAAAGTTTTCTTAGGTCATCAAAAGTGTTTTTTTCGATACGCTATAACCTATTATATAAGTTCCGACCCACAGTTAACCCAAAATAAAATTTTACCCGTTCAAAATTGATCATTTTTGTCAATTTTGGACGAAAAATGCGGGCATTGCGACAATTCTCCGCTCGCCCATTCTTATTTCTTAGTCGGAACCGGTAAGGGCTCGTTTAGAAGAGAATTTGTACTACTATTTACTGAAAAAATGCGAGAGATAGCGGAATATAATACGTTTGAAACGCCGAACGATTGATTGAAACGAAACTAGAACAGACCGCGAAATGTTCATGTCATGCGCGGTTTTTTTACATTATAGAATACGTAAATCGACTACTGACTTTCTTCCAAAACTCGAACCGCCTAGATTTTTCGGGCCTCGGGAGCTGCAGTCGTATCGCGAGCTCGTTTTGATTCTCTGAACTACGAAACAGTTAACCACGTGTCTACAAAGTCCAATATTCTCGCTTTTTTTTACTTCTTTCAATACTTGTGAGGATCCTGAGCCCCTTCTGCTCAACCTGCCGTTCTGTGGAAGCTTGGACCAGGATTGTATGAGAACATCTCAGTTTTAAGTGTGAGTATCGTGTACAAGAAAATAGTTAGTTTTCTTGTGTTCAGTGTTACTTTGAGTGAGTGATAGTCTTAAGATATTAACACTGGCCGGAGATATACGCTCTCGGGCTAAGCTCCGTGCGGCATATTCATTGGTGCATACAAAGGTCTAGCTTCGTTGAAGCTCTGGCACGGTGAATTGACTTACCAGAATAACCAAAACTAACGGAGAGGTTGACCTGCAGTCAAACGACAGCTAAGTGCATTTCAAAATATCGAGCTACGTCCGTATTGTGCTTGCCGGTTATGGCGCATCGCGCCATATGACGAATTCGATATAAACTTTTAGCAGAGTCACGTGTACTAACGAATTCGTAGACTGCGTCCGAACAATTGTCAATTAGTGTGAAGATCTTTTTCTAAATTGTATTTCCTGATTAGTCGTCAAGCTAAACTTGCATATATTTATGCGCATAATGAAATCAGCTAATTGACGGTTGATATCAAAATTGTGTTGTCGTAATTCGTTTGTTCTGAGAAAGATAACTAATTGGAACATTTCGCGGTCTGTTCTAGTTTCGTTACACTGATCTTTAATCCTACTACGAACTACAGGGTATCTCTACTTACTATCTGGGTATCGCTGAGAAGTTACTGCTACGGAATTAATTGATATTACTTTAAAATCACTTTCAATTATTAATTAATGCTTACATGAATTGCTATCTGTTTAGTTAATAAAATTTAATCTTTCAGAGAAAAAAATTTTTTGAAAGTGTATAATTTTCTTACTACGGTGATACGAGTGAAACCCAACAAATTATTCTCAAACAAAAATTATTGTCTAACTCCTCTTAGCTCCTGGTATGCCAGATTCAAAGACGAGTTTCTTCTAACAATATTATAAAGCGTTTCGTCCTAGACTGTTGGACTGGACTCCTCAGTAAGGATCCAACAGTCCTCCTTAGACGCTCTGCTGCGAGATGTTACTACAGCCCAATATATGTAGGAGTCCCTCGACTACTTCAGTTGTGGGAAGTAGTCAGCCTCCTACCGGCATTTCTTTCAACCGTATGCCGAATTACAAAATATATATCTAACACTCGTAAATTTACAAAAAATTTTTTGAAAGTGTACTACGGTAATACGAGTGAAACCCTACAAATTAATCTCAAACAAAAATTATTGTCAGAACTCCTCTTTGCTCCTGGTATGCGAGATTCAAAAGACGAGTTTCTTCTAACAATATTATAAAGCGTTTCGTCCTAGACTGTTGGACTGGACTCATCAGTAAGGATCCAACAGTCCTCCTTAGACGCTCTGCTGCGAGATGTTACTACAGCCCAATATATGTAGGAGTCCCTCGACTACTTCAGTTGTGGGAAGTAGTCAGCCTCCTACCGGCATTTCTTTCAACCGTATGCCGAATTACAAAGTATATATCTAACACTCTAACAGCAGAGCGTCTAAGGAGGACTGTTGGATCTTTACTGAGGAGTCCAGTCCAACAGTCTAGGACGAAACGCTTTATAATATTGTTAGAAGAAACTCGTCTTTGAATCTCGCATACCAGGAGCTTAGAGGAGTTAGACAATAATTTTTGTTTGAGAATAATTTGTTGGGTTTCACTCGTATCACCGTAGTAAGAAAGTTATACACTTTCAAAAAATTTTTTTCTCTGAAAGATTAAATTTTATTAACTAAACAGATAGCAATTCATGTAAGCATTAATTAATAATTAAATATTATTTAATCTTTCATTCTCAAGTAATTGAATCTCAACTTAAATTTTATTTCAATCTCCAAATAATTAAAATCGATTATTATTTTATTTTGACATCTCTGATAAATCTGCGAGGCGTATCGGAGATGTGAATCCGATAAATCGTTATTGTATTAAATAAACTATACTATTATTCCTACGAATTCTTACTGCGTTCTGAGTCATTTACCTTTCCAAATGCTACACAAGCATCCTCGAAATAATATCTAGAACCTACAGTCCTCGCAATACATCTGGTATAAGCATCGTGTCTGCACTTATACTAGATGTTTCTAAATGCATATTACTCGAAATATTCTATAGGAAAAATACGGTCACCAATTTGTATCGACAAAGGAAATCTTTGGTTTTTATGTGACTAATCTGCTTCTGTAGATGAATCTCTAGGTGCTTGATCAAAATATAAATTTTCATCATCTTCTGTTGAAGGAATACAGACATGCCGATCGTACTGTTATGATACTGGGTAGTGCAAATTTTCTAACCTTGGTAATATGTAATAATTTCGAATTCCTTTTTAAATTTTCATTGGTGATTTACTGCTATTTTCGCCACGCAGACGTTTATAACTGTTCATATTAGTGTAGTGGAAATCATTAGCTGATTTTAAAGCATCGTCTAAAGTTTCCGAAGCAAATCTATATACGTCTTTATATAAAGTAATAAAGAGTTCTTGGACGAACACCATTCTATTTAGAACATCTAGTTAGTCCATACAAAAGCTAGAAAATTGTAGCTGTAATTTTCTTAACTGTTTCTCCGCTTTCTTTAAAATATTATGTAATAGCACAGGACCACAAAATGATAAACTCAAGTACCATAGACCACGTGGGTGGATTTATGTTTTTTGGGTCGCTGAAGCCGAATCCGGGGTCCATTTATTTGCATTACATCGTTTTAAAGATGATTTCAAGATCAAATTAAGAAAAGGCCAAGAATAGTGTAAGCCAAAGTGTGAAATGAGTGTAATTCATAGTGAATTAATCTCTTTACTCTGCTTTTAAATAAATCTGATTCTGACATAATACGGACAATGCAGACTGATTTTGAAACACCCTCCTCTTTTGAAACCCGGGCTTGGGACCGGCTATGGCAGAGTTATGTTTCCTTTGTTTTTATTTTTTTTTTATTTATTTTTATTGTTTTTATTATTGGTTTTTTTATTTCTATTGTTTTAATTTTTTTTTATTTTATTTTATTTTTTGTCTTTTATGAAACTTTAATTTATATACTGTCAACTTCAGTTTAATTCACTCCCTTTTTTTTGGAGTAACGCGTCTTTTTTGATTCAAATGATCGCCGAATAGATAGTATCAGATTTTTCCCATGGGTGAGATCACTGCCCGAACGAGAATATTTTGTCTGAGGGTGCGTGCCTCGTTTCACTCGGGCAGTAATCACCGGAAGGAAAAATATTTTCGTAGGGGCACTACAATCATTCAAGGGAAAAATCTACTTTTGTCCCGTGTTGCATACAGTACTTTATCCTACTTCCGACTGAAAGGCCCCTTTTTGATCCTGAAAAGTGTGGTCGAAACAACTTCGCATCCCGTTATTAGTTAGATTAAATTAACGTTATAAAGTAGAGAAAAAAATTTAATTAATATAAGACCTGCAAAATTTACTTTCGCCCACAATTTTACTTTTTCCCGCTAAATTTACTTTTGCCCCACAAAATTAGTATTTGGAAAAAATATTTTACGTTCGCCCCGCTTTTCATGGGCAAAAAGTAGCTTTTTCGGTAGAGTGTGGAATAAATTGCCTTTTATCCACTTAATTCTTGAGTTTTTCGTCGATATTGGCTTATAAACTTTTGCCATTGCTGTATAGACAAAAACTGACAGCGCCATTCGATTCAGCGGCTTAAGATATACAAGAATGTATAGTTTTAAAAACGAAAATCCAGAATTTATACTAGTTTTTAGAAGCATAAACGTTTTAACCTGTTTTTCCCATACAAAATGGGAAAACTGAGATGATTTGACGCACATGTTAAATCGATCCTATGGTTCTCATTCTGTATGCGCAGGATTTTTGAGGTATCTATAAGAGAATTTTACCCGTTCCCAAGCCACTCTAAAAAAAAAATTAACGACCACCCGAATGTACACTTCTGTCTCCAAAATCAAGATATGCACACACACACACACACACACACACACACACACACACACATATATATATACATATATATATATATTTTTTTCATTTTTTTAATGACCTTTCTCGGTTTGTTTCGGAAATGACCTCAATATGACCTTGAAATAACTTTCAGGTGGATTTCTAAGATTAAACAAACCTTAACTTTGGAATCCGCAACCCCAAAAACATATATATGAATGTTTTTAGATTTTTCGACTGCCTTTTCTCAAAGAGACCTTTAATGATCTTGAAATAGCCCTAATATGACCTTGAAATGACCTCTGCATGACCTTGTAGGGTAAACTAACTGTGAATTCGAATTCAGCGACCCAAAAAACATATACATGCATCTTTTCAGATATTTTTACCGAATTTTATAAATTTGACCTCTAAATGACCTTTACCCTGACGTGGTAGAGACAAACGGTGACCCAAAAAACATATACAAGAATTTTTTCAGATTTTTCTACGGTCTTTTATCAATTTGACCTTCAAATGACCTTAACCCTGACGTGATGGAGTCAAACGGACCCCGGATTCGGCTTCAGCGACCCAAAAAACATATAAATCCACCCACGTGGTCTATGGTACTTGAGTTTATCATTTTGTGGTCCTGTGTAGTAAATAAAAAGTAGTAAAATATTGATCTTGATCTCCATAGTAATTCAAATAGAATAGAATAGAATTACTATTCATTTTCAAAGATTAGAAAAATTTACAATTGTCATACAACGTCATAGCTGGTTATAATCACAACTGTGTTATCACGAATTCGTCATTATATATCACAGTTTCATAAGAACGTTGCGCGATTCGAATATCAAGAATCGCGCATAGCGACCCCTAGCAATGAGATCAACGACGTCGCGGATGTTATTGTTTATGTTTAGTCTGATCGTGACAGCTGATGAGTTAAGACGTGTTCCATATTTAATAAGGAGTCTGAGTTTTAGTTGTGCTTTTCTAAATACGTCTTCTCATTCACTTTACCCGAACCCGATCATAACAATACAATAAGTACACGTAAAGTTTTTGTGTATAACCCATAATTAAACTATTCTATCACGTCAATATAGATGGTAACGCAGACTAGATTTCAAATACGACAGGTATACATAGACACGACGCAGGCGCATACACTAAACTATAACAAATTATATTGCACTAGGGCGCCGGCAAGAGGAAATTTCGCATTGCTACTTTGAACTTTAAAAGCGAAGGCAGTTTCAGGGTCATTTCCCTAATTCATTCAAACGGCTGCGCTTCGGAGTTTTCCTTATGGCCTATTGTGTAATCTCGACTACCTGCTCTTAGACCCGGTGCTTGCTCTTTCTTTCGTATCATCCTATAGGGAAGGGCATTGACCTATATTTTTGGATTCGACCCATTTAAATGTCTCTCTACTTAGCTTTATGTAAATGCGAAAACTGAGAATTTCACAATTTTGTAAAGTCTAAGGGAATAGAATTAGTGACATGTCCACCGTACGTCCATGAACTGAATGGAGTAGCAGATAGATTAGAAAATTAATCAAGTCAAAGCTAATTTGATGGAAAGATTTGTAATGAAGGACATGGCAAAAATTAGTCAATATATAGGCATTGATATAGATTATAGCAATGGTAGACACAAGATGACCTTAAGGGGGCACACCACCTTTAAACTCTGAAAAATAAACTTCTTATAAATAATAACAAAAATAAATTATAATTGTTATATAATTTTTATACTAATATTAGGTTATATTACCTGTATTTTTACCATGGTAAATCCATATTAGCACCTACTTACCCATGGTGACTCTCCATATACTGTTTTGAGCATTTTGGCACTCTCTGTAGGATTCCATGTAACCACATGGTTTGATTGGGCTAAAATTTTAGGAGCATGCTTTGTACACTTATACTTTTGGTATGAATACAGGAATTTTGATCTCAATACTTGGAAAATCTTTTATGAAAAAAAATGTGGCATAAATAGGTTAAAAAAGGCCAAAAATTAAGCATTTTTATTGTTAAACATTTTCTAAGCATTCAAATCAAACTTCCTGTATTCATACCAAAAGTATAAGTGTACAAAGCATGCTCCTCAAATTTTAGCCGAATTAAACCATGTGGTCAAATGAAATCCTACGGACAGTGCCAAAATGCTCAAAACAGTATACGGAGAGTCACCATGGGTAAGTAGGTGCTAATATGGATTTACCATGGTAAAAATACAGGTAATATAACCTAATATTAGTATAAAAATTATAGAACAATTATAATTTATTTTTGTTATTATTTATAAGAAGTTTATTTTTCAAAGTTTAAAGGTGGTGTGCCCCCTTAAGTCAGACAAAATATATTGAATCTTTGGCTGCTAAATATAATCTAGAAAATGCAAAATTATATGATACTCCAATGTTGTTAGACAAATGCAGACTAGCGAGCTGGGCGCAACACACGGAAAAACGCAGATTCTAGGATATGCAGATGTTTTGGACATAGTGGGGGATAATGGCGAAACGGTAGCGAGAAACGCGGAAATACTCATACATGCGGCCGAGGAAACGAGGTTAGAGGTGAGCAAATCGAAAACGAAATATATGATTATGGATAAACTGGGCATTTGCGAAGGAGAGGGGGTTCACAGAGCTGGAAATTATACTTAAGGTTAGCGAATTCAGATATTTAGGCACAACTATAAACGATCGAAACGAAATCAAAACCGAGATTAATAAGAGACTACATTCGGGTAATGCTTGCTTCTACGACGTGAACAAACTACTAAAATCAAAACTGCTGTCTAAAAATGTAAAAATTAGGATATATAGGACTATAATAATGCCGGTAATCCTGTACGGATGCGAAACTTGGGCTCTTACTAAAGCGGAAGAAAACCGTTTTAGGGTGTTCGAAAATAAGGTTCTGCGGAAAATATACGGGCCGAAGAAAGATGAAGAAACCGGGGAGTGGAGGAAACTGCACAATGACGACCTACACAATTTATACGCGTCACCGAATATAAACAGAATAATTAAATCGCGTAGACTAAGATGGGCAGGGCACGTGGCAAGAATGGGAGAAGATCGCGCGTATAATGAAAGGAAAGCCAAATACATCGCGACCTCTAGGTAGACCTAGATACTCCAATGGAGACTAATCTAAAATTTGATCAAGCTAATCAAATAGACGAACGAATTAAGTACAGAAACTTGATAGGAGAACTGTTATATATAAGCTCAGGCACAAGGCCAGATATATCGTGCAGCGTAAATTACGCAAGTCGATATCAAAGTTGCTACGATCAAACTCACTATAAGTATGCGATGCGAATCTTGAAATATTTGTACAAAACTAAAGACTTGAAACTAACATATTGTGATAATGTAAATAGCGAAATACTAGATTGTATGGTAAATTCCGATTTCGCAGATGATAATGTATATAGAAAATCCACAAGTGGATACGTAATTAGATTATATGGTAATGTAATTTTTTGGAAAACCCAAAAACAAGATGCGGTAACAAAGTGCTCAACTTTTGCAGAATACGTAGCTTTGTCAGAGGCAGTCTCCGAAATATTGTTTATAAGAAATTTATTGAGCGAATCATTTGATGTAAATTTAAATAAACCAATATCTATTCACGAAGACAATTCAGAAGCAATTGCAATCGCGAAATTCGGAAACTTTACTCCAAATTCAAAGCACATTGAAGTGCAATATCATTATATAAATGAAAGCTACGAAAAGGGCGAAATAGATATTGTAAAAGTTGACTCGAAATGTAATTTAGCAGACATCTTCGCAAAGAGTCTGGATAAAACAAAGTTTCTAAATAATAGAAAAGGTTTACATTTAATCTAAAGCATTTATATGAAAGGTTCAATTTCAGAACTTAAGTGGAATATTCTAAATTCAATTAATTTAGAATGCGATAACAAATTGTATGCGTAAGTGAAAATCTATGTAACACAAATGTATTGAAGTATAATGTTAAAAGATCACGATTATAAAATTCAGGAGGCGTGTTGTAATATGTGAATTCTATAATCGTCATAATACTCTAGAATGGTACACGTCGCGACATCTCTGGGTTCACGGCGATTTCGTGCAGTCAGACAAGCTCATGCGAAAGCAAGTGAACTGCGGATGCCTTGCGTGAACAATCTAAGCGTCGACTACACTGTATACTCTGTACTCGCGCCTCTCTCCCTTGCCTGTAAGACTCCGTGCTGAGCGGACGCACTGCCGACAATGGCTGATGCCATTTATCAATAAATTACTATTACTCATTTAATATAAACCTCACAGTGTCGTTTATTGATCCACGCATTCCAACAGCTCCATATTTAGATCCATTTTCGTAAATAATTTCAATAAAATCATCTAACGATAGCTAAAAAATGTATAACATCTTAATTTAGTCATTTCAATATTTCTATTAGTAACTCTAAATACAGTTAGCCATAATTTATGATAGCTTGTAGCGTCATTTTTTTTCTAGAAATTTTTAAAGACTAGTCGAATTATGCTTCTAAAAATTTCAAAATTCTAGGAATTTTTGCTCAGTAACAATGGTTAGTTCCCTACAAGGAATGCCATTTTGTAAAGACCGCATTTAATATATATTGAACACGGGCTGCGCGAGTACAAATAATTATTTAATTATTGAAAACTAACCGTTGGCTCGCAAGCCTTATGTACTCAATGATAAAGAATTACGCGTAACATGATATTATAGGTGAACGTGTGTGTATATGTGCAGACACTAGTATGTCCGCTCTTAGCGCTTGGACGATGTACAGTCCGGGCTCGCTCTTAATCAGACGCTGTTATGTCCGGGCCTGGATCTTGTCCGGATTGTGATGTTTAAATTGACTTTGTTATATATCCGTTGTGCAAATTTAAAGTTTTGATTATCTTTACCTTGACAATGCCTATGTAGTCGAGGTTTATTAGAAATTTCGTATATTGATATAATAATTGATATTCATTATTGATTTGGAATAAATGGACGCAAGATTCGTCTAAATTGTTATGTATTGATTTATTAGCATAGCACCAGAGCACTTATTCGCTTTACAGACAGTTTTCATGTTACAGTGTTTAATTTACTTATTATGCTGTTCGTTTGACCTATTATATTATTTATTTACTATGTTGTTATTTAAATATTTCTATGGTGATACTAAGGCGACTTACAATTACAATCGTCCTCTCGCTCGTTGGATGACGTAGTGTCCTTCTCAGTTTAACAGATGCTGATTGGTCTATTTTACACGATTGCTCATGGCAAGCTATTCAAACTTATCTGAGCTGTGTTTCCATTGCCGCCAGATGTGTTGTCGGGCTCTTTTCTGCTGGGCATGGGACTCTTGACTAGATGGTGATGAGATCTACTTTCGTATTGTACACAAAGTTTGAGTGGTTTTTACGCACTCACTAGACGATGCGTGTCGATAGATAGCACTCGTATTTGCTAACAGGTACAGCTTGTGATAGCAGCTTTACTCGCATAAAAAGGCACTGCGTGGATCGGCTCCGGGATTTATAATGCCTTGGTACCGATGCAAGCAGTTGTGAAATTAAGATAGGAAAGATCGTGGTAATCCAATCAGTATTTGCCACTGCGAGGATACGCGTACGTAGGTGTTACAATTAACCGCGCGCGGCCAATGCTGTTTCGCAGGTCAATGGCTGTTCGATTTTTGGCGCGTGGTTGTGCAGTGTCGCAATCAGATGCACCCGCTAGCCTCATGCACTGCTACGTGCACGCACAGTTGCAGGCTTGATGTAAAAATTATAATAGTAGTCGCTTTATCCGGTATAAACATAGGACATTACAGAGTAAAACATGATGTTGAAGAAAGCTACGTCCTGAAAAATTTGCAGCTATTTTTTAGAGTAAATAAGCATCCTAACGTATCCTACAATTTAACCCCAAACCATTGCCAAAAGACATTTTATATAAGAATATTTCACTTAAAATATGGTTTGGTGAGGTTTGTTTGTGGCTTCTTACCTCATGTAACTTTTCTCACTTGCTTCGCTCGTGCAAAAAATGTCACACGTGGTAAATAATCACCTTCCACACCCGCATCGGAATGTACTATATGATACACTTGACTTGAACGGTCCATTATTTATTGGCGTAAGGTTAGCTATCAAGCATAGCGAGGGTGATATTCCTGCCGTGTAATGGGCTACACAAGACACAAGTATCATATACAATTTTATACACTCCCTAACAAAAATATTTACATAGAATAGTACATCGACTGTACGTAAATAATTTGAACTACTACATGTAATATTTCACATGCACGAATGAAGTTGTAAAACTTTTCGTAAAATTTCACTTATTGATCTTGACGTACGATTTGATGCAAAATTTTACGTAAAGTTTCACAATTTCGTTGATCCCGTAAAACTTTACATGTAAAAGTACAGGGCTTTGACTCGGGTTAACTAGCTTTGACTTATGCTTCATTGGGCCTAAAAAAGTCCATTTTACGGCCTTGCTACACGATATACTATTTCGCCCTCTTATCCACGAGTTATTGACCGCTGGTCAAAAAAGAGTCACTTTAGAACCGAATGATAGGTACAAATTAATTAGGAATTATAAAGAAATTAAGGAAAATCCGTCGCGTGTGACATAAATAAACTGTTTAGTCAAGAGCTTGATGCAAAATTTTGTAACTCACCAATAGATGACATTGAATTTTTCTGAATTGATTCTGAATCACAAGATACGTTATTGTATTGTAATTGTAATCCGATTTCTCGAGCTTCATTTTCTTCTTGAGCCTGTTGTCTTCTTAAAGCAACCTGAAAGATGATATTATTTTTCATACAAAATGTTATCATCATCGACCTACCAGCTAATTAATTTTGAAAAATAAATCGCGTTATGAAATATTTACTAAATAAGGTTAGGAAAATAGATATAATATACATAATGGATGCTTGTACAAAGCTACAGAAAAAAATACCCTGAAAACCTTGACGAAAAATTTTTAAGCGCTGTATTCGCTCCGTGTGCTCGGTTAGAGGGAAGGGCTGGCACTGATAACAATTTCGACACGTAGTCTTATGGAGGGCTCCACTTCTCATGCCTATGGTTGCCATTCGTACTATTTTATCTCTATAATATTTAAGATGGAATTTCCGTTTTTTAACTAAAAGACTGCAGCCTCTAAATCTGCAGACAAAGAAACCCTCGAAAGCCAAAAAAAAAAAAAAAAAGAAGGCAGCCCAAAGGATAAGAGCTAAGGAGGGCTGAAGGCCGGGATAAAGATCCTACGGAGCTATTGGACCAGCAAGCTATACCTCCACCGCAAGCATCGGGATCGGCAAGGGTAGGAGGGAGGATCTTGGGAGCTAAACACCGAAAGAAACCTGACTTGACCCCTCTGGCGGATCATCTGCTGGAAAGAAGCTCAATCTGGAGCCGGGCATTAAATGGCCAGTCTTGTAGACCCACTAACGAGGGTGGTCCTGTGCAAGGGTTATTCTGATACGGATCTGACACAATAACAGTTAGCACTCGTCAGTGAGACGGTCCCGTTGTAGGTTGACGATATCTCCACTGGACCTTAGCTCGAACACCGTTATTCCTTCGTAAAGCTGGAAGACATCATCGTGGTCGTCAAAAACAAATTTACGAGTGACTGGCTGGAAAAATTTGTCTCCTGGCTAAGACCTTGGGAAGGGGCTTAACTCGTGGTAGGGACTCGCTCAGGAAGCCACACAGGGTGCAACGTTCATATCTGGGAGCAGGATTCTGCTCATGTAAGTACAATTTTGCAATACCGGACTTGAATCCGTGTCACAGGCAAACGTATAACAAATTTATTTTAATAATTTTTTATTATATTATTACAAGTAGTATCTTTAAATAAAATTATTAATATTTTCATTGATCGCGTAATTTGAATCATTATTTCAGTATCTCATAGTTTTCAAACAATAGTCTACTTCATTCTAGCTTACAAATATCTATTATTTAACATTCATCACACAACTTATTAATTAATAAATAAATGTTTCTTTACTATAATTGTAACTTATTTCTTTCAACCATCTATCAATTTTCTACTGTTTAGCAACAATTATTTCTGAATAATTTTCTCAACGTTTCACTTAAATAACATTTCTTTCAATTCAATTTTCATAGTACTTTGTTTAAAATTATGTTTTCTGTAAATTACATAGCTAACATTGTTCTGCTTGTAATCATTATATTTTTTGCGTTCTATTAGTATTCATACTTGCGTTGATTGATTGGCTAGTGAATAAAGCAAATAAAGGCTTCATGCTACGTTTTATGAACATAAAATATCAGAGTTATTATTTGACCTTAATCCCTCTATCCCACTCTGTACCACAGGTACCTACTATAACGTAGGTTTTTCGTACGGCCAGAAACTGCGTTACAATGGCCTCTCTTCACCGAATTCGCTTCAAAAACCCGGGGCGCCAGGCGCTTACCACAGAGCGCCAGAGTCTCGCAACTCTTTGTCTAATGATTCGGGAAAAAATGGATTGCCCGGTTAGCTTAGCCCCGCGAACGGTACAGGAGAGAGGGCGGTTTAGGGATGGAATATTCTACACGTTGGCAACAAGATGATTTTTATTTTACAAAACCCACAATTTCTCCACTAATTAATCAGTACACTCACAACTTTGGCCTCACACCACTATTCGCGCTAAACTCTCGACTTATTCTATACAGATAGCCGCCAGATAGCCAAGAAAGCCAAAACGCGCAAGATAGCCTAAAACAAAGGTAGCCGGGGGACAAAGCCCAAGATATCCTATGTAACGCCGAATACGACTGTCGCGCGCCCCAAGGTCCGGTGGTAACCTGCATACTCGCGCTCACTTCTGCGAATTCTCACACTGTATCATCCGATGCCAAATCACTCAACCGCACTACTTACTTAAGGGGACATGCCACTTTTAAATTTTGAAAAATAAAATTATTATAATTAATTACAAAAATAATGGAGTAGCGGATAGATTAGAAAATTAATCAAGTCAAAGCTAATTTGATGGAAAGATTTGTAATGAAGGACATGGCAAAAATTAGTCAATATATAGGCATTGATATAGATTATAGCAATGGTAGACACAAGATGACCTTAAGGGGGCACACCACCTTTAAACTTTGAAAAATAAACTTCTTATAAATAATAACAAAAATAAATTATAATTGTTCTATAATTTTTATACTAATATTAGGTTATATTACCTGTATTTTTACCATGGTAAATCCATATTAGCACCTACTTACCCATGGTGACTCTCCATATACTGTTTTGAGCATTTTGGCACTCTCTGTAGGATTCCATGTAACCACATGGTTTGATTGGGCTAAAATTTTAGGAGCATGCTTTGTACACTTATACTTTTGGTATGAATACAGGAATTTTGATTTCAATACTTGGAAAATCTTTTATGAAAAAAAATGTGGCATAAATAGGTTAAAAAAGGCCAAAAATTAAGCATTTTTATTGTTAAACATTTTCTAAGCATTCAAATCAAACTTCCTGTATTCATACCAAAAGTATAAGTGTACAAAGCATGCTCCTCAAATTTTAGCCGAATTAAACCATGTGGTCAAATGAAATCCTACGGACAGTGCCAAAATACTCAAAACAGTATATTGAGAGTCACTATGGGTAAGTAGGTGCTAATATGGATTAACCATGGTAAGAATTCAGCTAATATAACCGAATATTAGTATAAAAATGTTATGTGAAAATTATTTCGAATATAACTTCGAGAAAGTTCCACATAGTAAAAGCATAGCGAGCATTCAAGGCCACAAAAGTATCAAGTGGCCAAGAATCTCGCTAAGCTAAACACCTTCCCCGCCAACGGCTACTTGCGCGCGTGCGATGCTGCGCTTGCAGTTTCGACGCTCGACCGTTGCCAGGCCCCGTAAGGCCTAATGAGTGCAACAAGCGCCGACGCTGTGACGTAGCGGCAGGGACATAAAGCTTGGGACAGCGTGGGAGGACTTCCGAGCGTCCCCAAGCCAAGCTCTCTCGTCACTCCGTGTCGTGCCAAAGTGCCGAACGAACCGATAGATTTTCAGAAAGATATCATTTAGACTTCAGATTCAGTTTTGGTTCAGATTTTTCTTTAATTGTGAGTCTACGCATAAGTTTATCCACAGATAAGATATAGAGAACATTCTCTATTTAGTTTGGACCACAGTAATTTTGAGAATAATTAATAAATTAATAATTAATAATAAAAGAGAGCAATATACCAATATTTTCAGAGAAAGAAATTATAGTATCTTCATTGATCGATATTACCTCGATAACCACAATAATTCCTTGAAGTAAATTGACCAAGGACTCCCGTGATCAACAAGACAAAAGGTAAGAAATTGATTACTAACGATTTTGATAATATACACGTATATACACATACAGAGAGAAAATCTAGTTTGGTTTGGAGTGGGTAACCCCGACCAGGTTGCTCCTCGTATAGCGAGCGTAGACACCAAAGTTCTCACAAAATAAAAACAAATAATTGTTAGTGGAAAACCACGTAACAAAAAATTATATAACAATTATAATTTATTTTTGTTATTATTTATAAGAAATTTATTTTTCAGAGTTTAAAGGTGGTGTACCCCCTTAACTAATCGAGCGCAAATACTACAGACGCGTCTCGATGATTATCCTACTAGAGCTCTCCCTGCGTCCGACGACTTACTAGGAGACTCACAATTTTGCGATGAATAAATTCGAGCGACACAATCCCCTTATAATTAAATCTTTTATCCCTAGATATTCGGTACTTCAATTTAATGAAGAAAACAGATAGCCGCAGATAGATAACGGCACAAGAGATAGCCCTGATCGAATGAGATAACCGCGTTCGCGACCCAAAACATGAAGCTGCACGGAAACAAAAATTTTGTTCAAAAATTAAAAAAATGACAAATATTATGACATATATTAATTATAGATAACTTTTTTAAATTGAAATCTTTTTTAAATCCCCACATTCAACTGGTAACTATAGCTGTTTTAGGCATTTCTATCAAAGTAAAAGTGCCCTTTGAAGCCCAAATCTTAAGTAAGTCTGTGGTAGCTGTAAAAATAAAAATCATGAATTCTGGCTTTCGAAGACTTGTTGTACCTGGTATACGACATACACAGACATTGTTTTTGGTTTTCTACAATGTTTCTGAGTTTATACCATTCTTTAAACATTTTTTAAAACAATTTAACATAATTATAAATAAAAAATTCAATTTTTTATTTTTTGACATTTCAAGGTGTATCCGTACCCTTAATCGGTATAAGACTGACACAAAAAATTTGCAATTTAATTGCGAATTCCAAAAATACCTCTGATTACGCTTAATTCGCAGTAATTATGCCAATAATAATTATTTATTATAACGGTGGCTACGCTGCGCGCGAATACTGCGCGTGGAGCGCCATCTGTACGGTTCTGAACACGCCATGCGAACACTGCTACTTTTACCCTAAGCTTTTACCAGGCCGAACCGAACAGCTGATGATTACTGATCGAGTATCAAGCGAGAAAAAAGTGAAGAAAGAAGCATTAGTGATGTACTACGTATAATTTATGGTGCTACTGAATTATTAACAAGTGCTGATGAAAAAATAATTTCTAAAAGCTCTTGTTCTGAATATTTTTATTGTTACTGACTGACTAATATTTCTAAAACAGGATCCAATTTGAAATCATGATTGTTGACAACTGCACAATAAAAACAACCTTAAACCCTCAATAGTTTGATCTGGGTTAGTTGGAGCTGTTGGTGTTGTATTAAGTGCTATGTGCTGAGTGCGTCATTTTTGAAGAAGTAAGTTTAATTTTAGTCAAATAATTAATCGCTTTTAGTTACTTATTAATAATTCTGCATATCAAAATTATTTAGGTTGCGAGACACATACCCATACAAAAGCTATAGGGAAGAACATTGCTAAGTGTGAAATGCTCAGTTTTCGCATTTACATAAAAGTAAGCAGGAAGACATTTAAACGGGTCGAATTCAAAATAAAGGTCAATGCCCTTCCCTATAGGATGACACGAACGAGAGAGCAAGCGCCGGGTCTAAGAGCAGGTAGTCGAGACCACACAATAGGTCATAGGGAAAACTCTGAAGCGCAGCCGCTTGAACAAATTAAGGAAATGAGAGGAAACAGATCCGTCGACACGAGCGACAATGACAAACAATATGTGAATGGAATAGAAAAATCGGGTTATATAACACATTAATAATAATTAATACCCGAGCGATCGAATAATGAGAAAATCGCGAAAGTCGGATAACTAGATTATATTTCATCTTTATATACGTATCATAAATTAAAATCACGCGAGACTGATCTGCATACATATGGGCGAACGAGCAACACTGTGAACAATAGATACACATACATTTCTAGCAAACACATTAGTAGAAGAATTGCGTCTGAAACTGCGAGAGTACCAAGAAGAAGGAGATGCGCATCCAAACAGCGAGTACACGTGTATATATGACATCAGAAAGAGGAGAGCTTCGTTCGAATCTGCCGAAGAAGAAAGCACGGGTCCGAACTGTTAGCGCCTGCACACCTGCAACACCAGAAGGAGAGTTTCGTTCGAACCTGCTGAAGAAGGAAGCACGTGTTTGAACTGTGAGCGCCTGCACGCTTGCAATCCCAGCAGGAGGGCTTCGTCTTAAAACTACCAAAAACATCATGAAGGAGAGGGCACGCGTCTGAACAGCAAATGCACGTGCGCCCCCAATACCAGTGAGAATACCACACCGAGGTCATGGGCGAAGAAGAAGGCGGAAGCATACGGAAAGTTCATCGTCGTTGCAAGAAGAAGGCATATTAATGAGCATAAATAAAAGGGGTTCTAGACCACTCGCACACATGTAAGACCTCGAAGTCAACGGCGGAGACTCTATCCACAAAAGGGGAAGGCCGCTACAAGTACAAAAGAATGCCTTTTAAAAAATGCCAACAGCAACAAGACCCGAGTCCAGAGAAACCATATAAGGAAACATGCAGCATCTAAGCTCTCTGATTGAATGTGCTATTTACAAATATTCACTACTACCTATGTACGTAAAAGGTATCGGTAAGGGCGATTTCGAGTGTATAAGGCCCTGGTCCGCCGGGCCTGACACACAGTATCTCATCGAAATTTCACCACGCGGAAGCTCTGCCCGAGCGGAGTCCGGTCCGGTATATCGTTTCGGGATTTAAACTTTTTACGTGTAACTTCTTTCAAAACCTAGAATATTTTCGATCTTCCAAAGACTTAGAATATTTTCGACGGCTCAAAACCTTAGAATATTATTGTCGTTTGTGTCGTTTGTCATTCTGAGGAAAATAATAATTGTTAATTGCAAGCGAGCGTTAATCAAATTCTGTCTTTAATAAATTCTTAAATAAACTTGCTTATAATAAATAATTAAATCGTGAGTGCACATTTTAACCTTTAACTCCTAATTCCTGACGCGACGGTTTGCATTCGTATAATCATTCCGCTTTGAAAATCGAGCCAACGCCCACTGAGAGGATGCGCTGGTAGCAGAACAGGTCAGAAGCGAATAAATACGAGGTAAGTGATATCAACAGACGGCATGTCTCCATACATATTTTCTTTCTTTCTTTCATAATCCATTGCAAAAATAGTTGATCTCACCTTACAAAAGTCTAAAATGATATTAGTCCGTGGTTCTGTTTTAACGATCGGAGTGACGTCCTATTTTACTGACAGTTAAAGGAAAGTTAGTTCGTCTCAGAGTTCAGGGTGTATATTCAGACTAAAATGTATAACGATTTATTGCGGGTCCAAAGTAATTCACCGGCGGCTACTGGAGGCTTTTCTCGAATAGATCGCGAAGGTAGCCAGGCACCGACGGCGCTAAGACTTTGTGTATCGAAGCTTTGTCATCGTCCGTGCTTATAAAGCTTAATCAACCCGTAGAGTTACTGTCCGGTGATAACTATCATAAGTTTAGGACATAACACAAGCTAACTGCTGTGATCCTGTGTTCTGTAAAACTCTTTGAACATCTGAACTTAAATTATTCTGAACAAATCAGGGATGCATTGCTAGGATGCATTGCTAGGGACACAGCTAAACCACATAGTTCACTGATGCTGTGATGCCATGCCTGCGCTAGTTCATGTATTTATTTAAGAAATAAAGTTTATTTGATAAATAAAGACCTTACGTATGATACGTTCTATTATCAAGTGCTCAGCTTTGACTATCTATATTTAAGGTATATAGAAAAATGAATCTTTACATTTGCTTTAGTAATCTATAAGTTACTATTGACTAGAATAAATCAGAAAATAAAAGGCACATGTCTTACAAAAAATTTCTTATGCTATATAGTAGATTGAACTTTTTTATTATGTATTACTTTTCTATATAAAAACGTAATTGTGTTCGTTATTATTACAATCATTCTTTCCAATTAAAGAAATGCTGCTATTGGTATCATTTATTTGATTCTAAAACAAGTATTAATAATAAAAATAGTAAATAAAGTAGTAAATAAAAAATTATTTCCGATAGTTATCATTATAAATAAAAAAATCAATGCATGAAAAAAAATTATACTTTCCGGTCTTTATATTTTAAGAAAGGTTTTATTTTGAAGATTTCAATATTTTTTAAGCGAACTAGAAAATTAACGGTACATTTTGCGTCAACATATATAGTATTTACAGTTATAACGAGTTGCCTTGTGTGTACTCGTTACGTCCCTCTCTCTCTCCTATACTATATCATAATATTACAATAAATATATCTTATCTGTAAACATTTCTGTAAATCATTGCTTTCAGCAGCAGGTAAGTGAGAGGAGCAGACAGCCGTAACACAGAGAGAGAGAGAGAGAGAGAGAGAGAGCCGCGCGTAGTGTGTATGTGCGTGTGGCGCCACCAGGGAGAATGAGAGAGAGAGAGTGGGAGAGAGATTGCGCTGACCACGCGGTCGCGCTTCGCTTCGCGACACTTAAAAGTATAGAGCCGAGCTGTAAAGTCGTGCCGATAATCCGCAACTTTTGTTACCGCGACTACGCGTACCAAAGCTTATATTCATGCGTGCGTTCGGGTCCCGGAGGAGCGTTGCTGCAACCGTGACCTGATCTTTGTCTGTCGCCGGGTGGAATCGTCTAGGTGCTGTCCAGCACCACGTGTCAGTCTCGAGCCGTGCATTTACTTGGCGCACGACTTCTCGCTGCACCTGGCCACACACGAGGCCTTGAGGCGTCCATCCTGCTGTCCAGCGTCGGGCCCTGGTCATCCGTCCTGCGCCGCTCCGGTCGAAGCCACGAGGCATTCATCGAGTTCAGCGAAGCACCTCTGTAAGTACCTGCCCGATCGCAATACTCTCTCTCTCTCTCTTTCTCTCTTGGCATCATTCGCTCTGCTCCGTCTCTATTACTCCGCGCTGCCTTTGTACTCATTTCGAGTCTTTACATAAAAAGAAACCTTGTTAATACTCGGCTTGTGTCACTTTGCTTCTGACTCTATCCATTCCCATGCGATTCTCTCTTATCTTAACTTGCAAACTAGCTACGTCGCCAATTCACTCACGACGCCTCCGCGGGCTCACGTGCACGAGGACGTGCACGTACAGCATACTGCGCTACGGGCTAGGCTTCGCATAGCCTTCAAGAAGCCTGCAACGAGCTGCTACATCTCTTTTCCTCTCGCTTTATTACCGATCAGTGGATGCGCCACTGATCACTTATACACGGGTGCGGATCCCGTCGTTCTAAAATAAACACTAAAAAGAGCACCACCTGTATCTCGTTATTTTGTCCACATGTGCGACGCTGTGCCTCCCAACACAGGTGCGCAACACCTAGCGCCTCCGTATGCACTAGGATTTCTTTATTTCGCGGGATTTTACACGCGATCGCCGACGTCTGGGAGTATGCTGGGGAGAGCTGGGAAACAGGAAAGAAGACAAATACAAACAACACTTTATTCACTTTTCTGCAACTGTATTTTGCCCAGCCCTTCCCTACAACGTGGTGGCCGTAGCCGCCCACGCAAGGTAGCCACGCAGAGCCCGCAGATACTCGCACTCTCCGCACACACACACACTCTGCCACGCTATAGTCCTGAGGCTCCCACCTCTGAACACAGCTGACCCTCTCTCTCTCACGTACACGCGCTAGTCCCCAAGCCGTAGCCNACGTCACGCACCTCTCCGTCTCTCTCTCTCTCTCTCTCTCTCTCTCTCTCTCTCTCTCTCTCTCTGGGGTCGCGGGGGTCGAGGGTGCCGAGTGTTGCGAAGTCGTAATTCATGGCATTTTAGATTGCGATGTCACTACCTCTCAAGAGGCACTAAATGACATCGGCTTCGCGGTGCTCGCCACCATCCTCCCCTCTCTGACGCGTGATGATATCACCAGCGTGTGCACTCTCATGCTTCGCGGGCGGATCTATGGGGGTGGTGACCTCTCAGGTGGAGGGACGCGAGCACTTTCTGGTGCAAAATTGCACCCATCCTGTGTTGTCAGGCTGGCGCGTGTGGGATTGGTCGGGGATGTGCTGCGGGCGAGGCGAGCGCTCGCTAATAATTATTTAACGACGAAGGACATTAAGCCCGAAATGCTTGGCCAGCTCTCGGCCGACTGTTTGTCAGCACGTAAAATATATGTGAATGAACTTCTGCCCCATGATAAATTTCAGTTATTTAAGAATTTGAAGCCTATTGCACAGGGGTTACGCTTCAAATATGTGTGGCACTCAGGTGGCAGATTTCTGGCTAGGCACAGGGTAGGGGAGCGTGCGCATGTCTTCGCGTCAGCTGCCGATTTACAGGTCATTTGAACGACGTGTCAAACCGGCTCCAAGAAAAAATTCGACGGCCACTCACACCCGTGACTGCTACAGCGACAGACGACAAACGTGACTCTGCCTCACTTGACGTACCGGAGGCAGGTCTGACAGGTAAATCGGCAGCATCTTCGTCAATAGCGTCATCACCGTCACCGTCACCTTTATCTTCGCCATTGTCCTCATTGTCCTCATCATCATCTCCATCAACATCATCAACAGCTCCATCGGCGTGACTGGCGAAGCCTCGTGGCAGCGGGCAGGAGGTTGGGAGTCGCCTGCGAGCGGGTTTTCTTAACGTGTACTCGATTAGAGTTCGCATCGAGAGTATTCGTCTCTTTCTTGAGGAGCATCCTTCATATGACATCTTCAGTTTTGCTGAGACATGGGTGGGCTCGATCGTAGACGACAGCCTCATTCGGATCAGAGGCTTTTCGGTCATCAGGCAGGACCGCAATATAAATGGAGGTGGTGTCGCCCTGTTTGTACGTAATTGTTATAAGGTTAAAATATTGGCTTCTTCCAACACCCAGGGACCAGGTAAACCTGGCATCCCTGAGTATCTTTTCTGCAGTATACAGTGGGGCGCTGCCCCCTCCATTCTATTCGGTGTTATCTACAGGCCCCCAAAAATACCCATGCAAAAGGACACCGATCTCTTAGATGTCCTTCGTGTTCTTTGTAGTGATTTCAGTCATAAGATTATCATGGGTGATCTGAATGCGGATCTGTTGTCCACGACCGATGACGCTACCACCATTAGGCGTCTGTCTGAGGAATTGTCTCTTCAGATAGTCCATCATGGTCCCACGCACCACACCTCATCATCTCGCACATGGATAGACTTGATTATGACTGACGAGAACGACACGATCCGGAACTTTATACGTGGTTACCCAGTTTCGGCAAGCACTGTGTCATAGATGTCTCTCTAGATATCAACGCTCCCACTCCGGTGAATGAGCCTTTTTCTTACCGTGACTACAGGAGCATCGAAACTAATGCCCTTGTCGACCTTTTGTCTTGCTGCGACTGGTTGACTATGAATTCCATTGAAACCGATCTGGAAGGTGCCTTGAATACCCTTAATAATAATCTAAAGCTTGCAATTGATGAGTTGGCACTTCTGAAGACAGTTTGCCCTAGAAAAAAATGTGCTCCTTGGTCTGAACCTGAGCTGAATCTACTCATCGAGAAACGCAATGCCCCGCGCAGGCGTTACGAACGTACAGGTCGAGCCGATCTGCTCGATGAGTATCTTCGGCTTGTCAACGTGGTCGACATGCGTTCGGCTCAAGAACGTGACTCCTTCCTTCGACAACAAATATCAGACGCTCTTGATGGAAATAAAAATGTATGGAAGGTAATGCGTCATCTCGGCCTCTTACCTGGACGTAAAAAGGAGGAGTTTTTCAGTTTCACGCCGGGAGAGCTGAATGAGCATTTCGCGGGGATATCGGCTTCGTCCCCCGAAAACATAGACGATGCAATAGACACCATTTTATCAGCAAGCGAGTAGGGCTTCACCTTCAGTCCAGTCAGCATGTGCGACGTTGTCCTTGCTATTTCTCACTTTTCCTCGCAAGCGAGGGGTGTGGACGGTGTTCCCTGCGGGGTGATTGCCAAGGCTCTCCCAATAATTGGCGAATTCATCTTGAATATATTGAACTGCTCCTTCGCCCGGGGGGTCTTTCCGAGTATCTGGAAGAGGGCTCAGTTGATTGCTCTTAAGAAGAAAAGTGCTGATTTTACGTTACTGATTTTCGTCGAATCGTTCTGCTTTGCTTCCTATCAAAGGTACTCGAAAAGATTGCCCATACCCAGATCACGGAGTATATTAGTAAACACAAATTATTAGATCTCTTCCAAGCCGGTTTCCGTAAATATCATAGCACACAGACAGCGTTAACTAACGTGACCGACGACATACGCATGGCCATTGACAAAAAGAAGGTGACCCTCCTGCTGCTTTTCGACTTCTGGAAGGCTTTCGACACGATCTCACCTTCTAAAGTACTATCTATACTGAGACAGTTGGGGTTCTCGTGGGCGGCTCTCCTGTGGATAAAATCATATTTACAAGGGCGAACCCAGATGGTAATTTCAAACAAAAATGGAAATTCAGAATGGTTAGAAACCAATCTGGGTGTTCCACAGGGTTCCGTGCTGGGACCCCTGCTGTTCAGTCTCTACGTGAATGACCTGCAGGACATACTTAACGGCACTACAATTAAACACATGTTTTACGCTGACGATCTTCAAATTTATCTGCATACCACCAAAGATAAATTCAAGGAAGGCTTGTCTCAGCTGGAAGAAGCGTCACGCTGGGTCTCTGCTTGGGCGGAGAGCTCCGGTCTGCGACTCAACTCCAGCCAAACTAAGGCTATATTCTTCGGTTCCAGAAAAAATGTTAACGATATCAAATCCTGGGACCTGCCTGGAGTTCAGTTGCGGGACGGAGTGATCGTCCCTTTCGGTGAAACGGTCGTAAGTCTCGGTGTTGTACTAGATAGTAAACTCACTTGGAAACCGCAGATGGACTCTATCACGAAAAAAGTTAATAAAGCCCTGTATTGCTTGTGGTTTATTAGGGGCTGCACTACCGAGACACTCCGCAGAAGGCTGGTTGAGGCATTGGTTCAGCCTCACTTTGACTACTGTGCTGTGACTATCTTGGACGCGTCGGACGAACAACGTATACGTCTACAGAGACTGAGTAATTCGTGTGTGAGGTTCATTTTCGGGGTAAGAAGGGATGAGCGTATTACCCCCGTACGTAGACTCGACGACGGCGGCCTTCCTCTCGTTCTGTCGTCCTTCCTCTCGTGCCTGCTTGACGGTGGATGGCGGGACGGTGAAGGCTCTCCTGCCGACGTCCTTCCTCACGTTCTGGATCCCTTCCTCTCTTGCCTGCTCGACGGAAGATGGCAGCCGGGCGGTGAAGACTCTGGATTGCAGCAGTGGCGGGCGGCTGGATTGTCGTCTCCGGGGATGGATTCCTTCCTCGAGATGGCGGTCTAGGTCGTGATGCTGCTGCTGCTCTCCTCGCACACACTCTCTCCACACACTCGCACACTTAACACTCGCGTGCGATTCTCTCTCTCGTCGACGTGCCGCATCGACGGGATCCAGACGAGAACTGCCGAGTCACGCTGCGTTCGCGCGCTCGGCGACACTTTACGTAGTCCGATTGACCAAGCGAGGCGCGAGACGGGCTGATTGGCTGCTCGTCTCGCGCCAGCTTGGACCGGCGAACTTCTTCCCAGAGCTCACGACGGCTGGCAATTTCCGCGAATTCCCGGAACGTAGCTCACGTCTGAGAAACGCGGGCTTCGCACACGCCGACTGTCTCTTGCTCGGCCTTATGCGTTAAGGAGAATTTGCCGCGCAAAACAGCAACACACGTTTTGCGTGGCTGCGACGTTTGCAACGTCGCACATGGACGCCGTCCTTGAATATTATTTACACCTCGACAGCAAAACCTACGAAACGCACCACCTAGGCCTCTACATTGGCTATCCTGTACACCTAGCCTCCAAAAACTATATACCGCACCAGTTAGACCTCGTTATCATCGACCCTGTATACTTTGACACTATTTACCTAAACGCCATCCTCGAACATTTTTTACACCTTGACCCGAAAAACTACGGAGCGCACCATCCAGACATACCTAGACGCACTCCTTGAACATTATTTTTACCTAAACCCAGAAAACTACCTGGATCTCGCATTAGATTGGCCTTGTCATTGGTCTCCTTGGTTATCTGTACATTATTTATAAAAGCAATGGCACAATTGTATTAAAAAAGGTACTAAACATATTAGTATCTAGACCTCGTCATCGGCTACCCTGGCTACCTAGTTACTACCCAGGAACGTAGATTGTGCACTGGCAACCTCTTAAATTCAAAAAGCTGACAGTAGTTTGTTATTTGAATATCGTAATATCTCTCTATATTATAAAAAAAGTTTCGCCGCCGCCGCCGCTGCCGCCATTTCAGAAATTTTCCCTCTCAATTCTCCCCCTCAATTTTCCCCCTCAATTTTCCCCCTCAATTTTCCCCCTCAATTTATCCCTCAATTTATTCTCTCTAAATGAATGATAGTGCTTACTGAGTAACAAAGGCAGAGCAATGAGAAGCACACGCACACATACGTACGCAGGAAAATTGTGACGTACGTCTATATTTGTATAGAGTTAACTATCTGCACACGCAGCAATTCCAGACAAATTCTGTTGTTATGATATTGCTTTTTCTTTTCTCAAAAACGATCTTTTCGATTGACCCAAGATATAAATGTAGATCACTTAAATGCAATTTATTAATTAATAAAAAAAAAATTTTAAATTGTATGTTTTAAAGTTAAACATGTTATAAGTTTAGTTACTTAGTTTTTTATTTATATTCCCCAAATTCACAAAAAGGAACGTCTAGAATCTGTCTCAAATTATCAAGTTATATATTTTTACCAAAACAAAAGTTTCTAGCCGTTCCGTTCTGTGTGTTTGTTTATTATTAGTAGAGATAACCAATTTGTGCTTAACCGAAACTAATACTCGAAAAACTAATTATTAACTAACTAAACTAATAATATGTTTAACTTTAAAACATACAGTTTTAAATTTTTGTTTTTTATAAATCAGTTGCATTTAAGTGATCTACATTTATACCTTTTTTTATACTATAACAAGTTTTTACAATTTTTAACCTGTAAACAAGTTAAAAAGTGCCCTGTTGTTGTGTACAGTAATTTTTTAGATGTTTATAAATGTAATAGACTTACAACTGGTGCAATGTGCAAGGATAGTAGTATCCTGGCACCATGGAGAGTAAACAAAGCTGACCTTGACCCCCCACCCGAGCCAGTGAGAGGTCAAGGTCAAGATTGTTTACTCTCCATGGTGCCATTTGCACTTTGGAGAAAGCCCCCCTCCCCCCACTCTGTCTCTCCAAAGTGCCTCTGAATTTTCGAGACACTTTGGAGAGAGACGAGTCCCCTCTCCTCACTATCCAAAGTGTCTTTGATTTTAGAGACACTTTGGAGAAAATCCCCCACTTTACCCACCTTCTATCCAAAGTGCCTCGTGGTTTACAGGGCACTTTGGAGAGCAACGGAGCGACTTTCTGCGATGCTGCCGATCCGACGGCTGGTTGAGGACTGACGGATTTTTGTAGGGGTGTACGCATATAATACACACACACAAACACACGCATACATACACGTATACATACATACGCACATACACACGCGCACGCGCAATATTTATATGTGATTTTTCTTACCTTTTTTTAAAATGTTTTATCTGCACACGCACACAAGTTTTTAATGTTTTTAAAACTAAACGTAAACACTAAAAAACTACTGTTTTTAAAAACTAAACTTATGCACTAAAAACTGCTGTTTTTACAGTTCTACACCAACTGGTTACGTTC
>CM053170.1:36795804-36808475 GCA_012977825.3 Pteromalus puparum | reverse complement strand
TTCGTTTCAGACGTTGAAGATGTCAAGTTCGACTACCTATCGTGCTCGGAAGATTACGTACACAGGATCGGACGAACCGGATGCAGGCAGAAGACCGGCACGGCCTACACCTTCTTCACGCCGAGCAACGTCGGCAAAGCCAACGACCTGGTGTAGGTACTCAAGGAAGCCAACCAGGTCATCAATCCTAAACTGCTTGAGTTGGCCGACCGAGGTGGTGGTTTCGGTCGACACAGAGGTAAAGATCGTACGTTGACTTTTATTATTTTTTTTTTTTTTAATTCATCATTTTGTCCAGGAGAATATCACTAAAGTATTTTTCGATTTTCCACAGGAGGCAGAAACAGATGGCGATCGAAGATTGCGCGACGCGAAAAGGAGCGAAGTCTATCGAGAAGTCGCACTCGCAGCTTGAGCCGAGAGCGCAACGGCAAAGCCCGACGAAGTTACGAAGTCGTAAGTCGAAGTCGTAGCTATTCGCGAAGCCGAAGTTATAGCCGAAGTCGAAGTCGCAGTCCGATTAATAATCGCTCAGGCAAGTATTAATCGCGTAATTTGTCAAGAGTTAATGTTGTGCGCCGCGACGCATTGTTCGATAAGCAAGATAAATAATGCAATGTTGTATTTCTTTGCAGAAGTTATTGGAAAGAGTTATTGGAGTAGCGAGAGATGACTACTCCAGATGTAATTTTTCTCAGATTGTATATTTTGTCAAGAGTTAATGTTGTGTGCAGCGACGCATTGTTCGACAAGCAAGATAAATAATGCAATGTTGTATTTCCTTGCAGAAGTTATTGGAAAGAGTTATTGGAGTAGCGAGAGATGACTACTCCAGACATAATTTTTCTCTCGGCGAATTAAAAGCAAAAATAAATGAATAAAAGATCAAAAAAAAAAAAATAAATCAATTTTTAGCACAATTGTATAGCAAGGAATAGAGCATATTTATGTTTCAATGTAAAATCCGTAATATTAATTCCTATATGATTAGGTCTGGAAACTATGATTGTACAGTATTTAAGATGAAAAGTGCAAAAATTAATTTGTTAGCTACATTACATTATGCGTTCAATCATTTCTCTCCTCTCTTATTTACCTATACCTAGAATCCAGTATTGATTTTATAAGCTTTAAAAAGAATATCTCTTTATCATCGAAATCTTGAATATTGCCTTGCTGCGCTGCATCGAAACGTTCAATATCCTCAGACGAAAAATTCGGAACGTCCGACTCCCATTTTTATTCATATACAAATTCTTTTTTGGCCCCCAAAAGCGCTCACGATTATTCTAAAAAATTCGAGAGAGCTGCATATTCACTCCATCCCTTGCTTCGCATCAAAAAAGTTTCCTCCCACTGTGCAAGCATAGTATGCGAGAGGGGGTGCAAGCAGACATTTGAAAAATAAAACCCTTTATACTGTAATATTCGATTTTTCGACGATTAACAAACTCAATACAAAATACATTCCATTCACATCAATTTAAGTTATCACTTCTGCCGGGCGTCCCGAGACGCACACGCATTTTTTCTTCAATCAACAGTACGTGAGCACGTCTTTCCGTGCCGATCTTCAACGTGTAAGAAAGAGAAAAAGCCGCGGAAAGAAAGAAAAGCTTTTTTGCGCTTGCTCGACAAGCTTCCGCGATATATGGCTTTTTTCATTCGCGCAAGCGCTTTTTGGCGTACTGTACAAAGCGGCAGCGTGCATACAATGGCCCTCTGCGCTTCCAAGCGTCTCTGTGGGTTCGTGCACGTGATGCAGCTCTAACGACGCAACAATTCATGGCAATCGCTGACCATTTCCCACGTTCGTCGTATCGTAGTAAAAATTGAGATTTTAATATCCATGTTATTGGATTTCCTTTCTAGCGTAAACGGAACGTTCTATTTTATTCGCAGCAATGTTCGTTTCTAGACTATCACGATATAGATAATTAACTTTTGTTTATGTTGTTTAGTTTGATTGTAAATGTCAAATCTGTCGCGTCTTTTGTTATAGATTTTCAAGATAAATCGACTCGAAATTGAATTAAACGAAATTGAAAGTGTAGTGCAGTGTCAGAAAATATTGTTTGATCATCAACATCAAAATTTGCATCAATTTCTTGGAAAAAGAACTGGAAAATTCAAGTTATAGATAATGTTGATGGTTCTTTGAATTTTGACTGCTGCTGTTGTAGTTTCTTGCTCAAGGAAGAAGGAGCATTTTTTTAAGTTAATTAGAGGTAATTTAAATACAACAATACTAATTTTTGATAAATTCTATTGTATGTTATGTTCTGCTTTTACGTAAAGGTTATGGTAGTGCGTGTGCATTCTATACTTCTTTAAGCATATGCGGTCTAGATTTCGAGGTTCGTTTTCTATAAAATTTCTGGGATACACTCTACGGGATTTTCTTCGTTTTTTGGTTCCCTTCAAGCCCGTGGGATCTAGATTTCTGAGAAAACGGTCGGAGGTATCGAAAAAGCCCGAAGAGTGAATCCCAGAAATTTTATAACGCGCGCATATTTATATAACGCGCGCGTCTGCTTACGCACTAGATTTCTGAGAGAACGTTCGGAGGAATTGAAAAGTTCAGAAATACGTGATTTTCGAGGTTCGTTTCGAGGCGATTAGTTAAATCCGCGCTAGCTTTCCCAGCAGCCGCGAAATTCAAAAAGATCACGTTCCATGCGTGCGCATCCCGTTCCATTTCTCTTTTTTAGGGCGGTGCAGCACACAGGATTTCACTCGTTTATCCGCGCTTCTCGGCTCCCGCATTCCTTCGGTGCTCTCAGCGCGTTTGGCTTTACGCAACATTCTATATTCCAAAGTTCTTACAAGTACGCGCACGCGTGGAACGTGGTCTTGTCACGGCTGCTTTAATTGTATGTGTATGTGACTCTGTGTGGATAACGGTTGGAGGTGTCGAAAAAGCTCGAAAAGTCAAGCTCAGAAATACGCGATTTTCGAGGTCCGTTCCGAGGCGATTTTCGACCTATAGCAGGGACTGCTCCAGGGCTTACTCTACGGGATTTTCTTCGTTTTTTCGGACCCTATTAAGGCACGTATGTGTGTGTGTGAGCCGCTGCAGTAGCAGTAGCTCGGTTTTAAGATTAAATTACGAGAGAGAATTGCGCCACTGCATATTTATAGTAGGTTTATAAAAAGAGAGCGAGATATAGAGCTGCTTTTATAACGAGGGAGGAACCCTGGTAAAATCTTTGCCGGGTTTCTCCCGATAAACCGAGCAGAACTTCACAAGTTATCTAGCGATTCGGGAGAACGGATCTCGCTGGAAACTCGCGACTGGCGACATGCATTTTGTATGCCGTTCCGGCTAGAAACCCGACAAGAAGTTAAAATGTCCATTTACTCTATTTACAACATGTAAATAGTACCCTATTATCACCTGGATTGCAAGTTTTGATGCGTACATCTAAATAGTCGTCACGTATCACGTCTAGGTGTTCGGGGTTGCCGATGAAGGGATCTAGGAAGTGCATAGAAACCCAACCCGCTTTTCGTTCAATATCTCGTAAAGGGGGGGCTTTTCGTGAAAAACGGACGAAATTTCCGCCCCATACATGGGGCTCGAACATCGAATTTCCATTCGGATATTAAAGTCAAATTTTTCGATTCTGAGGTTAAGAACCTGTTTTCCATTTTTTCAAAATGATGCACCCTTCTCTTTCTCTTAATAATCTTAAGAACTCCATAAAGATAGATTATATGTTTAGAAGTGAGTCTTCTCACAAAAATCTACGGAGAGTACTTCTTAGAGTCCGTCACCGGCGACTCTGAACATCTAGACATCATCTACAAGCGATTATCACGCCTAGACACCAAAAACTATGTATGTAGCCGGGTTTTCGTCGAGAATCAGCCGATATTCTTTCCTGGATTTTCGCGAATGGTTCTCGCTTGTTTCTACTCTACTGGCTAGAACTTATCGGCAATTTTTTAACAGGGAAATATCAGTCATATTGTTTGTTGTTGTTAAAACACTGCGATAATTTTAAATGTTCGGAGGTACGAATTTTGAATGTACGGAGGTATCGAAAAAGTCCGAAGAGTGAATCCCGAAATACGCTATTTCCGAGGTCCGTTTCCAGTCTATTTTTCGACTCATAGCAGGGACTATGCCACGGCTCATTCTACGGGGTTTTCTTCTTTTTTTTCGTCCCCTTTAAGCATATGGGGTCTAGATTTTTGAGAAAACGGTCTGTGGTATCAAAAAAGCCGAAGAATCAAGCCCAGAAATACGCGATTTTCGAGGTTCGTTTCGAAGCGATTTTTGGACCTGAATGAAATGGTTTAGCTAATTTCGCTAAGCTTACAATTAGAACCGTGAAAGTTACTCAAACTGGAGGGTTTGCTTCCTGTTATAGGGGCTTTTGATGTTTCAAACGGGGATGCTATTAATTTTGTGAAATAACCAAATGGGAAGTATTTTAATAGTTTCATACTTTTTGTAGTGGACAGTCTATATTACATTGGAATTTTCTTGGATCACATTGAATTGAATCACATCTTCTGTCGTTTTGATAGTAAAATAAGATACTTCAAGATATATCGCTGAAGTATTTTCTATTACTGGTGTTATTATCTTGAATTCGAAGCATATTTTAGTGATCTCCAGTAGTAGAAGGTAATATTTATACTTATAAATGTAATACTAATACTAATAAAGGTATTATTATATTCTGTTTCATATACTTGTTTGAAATCTTAGAATTGAAATGTATCCAGAATCGAGACAAAATATAAACGTTGAAAAAAAAGTTAAAGGTGATGGGAATTGTTTATTCCGTGCTTTTTCTTATTTTCTATATAATACTGAAGATAAATATCAAAAAGTCAAAATGTCGATTATAAAATACATTGCTCAAAATTGGGAAGATTACAAAACCTATATTGAAACTGATGAATCTAATAGGATAAAAATAACAAATGCAGATTTATACAGAAATTACATGACAGTAGATGGTATATATGGCGGAGAAATTGAAATAGTTGCTTTTGTTAATATATATAAAGTTTTAGTTTCAATTTATAGTACAAATATGATAAACCCTCTATTTTATGGTCAAACTTTTGATAATAATGATAATACATTAGATCTTTTATTGTCAGGTCCAGTTAATGCAGGACATTATGACATCTTAAAAAGTTCAAATTCTAATTTTTGGCAAAATTATAAACAAAAATACAATCAAACTCATTATGAACATAATAAATGTTCAATATTACACAAACTTGCCATAAAAAAATATGATCCACTGTTTAAAAAAAAAAAAAGAGAAAATGATTTAACGAAAAATTTAAATGATCATCGTTTAATAAAGAAACGAAATAAAGATAAAACCATTAATATGAACGCAGTTAGACTAGCATTGAAAAAACAGAAAGATTTAGTAATAAATATGAACGAAGATAGATTGAAAGTAAAAAGGAAAAAAGATCTTGTTCAAAATATGAATGAAGAAAGATTAAAAGTTAAGAGACGTAAAGATGTTGTAGAAAACATGAATGAAGAACGATTGAAAGTTAAGAGAAGTAAGGATGTTGTAGAAAACATGAATGAAGAAAGACTGAAAGTTAAGAGAAGCAAGGATGTTGTCGAAAATATGAATGAAGAACGATTGAAAGTTAAGAGAAGTAAGGATGTTGTAGAAAACATGAATGAAGAAAGACTGAAAGTTAAGAGAAGAAAGGATGTTGTCGAAAATATGAATGAAGAACGATTGAAAGTTAAGAGAAGTAAGGATGTTGTAGAAAACATGAATGAAGAAAGACTGAAAGTTAAGAGAAGAAAGGATGTTGTCGAAAATATGAATGAAGAACGATTGAAAGTTAAGAGAAGTAAGGATGTTGTAGAAAACATGAATGAAGAAAGACTGAAAGTTAAGAGAAGAAAGGATGTTGTCGAAAATATGAATGAAGAACGATTGAAAGTTAAGAGAAGTAAGGATGTTGTAGAAAACATGAATGAAGAAAGACTGAAAGTTAAGAGAAGAAAGGATGTTGTCGAAAATATGAATGAAGAACGATTGAAAGTTAAGAGACGTAAAGATGTTGTAGAAAACATGAATGAAGAAAGACTGAAAGTTAAGAGAAGCAAGGATATTGCAGAAAATATGAATATTGATAGATCTTATAAACGTCGACAAACTCAACAAATTAAGAAAATGTGTGCATTGAAAGATCAATACTCAGATTTTGGTGAAATGGATTATATTTGTCAATATTGTAATGCTTCATTTTGGTCTATAGAGTACTCAAAAAAAAGTTGTTGCCATAATGGTAAAGTAACATTACCCCCTCTGAGTGATTATCCTAACAATTTTAAAATATTATTATATGACGATAAAAAATTTAGAGAATTGATTCGTTATTATAATAATGTTTTCTCTTTTGCAACTTTTAAAGCGAACATTGTTAATAATTTGGGATCTGGAATCTATAACTTAAAAATTCAAGGTCAAGTTTGCCATATAGCATCAAATTCTATTAAGTCTATAGATGAAACTTCTCAAAAAGGACAAATTTATTTGTACGATGATTGGGAAACCATTAATACCATATTAAACGAAAATGAAAATTTAGTTGAAGAACATACAAAAATAATTTCTCAAGTTCTCCAAAATAATCCGTACACAAAAAAATTAAAAAATTTATACGAGTTAACAAAATCTCAAAAATTAACAGAATATCATTTATATTTCACGAGAAATATCAATTTGGATAAAAATAGATACAACAAACCTTCCACGGCGCAATGTGCAGCATTAATCGTTTCGAAAGATGGAGAGATTCCATTAGATTATGATCTTTGTGTTTATCCAAAAAATCCTCCGAAAGAAATAGGTCCAACTTCTATTTTGAATAAATTATCTTTTCACATAGATCCTATGATTTTCCCTATAATGTTTCCTTATGGAGATATAGGATGGAATCCGATGTTCAAACAAAATCATAGCAATAATAAAAATTTATCTCCTTTGCAATATTATTCATATCGATTGGCTTATAGGCCTCTGTCAAAATTTAGTCCTATTCTATTTTGTGGAAGATTAACTCAACAGTATATTATTCAAGCTTATATTATTATAGAATATTGTAGACTGAATTTCTTAAGATACAATCAGAAAAAATTACGTGTAGAATGTTATCAAGGCCTTGTTGATCATGTAACAAAAAGTGCTCTGAATAATAATAAAAATTTTGAAAACAATGAAAGATTAGGTAATTTATTTGTTTTACCATCAACGTATATAGGAAGTCCTAGATACATGCACCAAAGTTTTCTCGATTCTATGGCTATAATGCGAAAAATAGGCAGCCCACCGGATATATTTGTTACAATAACAACTAATCCAAAATGGCCTGAGCTGAAAAGATTACTAAAAAAATTTCCACCAGGAACTTCATGTAATGATATTGCAACGATCACTGTTAGATTATTTTATTGTAAATTTCGGGCAATTCTAGCTGATATTCTTAGTGGTAACATTTTTGGAAAAATTATTGCTCATGTTTATGTGATTGAATTTCAAAAAAGAGGTCTTCCGCATGCACATTTATTGTTAGTATTGGATCATAAGTCAAAATTAACAAATCCTGATAAGATAGATGAACATATTTCAGCTGAAATTCCTGATGATAATGATGTAGAATTACAAGAATTAGTATTTAAACATATGTTACATGGACCTCATTCAAAAAAAACCTTATGTTATGATGCAGCTAACAAAACTTGTTCAAAAAAATTTCCAAAAGCTTTTTGTGATGCAACACAATTTGAAAAGAATGGTTTCCCTAGATATCGTCGTCGTAATAACAAAAATAAAAACTATGTCTATAACAAAAGACTTAATGGTAAACCTGTAAAGGTTGATAATAGGATGGTTGTTCCGTATAATCCGACTCTTCTTAGAAAATATAACTGTCATATCAACGTTGAATATTGTGCGTCTATTATGAGCATCAAATATTTATACAAATATTTACATAAAGGACATGATCGCATTTTTATTAAAGTGGATAAAAACAACGAAGATAAAGTAATATATGATGAACTTACAGAGTATATGGATTGTAGATATGTGGGCCCAATGGAAGCTGCATGGCGTATTCAAGAATTACCAATTTGCGCTCGTTCTCACAGTGTAATTAAACTAGCTATTCATTTACCGAATCAACAAAAATTAATTTTTGATGAAAACAACATCGATATTGATTCTCTCAATCATGAGACAACTTTAACAGCATGGTTTAAACTAAATAAAATTGATGATCATGCTAGAAATTTTTTGTATTGTGAAATACCAGAACATTATAGTTTTACGAAAAAAAAGTGGATCACACGTAAAAATTATTCAAATACTTTGGGAAGATTGATCTGTGTGATTCCAAACGAACGAGAATTATTTCACTAGAAGTTAATATTACATAGAGTTAAAGGAGCAACGTCATTTGATGATCTAAAAAATTTTGAAAATAAAACGTATTCAACATTTACCGAAACAGCAATAGCTATGGGATTAATTGAAAACGATGAAGAAATTTTTCATATATTTGATGAGGCATGTACAATTATGTTACCGATATACTCGCCCACGTGTTTCATCGCGGCCAATTTCCATAAGCGACTCTCCGTAATTGGATCACGCGATTAAAGCTTCGATCTGTGCCAATTGAAAGGTAAATCCTTATCGAGGCTACTTGAAGCGAATTAATTTTTAATCGTGAACAAATTACCATTAGCACAAACTGTTTGGGAAAAATACAATTGCTTCCTCCTCAAGAGGAAGCTTTTGGAGGTGTTTGGAGTACGAATCGTACGTTTTTAGAAAATGTCCGTGCGGATGGCTGTGTGTGTGTGTGTGTGTGTGTGTGTGTGTGTGTGTGTGTGTGGTGTGTGTGTGTGGTGTGTGGGTGTGTGTGTAGCGGCGCGGTCGCGTACGTATAACTGTTATATAATTCTGGAACTACTGATCCGGATGTATAAGATTGGACGTGGCTATTGTTTTCTTGATTCTGATTCGAGTAAATTTGTTTAAGATTCGACTATTTTATGACATTTCATGGCAATTTTTCGATTTTTTGGAAAAAATATTTTTGTTTTTATTATGATGATATACAATATTCATCAATAGTGACTTTAAAAGACTCTACCACGAGGGTTGAATTATATTTTCCCGGTCTTCTTTCCTGCGCCGCTTTCTCTGGTCTTAAGAGAGTCGGCTTAAGTACGGATTCTCCGGTGAGATCACTCTCCTAGGTTATGTTCTTATGAATATAGAAACTTTAGAGTGTTTGTTAAAATGCGATGTGGAGTGCTGGTAAATGAGCTTTATAAATTTTAAAAGACATATGTTAAGAATACAATCTGTAAGGGTTGGAAAGGCGCTGTTGGGTAGTTGTGAATTGTCCAGAGAGATTTTTTTGTGAAAAAGTTATTTTTCACAAAAAATGAAGCCACCCGCAATTTTGTAACTTGCAGTTGTTAACGTTATTAACGATTCCGCAATTACTGGTATTTTTTTATTACGATATATGTAAGTTATTTTAGTAGTTCACGGAGCTCTAACCTTTTGATATCCACCTTAACCCCCACTTCCCTGATACCCCTCCCCTACAAGTGTCTTCCTAACCTATCCTTTTAGTATCAAATAGTAGCGAATATTTAAATCAAAGAATGAGTTGATTGTCCCATGTAATTATCTTCCACTAGCAAAATAGGAGGAAGCTAAGTGCCAATGACTTGGCAGCGGTTTTTTTTTATTTTCATGTAACAATAAATGACGTTTTAAATGATAATATCTTATAAAACATTTCCCACATTTTTGGCAAAAAAAATGTATTATACATGTGTGCTCATTTAAATGTCTTGCCATATTGTACTTATTTTTAGTATTTGAATCACAAAGTATGCATGTATGATTTAATTGTACATGTTTTTGGCTCAAATGTTTTCTCAAAAAAGCGTCATTTACGAATACTTTTCCACAATACAAACAAGTATGTTTTTCATCAATTCTGTGTACAGATAACAAAATTAGATAACAAAATAGAAAATATATATTTCAAATATAAAAAAAATTTTACTTGTTCATTTTAATCAACCAGATATTTTTCCAATTCGATTGCTTTCTGTTACTCTGGTAATATCAAACATTAAACAATAGTAAAATAATTTTATAATAATTTTATAACATATTAAAAATTAATACGCAGATTACTGTTATATTCTGTTTCATAACTATTGTTTCTATTGTTAAGTTATTTATAAAATTGCGTGCATGCACGCACGCACGCACACACGCACACACACACACACACACACACACACACACACACAGACAAAACCATCTGCACGGACATTTTCTAAAAACGTATGATTCGTACTCCAAACACCTCCAAATGCGTTTCCACGAAGTATTAGCAAAACTGAAAATTTTACTATTACAAAGCTTCCTCTTGAGGAGGAAGCAAAATATGTACGCATTGTGGAAAAAGTTTTTATAGAACTGATAACTATAACAGACATCTTAAAAAACATATTAAAGTAAAATATTATTATGCATTATTATTAATGTGTTTCATACAATAATAAACGTTAAATATTTTTTGTTTAGAAATAGTATAAATATGGCGTCAAAGAGAAAAGCTACAGAAAATATTGAAGTAGAAGAAAAGAAACAAAAAACCATTGCATTATCATCTTCAGAATTTTTAAAGACGAAAATACAAATAGGAGATAAATCAGCGTAATTATATATTATATTTTTTAATTGTTAAAGTATAATTATCTAAAATTTAAATCAATTGTTTATTTCAGTTCTGTCGTTGGCTACATAGACGAAATCATTGGAGAAAAAACGTTTATCAATAGTAATAAAAATGAAGAATTCAAAATTTTCAAGTTTATTTTAAACAACAATGATGGTGTAAGAATTCAATGTAATATGTATGATCAAATAATTTCAAAGTTTGTTCCTGAGTTGAAAAATAATGAGGTAAACTAAATTCTATGTATATCGATTTTTTTTCCATTTAGTTTTTATTTTAATCAATAATTATCGATTTGTAGAAAATTTTATTAGAGAGTGTAACTGTCACAAAAGCCAAAAAATATTCAAAGGGAAATATATTTTATGATCTTAATCTACAACATTATTCATCTATATCTAAATTAGGAGAATTTAATCTATTGAAAAATAGACCTTTGAAAATCAATTTTTCTGAAATACCAACAAAAAAAGGATTCGTGAGTAAGTAAATAAAAACAATCTTAAATATTATGTTATAACTTATTTTTAAACTGATACTGAAATACTTTTTTAATGATTCTAGAAATTAAGGGATATTTGCGTAATAATTTTATTCAAAAAAATAAAAACAATGAATTTGAATACTTTGGAGCAATTACTGATGGACGATACAAATTAGATGTATCAATAAATATAGGCGATAATTTAAATTTAAATATTGAGAAAGGAACTAAACTAGAAATTATAGGTGATCTTCAAGAAAATGGTAAATATAACTTCTATATATTTCCAATGTGAATTGCTTCAAAAAATGATTTTACATTTGTATATATTTATATTCACAAGGTAACACATATATTTTAAAAGTAAAAAATGAAGATCATTACAAAATTCTTAACGATGACCCAATGGAGTTAGAAGATCTTATTTCGGGCACAGAAATATTTCTTATAGAAGTATGAATGTCATTATTTTTAATTTTTATTGTATTTAAACTAACATTAAATTTGGATTTTTTACAGACTGAAAAAAAAGAAACACATGAAATTCAAGAATGAAATCAAGAGAAGCCTAGGTATTCTTTTTCTGATAACTTTCCCTTATATTTTGGATGAAAGGACATTCTTTGAAACTATATTTTCATCATCATCATAGTACAAGTCTCTCTTTTTTGTGGTCTCACTATCGTCAGAGCAAGGGATTATAAGAAAGGTTTTAAGCTATTAAAGCTATTATTTATATGATTGCCATCGAATGTACATTATTACGACTTAATAAATTTTTCAAATTTTTGATTTGATTACACATGAAAGTTGGTTTTTATTTCAGTTTTTATTACAGAATATCTTTTTTTACTTTTCATATTCATAAGTTAAATTCATAAGTTCGAGCCAGAATGAGGGAATGCTTCACTGCTAATCGGTAATAATCGGAATATGGCCAGGTCATTGAGGAATTCTGGAAATTAAGGAAAAGGAATTAGGTCATAGAATATTTTGTAATACAAAAGTATATTAATAATAATTTTTATAGCCCAAAAATAATTTTATGGTCTTTATATGACCTAAGTCGGCACATAGGTCACGCTTAGCCGTATCATAATCAGTTCTACTTTGTATCGCAAAATGTACGAACGTAGCGAATAGATATTAGTGACCTTAGTAAAACGTGTGCACGGCCTAATTACGACTTCACGCCTTAACCTTACAACGTGCGAAAAAGTTTTACTTAAATCACTTATATCATAATATAATATTTCAATGCTTATTATAACTATTGTTTCATAATTATTAAATTATTATTTTCGTTGCAGAATTTTATTAAGATGGAACCTCATCTAAATATAATACTTGAAGCGAATGCAGATGACGAACAATCAAATTTTGATCAACAAATTTTAGATGACTA
>CM053170.1:36776103-36791540 GCA_012977825.3 Pteromalus puparum | reverse complement strand
CAAAAGAGAGAGATTTGATGGTCCTCGCAGGACTCCGCTCTGCCTTTCTCTCGTGGTTACTGAATCTGGCAACGTCGGCAACTCCTACTCTCTCTTTCGGGTCGTACTACTGTAGGCGCTCGGCCGCCGCTCTCGCTCGCGGGATATAGAAAAAAAAAAAGCCACACACGCATAAGTATAATATCAAACCTTCACGCTTTCGGCCTCGGAGCCTCCGCGACCACCCCGAGTCAGGATCGCCGGTGCTTGAACGCTGCACTTTCTTGCAACGTTACAACTCACCCCGTGGAGAGGCGACAGCCAGTCGACTATTCTCCTAACCCACAGCCAGGGTTTTTAAGGGCCACGGGTCAAGGCTGAGCGTCATAAGGTCATGCATTCTCATTCTCACAGCTTCATTCATACAGACAAAGAAAATTACTCTACTACTTTCCAAAAGAATTAAAAATTGTTAATGTTGATCTTAAACTAAATGAGATGTATCATACTAATTTTCAAAGGAGACCTGGAGCGCGAATAGTGGTCCTCAAACCTTGATTATCAAATTCGGAATGTTGGGTTTTTAATTTAGGATTAACCAGCATGGTGTTCATTTATGCAATTTATTCGAAAATATAAACCTTATCCTAGGGTACAAAACTTAGCCTAGCAATATCTTTGATATTGTACTTTAGTTAGGTAACAATACCCGGCACATTGGTGTGAAAACAAGAAAATTTAATTTTCTAACTAAATTAAGTGAGACGGTGGCTAGATGAGCGGCTATAGCATCAAGGAGTACTAAGCTTTTCAAAGGTTATCATAATGAGCAGTTATTGTATTTTTCGGCTCTACCTTTTGGCCCTTAAAAAAAAATAAAAATAAATTTTCGGGTAGCAGGCACGTCGGTGCTTACAAGAAACAAAAAAACTTTTTCTTGAGATACACTGTAGAGATGGCTTGGCCGCGATACACCCTTTTCTAACACTACGATAAACTAACTTAAGGAGGTTCTACCGGTAATAGAATTAAAATTAGGATATGGTTAAGATTTCGTATACAGGTTGGTTTGTGTTTCAGAAACACTCATATAAATTTTCAGAAGGCTACATTAGATATAACCGAAGATATTAATGTTTTCATTTTATGCCAATTACTATGGGCTCTTATGGGAAATCGCGATTTCGTTCCACTTATTTGCGTGTTACAAAGCATTCAACATTACGATTTTGTTCAAATTTATTGTAGTTGAAAATGAATACGCAACGAACATTATTTACCCCTCAAAAATATCGCTCATTGGCTCTGACTAATAGTAAAAGTTCATTGAATACAGAAAACGTACATTTAACCTCAAAAAATGAGTCAAATAAGCTTTAGTATGTAACTTTTCATAGATAATTAGGATAAATAGAATTGTAGAAATGGAATGTCTAATCATTATTTGGTGTAAGTGTATCTGTACAGCAACTTTAGGAAACTATATCTCACAAATAAACCATAAATAAAAAGGGCACACATTTTGACTAGTGCAGTACCGGTAGAACCTCCTTAAAAGTGAAGATAAACTTATAAATTACTGAGACCCAAAAAAAAATATAACATTATCTAACGGTTATTTTTCCGTTATTCTCTTTGGAGCTTGAACACAATAAGAAAAAAAATATATATAAATGGAAATAATCTTTTTCCAGTAATGGTCCCTTACGCTCTACCTGCTAAGAAAGTCCCTTTTAAGGAAATGGGAGGGTCGTGGTTCTGTCTAGTCGTGTATGTGTTTTCGTTAGTAAGATAAACCAAAAAAAAAAATCTTATAAAGGTACTTTATACTACTTTACTCGATACACATGTGACGATATACCTCTAGTACTCCCGGTCCGATCTGGGGAGTCGTACGTCACGCGGTACGTGACCCTGTACACTCGGTACCCAAGGTCCCTCGGTATGCCAGCCAGCTGAGCACTTCGGGCACTCGAAAACGTAAACTCCGCGTAGGCCGCAGCGGTGGCAGAATACTTGCGGGTCTAATTGACACGCCGGGTATCGGTGGCTCCGGCTTCCGCAGTTCCAGCAGCCAGGTAACTTAGGCAGCACCATGACGTTCTGCCCGCGGATCTGCATTGGACCAGTGAATTCGGCTTGGGCGCTTAACGGGCGATAGTCCGTGGTCGCCCTTGAAGTTGTTGCGCCCAGTCTTCGGGACGCCCCCTGGTCATAAGAGGAAGTCGCCTCCTGTCGATAGGTAGCCGTCGTTTCTTGTCTGTACTGAGTCGTGGCTGGGCGACCAGCTTGACTTGGCCTCCGGTTAAAGGCTGCAGCGTTCTCCACAGCTGAGTCCTCTTCCTCGTCCTCGTACCACGGAGTTGATCTTCGACCTTGTTGTGTTGCTGGTCTTCCGCTGGAGCTGCTGTCGCTGCTGTACTGTCGTACCCTCTTGGGTGCTTGTGGACCTGGAGGTCTTTGTAGGTGGTGTTTTTTTCGCCTCTGTCACTATTTGCAGCATATTTGCGAAAAAGGTCGCATCGACAATAATTCTATTTTTCGCCCGTTCTTTAGCGGGAGTCTGGTGTTGTCGTTTTTTGACGTGCTCGTATAGCACCTCGAAATCCACGGATTCTCGCTTTTCCATGGGCTCTTGGTCCGATGGTTCTTGCTCCATGGGTTCCGTGCTCGGTGCCTGATTTTCCGTGACCGCAGTGTCTGAGCGTTGTAGTTCCATGGGCTCGGTGTCATCATCGACGACCATGGACTTCTCCCCCTCCCGACTCGAGGAGACTGGCACAGGCTCCGATTCTTCAACGGCGGCAGCCGGTGAGTCGGGGATGATGATCGGCTCAGCCATCTCGGCCTCCTGCTCCGTAGTTGGCGAGGGAGCACTGGGGCGTGCGAGCGATCCGTTGTATGAGCACTCGGCGACTTCCGTTATTGACGACTCCGATGCCGTGTCAGGATAGTCGATCTCCCCCTTATCTTCGTCCTCGGGCGCCTGGAGCACGATGATGGAGCTCTCCATGTCGGCGTTCTCCAGTGCCGTCTCGGCATCTTGGTTAGTGGTGGTATCGCCGGCGGTTGTTTCCTCTGCCGGCACTTCCACGTTTTCTGCGGTTTGCTGTTCTTGTGTCATTTCGGCGTCTTTACTTGTATCTGTGTTTGTCTCTGTTTTGTTTGTCTCGTCTAGTGGTTTGTCTTTGTCTGTGGTCGATTGGTCTGCCATTTCTGTTAGTGATATTTCTAGAGCGTGGTCCGTGAGCTCTACCGTCTCTTCGTCGCTTTGTAACAGCTTGTCCTCGTCAATGTTGGGGTCTGACATTTTTAAAGGGAGGGACTTTTTCCTACTTAAGATAAACAGTACGACTAACTTCTATATACTTAAAGATAAACCAGAAAAAAACAGAAAGACCAGAAAAAGAAATATCTGAAAATGGCTATTCTAACGCAAGGGCTTAAAATTAAAATATGCTAACGATACACAGGTGATCTAGATATCTTCCGTGCTGCTGATATTGAGATCAAGCTGGCAGTTCGACGTGTAGATAAACCAATTTCGAGTCAATGATCTTGCTTCCTGTCGGGATTTATTTTATCATTAGGATGGTATGGTTTGAGGTCACACACACTTACTTTAGGTATTATTTTATTATCTTTGTCTGTGAGTTGATATACCAACGGGGAGAGCACTTTTGAGATTGTGTATGGTCCCTTATATTTATTCGCAAGTTTTGCCGAAAACTTTTTCGTAGCGTCGGACAATACTCTGTTTCTCATTAGAACTAAATCTCCCGTTTTATACGTAACCGCTTTATGTTTCGTATCATAGTATTTAGCTTGGCGTTTGTGTGCCATGTCCGTGTTTTCAACTATCCAGTCGCGAATGGCTTGTAATCTTTGTAATCTATTTAGCCACTCCAACTTATCCCCTTTTTCTATTTCTACACCGCCCTCTAACTCGCGTAGAGAACTCAATGCGAGTGGTTCTCGACCGAAATTTAGAAATGCGGGGGTAACCTGTGTTGTCGCGTGTTTGGCTGTATTAAACGCGAATCTTAAATCTTCTATATGCTTGTCCCAGTCTCTGTGATCTTGTTCTATATAGGCGCATATCATCCCTTTGATCACCCTATTTACACGTTCTACGGGATTTGCCTGCGGGTGATACGGTGGTGTAGTCGAATGTACAATATCGCACTCTTTTGCGTATTCAGTCATAATTTTATTTACGAACTCGCTCCCGTTATCTGTTAAGATTACGCGCGGCGATCCCCACCTTGTAATAATTAGATCGTGAAAAGCTTCTTTAATTTTTTTCCCATTGGCTTGACTTAGCGCGCGTAATTCAATCCATTTTGTAAATAAATCTTGAATGACCAATATATAAACCTTGCCTCTTTTGCTGCGCGGGAGTGGGCCTACGATATCAGCCGCAACGACACACCATGGCTGTTCGATTACTCGTTTTCCTAGATAACCCGGTGTTGAAAATTGCTCTGCTTTAGTTTTTTGACAAATTTCGCAGTGTTTTACGTAATCTACGACATCTTTAAATATACCCGGCCAAAAATATTCTTGTATTATACGAGCGTGCGTTTTTGCAATGCCTAAATGTCCGCTTTGCGGTGTATCGTGAGCATCGCTCAGTACTCGCTCTCTCTCGTGCGGTGCGACTACTATTTTCCATTCCGATTCATCTTTCTTTATCGCGCCTAGTAGCGGTTCTTCGTTTTTGTAATACAGCCTATTGTTGGCTACATGCCAATTTTTGTATTTCTTAGGATTCCCCGAAACTTCGGAAATTCGCGTGGTGTATCAATTTGCGTCATTTATCTCTAGCGTCGCTATGGTTTCCGATGCATCCTCGTACATTCTCGAGAGTGCATCAGGAACTTGGTGAAATGCACCTTTCCTGTGTATAATTTCAACATCGTATGCTGAAAGTAACATCGCCCATCTAGCTAGACGCCCTTTCGGATTTTTAAGTCCCTTTAACCACGTTAAGCTATGGTGATCTGTTATTACGGTTACTCTCGTGCCTTCGATATACCCCTGGAATTTATCTAATGACCAAATGACGCTTAGACATTCTAATTCGGTGGTTGGATAGTTACGTTCGGCGTCCGTGATTGTTCTGCTTGCGTACGCTATTACCCTTTCTTCCCCATCTAACACTTGCGTTAAAACAGAGCCTAAACCGCTGCAACTCGCGTCGCACTGTATAGTGAATGGTTCTGCTAAGTCCGGTCGCATTAAAATCGGAGGTGCCATTAGAAATTGTTTAATATCTTCGAAAGATTTTTGCTGACTTTCCCCCCAATGCCATGGGCTTGACTTTTTCAATAAACTCGAAATGGGAGTTATGAGTGCTGCGAAATGCGAGATAAAACGTCTGTACCATGAGGGCATTCCTATAAACCGGCGCACTTGTTTTAAGTTCCTCGGTGCAGGGTAATCGCGAATGGGTGAAATTTTGTCTTCGTCGATTTTAAAGCCTTCGTGATTAACGATAAACCCTAAATACTTAACTTCTGTTTGGCAGAATTTGCTTTTTTCGGTATTCATAACTAAATTCGCCTCTTTTAATTTGTCGAAAACTTTTTTAAGCCAAATTAGGTGTTCGTCGAAAGTTAAACTAACAATAATTAAATCGTCAATGTATGTAAATACATGTGGTTGCATTTCGGGTCCTATGATTTTATCGATAAGCCGGCAGAATACGTTTGGCGATGCGCTCAAACCGTAAGGTAACCGTTTAAATTGATATAAACCTTTACCTATTACTGCGAATGCTGTTATTTCGCGGCTATTTTTCTCTAGTGGGACTTGTAGGAACGCTTGACTGAGGTCAATTGTCGAGATATACCTTGCTAAACGTAATTTATCTAAAATTGCGCTCATGTTTGGAATTGGATACGCGTCTTTTTTCGACACTGCGTTTACTTTTCTCAGATCGAGGCAGAATCGATATGTACCGTTCGGTTTTTTCGCCATTATGACTGGTGATGACCAATCGCTGTTTGACGGTTCGATTATGTCTTGATCAAGCATTTTGTCTACTTCTTTAAATAACGCTTTTTCGACTGTACTAGAGTAAGGATAGCAACGCTGTTTTAGCAGGGTGTCCGTTTACCTCTATTTTATGTTCTAAAACGTTAGTCGTTCCTAGTTTATCGGGTATTTTCGGAAGTTCGCGTTCGAGAAATTCCTTTAATAATCTATCTTGTTCGGGCGTTATATTCTGTAAGCCGCATAAATATTCGGTAAACCGCGAGATTTTTTTGAATTCTTTTTCAAAGGTAAATCGTTCAAAAGGTCGCGAGGCAAACCACCAATTTAAATTTTCAAAGTCTATAGATACACCAAACTTTTTCAACGCGTCTAATCCTAAGATGAAATCTAAGTCCATGTTTTCTAATACGCGTACCTCTATGGTTTTCTCTATGCCTTGTAACTTTATAGGCGCTTGTATCGATTCATTTATGCGTTGAATTTTTCCCAAAGGTGATTTTACTGTGCCCTTGATGTCTTTATTTATCGCCAGGTTGTTTTCGGTTGCCAACTTTCGTATGTTTCGATTCACGAATGACTTTGACGCACCCGAGTCTACTAGCGCGTGTATCTCGTTGCCCGAGATGTTGATTTTAGCAAATAATAATTCTGAGCTATTTTTCTTCGGAATAGCATAAAAGTATTCCTCTGCTTCAAGGCTTTCTTCGAATAAATCTACTCGTGAAATTGGCGTGAATTTATTATTTGCCAAATTTTCTTCGTTCACTTGCTCGAAATTTACTTCTGACGCGTAGTCGTGAAAAATGTCTCTTGTTAATAAATTTGCTAGCGTTTCGTCATTATCGGTATCATTATCTAGATACGGCAAGCAATTTAAATTTTCGATAAACCATTAGTTTTCTGCTGTTTTAGATAAATCCGGCTTATTTTCGTCATTAATAATTTCGTACGATAAGCCTGTATCTGTTTCCCCTGGTTCTATCGATAAGCTCGTTCCGTTAGATACGCCTGTGCAGGTTGGAGTTTGCGAGACGCTTTTTTCGCTAACGGCCGCCATAGTCTCGCCTGACGCCCCTATTTTGCGTTTCCCGAACATTCCGGGCAATTCGTTATCGTAAAACCGACTATTCCGCACTTGGGGCAAAAGGGATCTTTCGGATTGCTGCAGTTCGGGCATGACTGTGTGGTTACTCCCTTTTGACCGCATCTATTGCAAAATATTCTCTTCGGTCCTGGGCATTCTCGCGAAAAATGTCCCGTTTGGCCACAGGTGTAGCATCTGTTTATCATATACGGTTCTCGATCAAAGTTTTCTCCGTAATTCATGGGTCGGTTATTTGCGGGTTTGTTTTGACTTGTACGTGAATTATTATTGTTAAATCTGGGATTTTTATTTCGCGATTCGTTATAGTTGTGACTCGCTAATAACTCGTGCTCTTCTAAGTCTAAATTTTCAAAGTCTCGCTCCAATCCGCTATCGTCCTGTTCGAAGGATTCTAGATTTGCTACTGTTTGTCGCACGAAGCGCTGTATGCGTGTATCTTTGCATGCAAGTCCCGGTAAGAGAGTTTCCTCTGCGTTCGGAGGTGGTCTATATTGTCTCGCTACTCTGAGTCCCTTTTCTTTTTGTCCTGCTACATCTTCTAATTGTTCAAACGTGGTTATCATTTCTTTATCTATTCGTAATTGTAGTCGCGGCAACATATTTCTTAATGCTAAGTCCACTTTACGATGTTCGTCAAAAGGGGGTCTTAATCTGCGGAACATTGAATCTAAACACGTTAAATAATCCGCGACCGCTTCGCGCTCTCCTTGCGTGCGTCGGTGTACATCGTTTAGCAATGCGTGTTGAAAATCTGCATCCGAAAATCTTTTCCGCCATTGATTTTCAAATGTTTGAAAATTTATGAACAAGTCTGCTTTGTTCCTAAACCACGTTAGCGTTATTCCTGACAGGAAAAAAGGTAATGCGCCTAAAAGGTCCGCGTCTGAAATATTCATATAATTTCTTCCCTCCCGAACACGCGTTAAGAATTCCTCGCTATCCTCATCTCGCCTTCCCGAGAAGGTGAGATTTCGTTTACGTAAAAATTCGTATGCGCTTAACGGCGTAGTGTGACGGTCGTATCTATCATAATTGTCTCCGCGGTTCGGCCTATCGTCAGGTCTTTGGCGATTTGACCGATTGTCTAATCTGTCTCTTTGCGGCAACGGTGCCCGTTCATCTGGCCAATAATCGTCATAATCGGGATTGTTATAATTATGCGGTGCCGGAATGATTCGTCTGTTATCGCGGTTTGAATTATTAGTATCACTATCTTGTCTTGCGAATTGATTTGATGTCCTTACTTGCCTTGAGTTTGGATCGGAAAAAATATCTCGGAGGGGTGCTCTATCTGTTCGTGGAATCGCTCCTAATGAACCTTGCGTATTATTATTAGTAATGTGTACGCTACTGATATTTGTGCGTAGAGCCTCTCTTGGCGTCGGTAATCCGAGAGTAGCCGGTCTAGATTGTCGCATTACGGAGTTAGTTATGGGACTCGAGCTAGCTGGAGTGATGCGGGTATTTCCTGAGTTTTCTACTTCGCTATACGGCGGCGGTGGACCTGCCGCTTCGTTCGCGCCTACGACCGCAGTCGTTTCTTGTAATTCCCCAGTATTTCGTACCGTTCCTCCCGTAATATCGTATTCGACGTACAGATCGTCCGCAAGTCTTACACGCATTTCTTGTAGTGTTCTTACTGCTCTGTAACCCCTATTTATTAATTCCTGTTTAATTTCCTCCTCCGATAATTTCATAACGTGCTCGTTAATCGAGGCTTCACTCGGCATTTTTTTGGTTTCTTATTTGCCTGTTCTATCGATATAATTATACCTACGTTATACACTAGATACACCTGTTTGGTTTGCTGTACGATAAACCGTAAGTAAGAAGTCTCGCGTGATTTTCGATACACTTTTCAACCTTTGATACCGTGAGAGAAAAAAAATTTTTCGAAAGTAATTTTTTGTTTTATGATTCTGACCATTTTATGGCCATATTATAGCCATTTTTCTATTTTTGAAAAAATATTTTTTCTTTGTTATAATGATATGATTTATACAATATATTCAACAATATTGTATCTAAAAGAACATAAATTTGTCTACTTATTCCCGAAAGATTTTCTAGATTGACTGATCTGTTCATTTTTTATGATCTGTTCATTTTTTATATCTCAAAAAATAAATAGTTAAATGTTTTGAAAAAATTCATGACAATAAAAAACAACGATATCTACTAGTTGTAAAAATTTTAAGCAATTTTGGCGACTAGTTTTTGAGATAAAAATCAAAAACTAAAAAAAATGTTTTTTTTATGTCGTACGATTACGGGAGTAAAAAGGTTTAAATTGAGTTGAAATTTTAGGAAAAGATTGATTTTTTGATCACTTCGGCTATGTTCTTTTTGTAGCATATGAAACCTTTTAGTTTAAAGATATTAAGATTGAAATTCTTCAACTCTCACCCTGTATACTCTGTGTGACTGAACATTATTATTTTTGTGAAACCATATAATTTGATAATTAAAGCTTAATATATTTTGAGAGTTTTCATGGTTTTCAAGGAGTTCACGGAGCTCTATCCTTTTGATATCCACCTTAACCCCCAGTCCCCTGATACCCCTCCCCTAAAAGTATCTTCCTATCCTATCCTTTTGGTATCGAATAGTAGCGAATATTTAAATCAAAGAATGAGTTGATTGTCCCATGTAATTATTTTTCACTAGCAGAATAGGAGGAAGCTAAGTGCCAATGACTTGGCAGCGGTTTTTTTTTTTATTTTGATCTATACGTGTATTAGATTGTTCAGCTAAATCATTCAGTTTGTCTAAAGTACATTTGTAAGATTTAAATATCTCTTAGCAGTTTCAAAATTAGCCACAATAACAATAGAAATTATAACCTTTTTAAATTATTCTAACGATAACAACTCTACTTGAATTAGAAGGCCAACAGAGCGTAAGTAAAAATCAATAACAGTAGGATTTGACAATTTAAAACACTCCCATTTTCTCGCTGTATTCAATACATGTGCCACATCGTGTCTTAGGTAGCATCTAAGAGAAATATCACTTTCTCAATTCAAAATCTTAAAACATTCTAAATTATAATTTTTAAATGTAATTTTATTAAATGCAAGTGAAATTGCAATTTACAATGCCACTGATCCATCTGTTACAATTTCGTTGGAAACTAGTGCACCGCTTTCAATCCAATGACATAAGAGTTCTTGGATGATTGATACGTCATGGACAGACAAAATTGCTTGAAGTAGTGGAATTATTTTTCCAGCAAAACCAATGACCATTACGTATATAAATAAAGTTTTGCTCACAGCATTTGGGTAATGAAAATATTTTTTCACCATACTTCCTGTGGCATTAAGCTATATAGGTAATTTTTGCTTCTGCAAATAATTCCACAATTTTACTTGTTCGTCAAGCCAGTACCACAAATAAAAAGGTGAAAGTAATAATTTGCGAACCCTGCAATAATTTAATAATTTTTATTAAGGGGCGCGGTAGCGCCCCGATGGCAAGTATAAGTTTTATATACTGTGCCGTCGGGAGCACCGCGACCCTATTATACTTTGAATTTGCTAGATAAAGTATACATGTTTTACGAATCTGTCTATTATATTGTTTCATCCGATATTAATGCTCATGTATTTGTATTCTATCTCAAAGATTTTAATTAGATCTTTCTAATTACCGTCGCATTTTGCTGAAAAAATTTCTCCTTCAGCAAATTAATTAAGATTGAAAATTAATTTGTGATTTTTCTTTAATTTTTCGCCTCCCCGATTCTCTTTTTTTCAGGCTCAGTCGCTTTCAACAATACTGAGATTGTTGATTATGGGAGGTTAGAAGCGCATATAAATTTACATACTAATAATAACTATTTATTTATATTTATACGAAACGCAAACGTAAATAAAAGACCTCAAGCGAGTTATCCACTGGACCGCCGCTGCGTCGACGCTGCAGAGAGCCGATATTATATATACCTACCTATAAAAGATTGACAGAGAGAGGTGCCCGCTAAGCGCACAGAGCAGATGGAGCGGAGCATGCTTTAAGTAATTATACCTAAGTACAGTCTGACGAATCGGATCGCTGTGTTGCAGTAGAGAGCCGAGCATACGGAGCAGACGAAGTGCATCCACGAGTTAGCCAGATCCATATATAACTATCAAAGGCTCTACGTGCCTATGTAGAGTGTGTAGCACGTAGGTACGTAGAACCTGTGATCCTTTATAGTCATCAGTCATGCTCTTTTGGCTTTTAACCTTATGGTCCAGCCGCACTATAGTTTGCTGAAATTCCCCAGGTGCACCTAACCTTTCCCCGGAAACGTACTAGGCAAACGGCAGTGTTAACGAAAGTACAGATCGTTTTGCAGCTCAAGTGTTAGTGTCAACGTCATTTAGGACCACGAGGTTATTATATAGGTGCATGTGCGCCAGTGCGTGGACTGTGGTGTAAGTTCAGTACTAGTAGACACGAACAACTTTGCATTCTGTTGTCTGTCTAGCTACTGCTCTGAAGTAGATTTGCGTTTCTTCAGGACGACTCAAGCACCAGCATGGATCACCAGTGCAGATACAGACACGACATGTGAACGTTTGAGAGAGTATGGACACATCAGTGTGCTGAATCAGGGATTATCCATCATCCTGGGACCCTTGGCTCATGCACGTCGATGGACTGAAGAGGGGACACCGACAATTACTCTATAAAACATGCTGGCCTGCGGCACTAACAGCGAGATCAACAGCGTGATCGGCGGACATCCCAAGCTCGGCTTCAACTTCATCGAGCTCTCACCGCTTGTATACCCCGGTCTTCTTTTCCCATAACCTCATTTGCTTATTCCTCCGAAACGTGTGGAAGGCGGCAGGGTCTAATTTATTAATCTTCCATTACAGCAACTTTAATTTTAACCTGAGCGCGATGGGCCGCATAATTGGGCGATTTCAGGAAAAGTAGTGTCAAAATCAAATTGCGCCTCTCAGAAAAGTGCTAGGGACCTAATTTTTTTTTTTAAATGAAGGTTGTACTTATCAGATATAGGGAAAACTATCAGAATATTGTTTTCTGATGATGTCGAGCCGGGGCACCTATGGAAATTACGAAATTTTGAGAAAACGATATTTTAGCGACTTGTTAATGCATTAATATGCCATAAAAATGCATTTTAAACAATTGGGAACTTTTGAGACAATGATCTACTATTTTTTTTTTATAAATAAATAATTTTTTTTACTTACATAACCTAAAAATTCATCTATTTCGAGACCTATTGTACTAAGAAACGTAAATCCGGGACTTAAAATTATCATAAATCACCGACCTCTTATTTTTAATTGTTGAATATTAGCTCTAGATAATACGGCACATATAAACAGAAAACATGAATTTTAAAGTATTTCTAACATACAGGAATTTTAAATCTGAGAATGTTCATTCTGCGCATGAATATTTCAAAGTAACACACATCAAAATTGTTGATAAAATAAAATATTATTATTCTCATCACATATAAAGTACATAAATTGCTATATATATATAATATATACTCTTCCTAATATTATATATCATTTTGGCACGACTCCCCCCCACCACCCCCCCCCCACCGACCCACCTAACCCCACCCCCCACCAACCCCACACAACCCCCCACCCTACCTATTCTTCACCAAATAACGCACAGACGTTATAGGAAAAAGTGCAAAAGTATTATTAGAATAAGAATTAACTATGTACTATTATAGACAGTTTTCCACACCACCAAGGGTACTGTCAGAAGCAATTATAATTTTAGTTTTATATAAACAACATATTTAGGCGCGTTTATTTTTTTTTGTTTTTTTTTTATTTAGTGTATAAAAATGCGCGATAATTATATAATTTCAAGAATGATGAAATTATACAAAATTATGGTTATTGTTAAAATGAATTATGTTCTAATATTAATGCATTCAAAAAGGAAATATTTAATTGTAAAATAATGATATTAAAAAATAATATTTTCAATCTATTCAAAAGGAAATTATTAATACTGACATTTTATCATTAAAATTTGTTACAAAATCTAAAAAAAAACCGTGGAATCATCGCCTGGAGCCCTATAACCACGGGAGTCTTAGATACCAATCCTCCTCCTAAGACTCCACTCCATACCATCCCTCCGTCCTACAGCATCACTTTACTTTGAAAAGAGTTTTTTGAAAAAAAAATTTGTAAGCGTACACATGTTTATATAATTAAACACCTGTTCAAAAATATGATTTTGAACAAGGTTACAATTTAAATTACAACTTTTTCATGTAATAGTGTACTAATAATGATTAACTATTTTTAAATTAACTAAGTATTATTACATCATGTCCTGTAATATGAAAAAATTAACTTACTATATTTGCTAATTATTGTTGTGTGCCTGTTCTGTACGTTTTGTGTGTATGTGTATGAAAAGGTTTCTAAAAAACGGTTTCGAATGATAATTTAGGAATTTATTTTTTTTTGACAAATAAATATTTGAGAAAATGACGAATTATTAATTTTGTTCTGTAAGTTGAATCCTTCGATAAATTTGTTATTTAGATAATTGTGAATTTACATAAATATTGTGAAATATATTTTTACTTTCATTAATCATACGATTAATTTGATTGATATGATTAGAATGTTAGCTATATATAAATATATTCAACATAAGCTGCACTATCATTTTTCAAGTTATTCTGGAAGAAATCATTTGTTTCTACGAAATTTTAAATCGATTGAATATGCAATGTAGTTTCAGTTGGAATTGGTCTAAACTTGTAAATTTGAGGTCTATTTTACTTCGTCACGAGATATTTCAAAAAATTGAATTTGTAAATGTAATCTTTTTAATCGATCTTCGTCATATCTCTTACCAAATCATTTAAATAACGTTCATAATTTACTTGTTCTAATTCATGTTGTTCAATTTGATTATTTAATGCTTCAAAAGTTTCCATGGGCTTCGTTTTCTACTGGAACTAAAAGAATTTCGAGTTGGATCCCATTCCATTTTTAATTATTTGTAGTATATAGGCTATAATATAATAATAGAACAAGAATATTTTTATTAAATTTAAAAAAATATATATGCTCTAATCGAAAATTCATTCCACACTATATTTTCTATTTCTGAATTGTTTTTCACTTTTCATTTTGAATAAACAATCGATTGGATGCTTTGCATCTAGATAATGATACAGTACAATTGTCCATGAGAAAATAACGGTTTTTTTAAGTATATTCCTACATTATCGAAACTTTGTCTTGAGATTACTTAATAGTCATAGCAAACCTAAGACTAAAGGAATTGTTTTCTGTATAAAATAATTGCAATGAAGATAAATTTCCAGTATTTACAGTAATTCTAGGTATGAAAACTTTATTTCCGATTTTTTCCCCAGTTATAATTTCAGCTTCAATGTTGTACTTAAATAGTTTGGTAATTTTTAATCGCGTGCCATTACACAAACCGTCTGTTATACTCAAGTTTCTTATTAACATAATAATAGCCCCAATTTTTAAATGAAGTTCATGAGGTGGCAATCCTTCGCGAATGCTATTTAATATTTCGACAGGAAAATTTATGTAAATATTATCGTCAGATTTATCAACACCTTGATAGGTTGCAGTATCAACACTGTAATACGTTTTTACCTCTCCTTCCATTGGATTTAAGATTTTATTATTCAAAAAATAAGTATATTCATTGTGAGAAAGAAGGCCAGATTTGATATAGGGGGATGAAGCACCTAATGAATTCCTAACAAAGCTCTAGAAGAATAGTTATATTAACTATTACGTGATCTATGTGAAGCCAACATTGGCGCTTGTTGGAAATTAAATTAATAGTTTTGGGAGGAGATTTACTGTACAAATTCTAAACCGTAGATAAAAAATAGTGAGTAAAACATATATAATATGAGCGAGAACTATAAAAAGCGTCAAATACCCATATTGGATTAGCACTTCCCAATTATAATTAAAGTTAACATAAAATATGCCAGTTCACTAGTCATGATAAGATACATTTATCAAATTATTGTGAAGAAGTAGTGTACACAGGAAGGAAAGAGAAAGAAAAGTTTAGTAGGTGCCGAAATGGAAAACAATATAATGTACAAAAGGAGAGAGCGAGGTCCACACCATAAATAATAGTAAATTTTATTAAATTTTAAAAAGAAAACGATAATACATTAAATCAAAGTTTAAATGATATATTAATAAACTAATTTAAAAAGAGTAAGATTAAAAAAAATTATATTAAGAACGCGACTGGCATGATAAATTTTTCACACTTTAATAGAGAGATAACATATTAAATATAGATATATTAACATATAAAATTTCACTTATCTATCTCATCA
>CM053170.1:36762297-36772318 GCA_012977825.3 Pteromalus puparum | reverse complement strand
TATATATATATAACAATTTATGTACTTTATATGTGATGAGAATAATAATATTTTATTTTATCAACAATTTGATGTGTGTTAACTTTGAAATATTTCATGCTACAGAATGAAACTCTCAGATTTAAAATTCCTGTATGTTAGAATACTTTAAAATTACATGTTTTCTTGTTTATATAGTGCCGTATTATTAGAGTATAATATTCGAAGCTAATAAAATAAGAGGTCGGTGATTTATGATAATTTTAAGTCCCGGATTTACGTTTCTTAGTACAATAGGTCTCGAAATAGATGAATTTTTAGGTTATGTAAGAAAAAAAAATCATTTATTTATTAAAAAAAATAGTAGATTATTGTCTCAAAAGTTCCCAATTGTTTAAAATGCATTTTTATGGCATATGAATGCATTAACAAGTCGCTAAAATATCGTTTTCTCAAAATTTCGTACTTTTCATAGGTGCCCCGGCTCGACATCATTAGAAAACAATATTCTGATAGTTTTCCCTATATCTGAGAAGTACAACCTTCATTTAAAAAAAAAAATTAGGTCCCTAGCACTTTTCTGAGAGGCGCAATTTGATTTTGACACTACTTTTCCTGAAATCGCCCATAGTGTGCCGCCTCGATCATAGTCGCAACCTGAACTCGGTTATATACCTCACATGTCATCGATGTAGCCAAATTTGCCGTAGCCGCTTTGACGGACAGCAAGTCAAGACCAAACAACAGCAATATAGCGGCTCCTGATGGGCAGCGCGTCAGACAACGAGCCCGAGAATGAGTTCGCGGCGGGACGTGGCTTCGACAACGATTCCATCGAGTAAGCACGAGGAGGAGCCGACGCTTCTCCAGGAGATCGGCAGTGCCAAAAACGTTCAGATTCAAGCTCAGCGTACCTACGACACCCTGCAACAAGTCCAAGCCTATCACCAGTACTGACACCCGCCATCATCACGTGATGGTCACCGATAGCGTACCTCCCTGTGGTACCTCCCAACAAAAATCTGTGTCTAATATAAGCGCTAAGCGCTCGATAGCAATTCATGCACTTGATTTGTCGCATATAAAGAGATTGTTACAAACACGACATGTACGTGAATGCTAGGTACGAAGAGAGTAAACACAGCAGCGTGCTCGGCACCCCTGGCTCACATCGATAGACTGCAAACTATGACTTACTGGACTGCGACATATAGAGAGCGAGTCGACTGCGTGCGTGATGCGCGGATAATCTAAGCTCAACTTTAACTTTGCCAAGTTTTCGCTACTAGAGTTCGACGAATATCGTGTCGACGCAACTCTAACCTAAACGACCATTTTGGCTTGNCTCTAACCTCAACGACCATTTTGGCTTGCACCAGAACCATACACAAAGGCAACAGAAATTGCTCTAATAGATAAGATCTCGACTGTACTCGTCTTCCACGACCTCATAACGCTTGTTTCCCCGAAATTAACCGAAGACTACGAGGTCTTCTTCTTCTCCCACAACTCAAGAACGAATTCGAGAAATGCGACTATAGCAACGATCTCAGCGAGTCCAAGGACGAGGAAAATGACGAGGACGTCGAGGATGATAAGCGTAAACTTTCACGGATCATTACAGACACGACGTGTGAATTTCGTATGAAGATGTAGAATATCCACACAAGTGCGCTGGATCAGAGACCAGTGCAGGACCACCGGCTATAACAAAGATGGACTAGATACTGAACATCGACAAATCGCACCATCAGAACATACTGGACTGCGATGTAAGATTGAGACCGATAGTGAGTTAGGCGGGCACTTTAAGCTCCTCTTTAACTTCACGAGCTCTCTCCACTTGTCCTCTAAGACGAACCCGTCGGTTGCAAGGACGGCCTCCGTGGCTGGTCGTTCGACTTTTATGCCAGAGACTCCTTAACGGCATCTAGATACGTCTAACTCCAAGACCTCATACGTTCAATTATTCCTCTGGAGTCAAAAATAAATTACGAGATCTTCCTTCTTCCGTTAAAGCTGTTTCAACCTCGGCATAGAAGTAATTGTGACGAGGAAATTAAGCGATTTTTAGGGTCTTAATCGAAAGTTATAGCGAAATTTTCTAAGTAATTCCACACTGGGCGCATCTCTCCTATCGCCGCATCTTACGAAGACTAGGATAACTCAGATTTCTAACAAAGAGTAGTGCAACTCTATATTTTACCGTTTGCCTTACAACAATCACTTTACTAACAAATGAGCAAAAAATTTGAGTTATGCAAGTCTTTGTTGGAAATCAGAATTGTGCTAGTTTTCGTAAAGAGGGAAAATATTAAGTAACATCCTCTTAAGAGATTGTTTAGGTCAAAAACATTTCTTTATAAGTTTATTTCAAACTCATTAAAAGGTTATGAAATCAGTTAAAAAAAAATACCTTTTACAAGGAAAAATGTTGGCAACTATAAGTTTTGTGTCCATCGCTCACCAATTTGTATCTTATTATAATTATGATTTCTCTCCTAAAAAGTCATGAAATCCTTTAAGAAATTGTCTAATGTTTATAACTTACAAATGTTTTTCTGTATTTTTATCAATATACGCTAATGAATGTAGTGAAATCAGTTTTAAAAATGTCAAGTGTTAAAAATCAGCACACTGACAAAAATCATTACTTACTCCAAGAAGAATCAATCTTACTATAACTTCAAGATGAAAATCCGCTTTGTGTTTCATGATACTCCCACATCTAATCTGAATTTTCTAAAACGAATTCGAATCATTTCGTGCAAAGAAATTAGCAGAATCATAAATATAAAAAATTCAAATAAATTCCTCCTAAGTATATAAAAGAATCATTAACACAAAGCGGATTTTCATCTTGAAGCTATAGTGAGACTCGCAACGGCCACATTTTGGGTCCGTGCAGGTACGGCCCTGATCCACTAGCTCAGGTGCCGCGGAGTGCAGGTACAGGGCTGCCTCGCTCTCTCTCTCTCTCTCGCGCGCGCTTACACGGCTCCCATACGATTATCGATCGTATGAGAGTCGCCGACGCAGCAGATCTACGCCGCAAACGAGATTTCGTTCGCTGCGCATACCCCTCTCCTTACGATCCCGCTTCGCTCGTCGCCTCGCTGACCAGCTCGAGCGAAGCAGCGTTTCAGTACATTTCCTTCCTTCAACAGACTACAACACTCCACATGATGCTTCTACAGACGAAACCACGTGCCAGAGTGTTCCAGAGGAAGCCAGGTCCTAGCTGCTCGAGTTGCCGTTTCGCCTCGCCACTGGACTCTATGTATTCTCATTTTACCTTTAGCTTAACAAACTAACATTTGCTCTTTTATTTATTTCTCGCACCCGGGGATCTCTACACCAGACTGATCCGGGGAGTCTATTCCTCCGGGAAAGACTCATGCTTATACAATTCACTAACCCTGCCACCGACGGGTCATAAAAAGATAGCTTTACGCTATCCTACTGGGCTAGCTCAGTAGGTTCTTCCATGGTCGCATCTCGCGAATTATACGCAAAATAATCTTATCATCGTAACACCTCGTAAAACTAACCAAATAATCTATGACAATCTCGAAGATCACATATCATCTTTTTTCATCCTTAATGTTTTTAACCCTTTGCAGATCATATACTCTACGCTCGTCAATTTCCACCACAATATTTTTTTCAATAATTTCTTATATGTGTAATAATATTACTCTTTTTCGTTCATCAACCGCGTTAGTATTTTCGAGACTTATTTCCCATATAATCTATCCGTTGAAAGCCGGACACGTGTCTGGATACACGGTGATGGAAAATAAGTCATCCTATATACAATAAAACCGTGTAATATAATATTTCAGACATATATTCGATAAAATCATAACATTCCCCGCGTATTTTCAGAACATTGAATTCCAGACATCATAGCTCAAATGTATAATCAATTTTTTCTATACCAACTTTCATTTATTCCAGGACATTTCATCTAACAATTCATCCACATTTTTACTAACCATTATTATAGACTATCTTTTCCAGCGCTATAGGTTCTCTTCGATTTATATCAAAAGTAGTCAATACTGCGACATGTTCGAATAATATTATAATCCGTGTTTATAAACTGAATTGATATGTCGAGTCGCCGCAATTGTTGTTAGTTGTGTTTGGAGTTTTTCTAGGTGTCGATTTCTTACGCTTAGCTTAGTTCAATATTAGATTATTCATACTTTTGACAAATTCTTGAGTAAGTTTTGAGAAATAAATAAAGTGAATAAAGGCTGCTAGCCACAATCATTTTCTTCAACCATAAATCTGTGTAATATTTTATTCGACCTACTGCTCCTTATCTACTCCTATAAAAAAAAAACCGCTGCCAAGTTCTTGGCACTTAGCTTCCTCCTATTCTGTTTTTTGTTATTGTTTTAAATGTAATAGGATTGTGCAGTCACACAAGGTATACAGGGTGAGAGTTGAAGAATTTGAATCTTAATATCTTTTAAACTAAACGGTTTTATAAGCTACAAAAAGAACCTAGCCGAAGTGATCAAAAGATCAATCTTATTTATTTATTTATTTATTTATTTATTTATTTATTTATTTATTTATTTATTTATTTATTTATTTATTTATTTATTTATTTATTTATTTATTTATTTATTTATTTATTTATTTATTTATTTATTTATTTATTTATTTATTTATTTATTTATTTATTTATTTATTTATTTATTTATTTATTTATTTATTTATTTATTTATTTATTTATTTATTTATTTATTTATTTATTTATTTATTTATTTATTTATTTATTTATTTATTTATTTATTTATTTATTTATTTATTTATTTATTTATTTATTTATTTATTTATTTATTTATTTATTTATTTATTTATTTATTTATTTATTTATTTATTTATTTATTTATTTATTTATTTATTTATTTATTTATTTATTTATTTATTTATTTATTTATTTATTTATTTATTTATTTATTTATTTATTTATTTATTTATTTATTTATTTATTTATTTATTTAGACCATATACATATGTCTTATAAAAAGACATCCTATAGAGACAAACTTAGTTGTCGTACATAGGATGGTACATAAAAAAAAAAAACTTAGAATCTAAACTTAAAAAAACTAAATAAGTAAGTACAGGAAGATGTCGAGCCAATCTTCCTGATAACAGTTTAAATATTAACGCAAAAGTTAAGTAACAGTACAAAATAAATCTCTCTTTGATCAATCAATATTTCTCTCTTATAAATACTTTTAGTCTCTTCTTAATCGCGACTTTGCTAATCACAAGTGCTTTCAGATCATTTGTTAGCAAGTTGAAAATATTTAACGCAACAAAGTAGCTATTTTTTTTTGCTTATAGCTTTATCAATTATTGGCAATTGAAGACTCTTATTTCTAGTATTGCTTTTGCATGAATATTTCTAGTATTGCTTTTGCATGAATCTTTCCCTAAAATTTCAACTCAATTTAAACCATTTTAACTCCCGTAATCGTACGACATAAAAAAAAACATTTTTTTTTAGTTTTTGATTTTTTATCTCAAAAACTAGTCGCCAAAAATTGCTTAAAATTTTTACAACTAGTAGATATCGTTGTTTTTTATTGTCATGAATTTTTCAAAAACATTTAACTATTTATTTTTGAGTTAATATATGTTTATCGAAAAATTACTCTTTTAATCATAAAAAATGAACAGATCAGTCAATCTAGAAAAAACTTGGCGGGAAAAAGTAGAAAAATTTATGTTCTTTCAGATACACTATTGTTGAATATATTGTATAAATCATATCATTATAAAAAAGCAGAAATATTTCTTCAAAAATAGAAAAATGGCTATAATATGGCCATAAAATGGTCAGAATCATAAAACAAAAAATGACCTAAATTCAGAATCAGAAAAAATATATGCATGTCAAATTTTATTACGATCCCTCGGGTGGTTCCAAAATTATACGTACATACACATACACACACACACACACACACACACACACACACACACACACACACACACACACACACACACACACACACAGCCATCCGCACGGACATTTTCTAAAAACGTATGATTCGTACTCCAAACACCTCCAAATGCGTTTCCACGAAGTATTAGCAAAACTGAAAATTTTACTATTACAGAGCTTCCTCTTGAGGAGGAAGCAAAAATAATAATATCTGCGCCACAAGTCCTTAAACAATTTATTCTTACGAACTCACGAATCTTATTTTCCGCGAAAAATCAATAACAGAAAAATAAGATTGTTTCAGACTTATTCTGCTTGGAGTAAGAAATGATTTTTGTCAGTGCAGGTAAGCTAGAATCTGCTGACTAGTTTATAAAAAATAAGATGTTTGTACTTTTCAAAATTATTCTTTTAATGCTTACTTGCCGTCCCGTTGTCTCATAGTCTCTCGATGAAACACTCGAATTATTACTTTCAATGTGTGAATCTGTTAAATGATATTGATTAAAATCACAACATTTTTTATTATAATCTAAGGAGCTTTACTATCAGGATGTTGTCGCAAAAATCTTTAAATATATCATGTTTGTTGCAAAGAAAAAATCTCAAAGCTAAATTTAATCATTTGAAAAAATAGTAATTAGTTTTGATATGATAATATTATTTCTACTTTGATAATCTTGCTTTATGATCCGTTTCGATTGAAAAGGCGATAAGTTTTCATATTTATGTGGGTATTGATCAGTAAGTAATTAATAAGTTATTTTTAGTAAGTATGCATATGATTTACTCTATACACATCGTAGACTATAAGACAACGGGACGGCATTAAAAGCATAATAAGCATTAAAAGAATAATTTTGAAAAGTACAACCATCTTATTTTTTATAAACTAGTCAGCAGATTCTAGCTTACTTGCACTGACAAAAATCATTTCTTACTCCAAGCAGAATAAGTCTCACTATAGCTTCAAGATGAAAATCCGCTTTGTGTTAATGATTCTTTTATATACTTAGGAGGAATTTACTTGAATTTTTATATTTTATATACGTTTTGTATCAAATTACAACCGATGTAAAAAGGACAAGCGGAAATTTGGATTTCGCTATACCATTAGAACACCTGAGGGTTGAAGAAGTCACCAAAATATCGAAAGTCGACGCCATTCATGAAAATGGGAGAACGATAGCTGTAGTACAAGTACCTCTGGTCGAGAGAGATCCGTATCAAATATATAAATTACATGCTTTGGCAGTACCACAACATAAATCCCNTACAAGTACCTCTGGTCGAGAGAGATCCGTACCAAATATATAAATTACACGCTTTGGCAGTACCACAACATAAAGCCAATGGCACCACTGGACTCGCCTTCATAGAACCGTCACATAAATATATTGCCATAAGTTCTGATGAAGAGAAGTACATAAAATTTGATGAAAATCCTGCAACCAAATGCATGAAAACCCATTATGGACATGGCTGTCCTATGCTAGGACCCCTTCGAAGCATACCAACTGTGCAGGACTGTGAAGCAACTATGTTACTGAATCCCAGTACCCGGACCTTGAGAAGTTGCGATATCAAATACAAAATCAGCACCAAGACCCAATGGAAGTACCTAGAGAATGACCAGTCTTGGCTATATTCGACAATGAACCCCGAACAATTAAGACTCTCATGCCAAGGTCAAAAAGATACCAAAGTTACCCTAAAAGATGCTGGAATCATACGCATTTCATCAACATGCGTAGGAAGAATAGCCGATACCATGATCATTGGACAAGAGAGCAAATCCAGCCAAACCACGTACCTATATAAGCCTGAAATCGACCTAAAAATACAGGACATGTACCCAGTTTTAACCGAAAGAGACCCAAATCTAGATAACGCCATGCCCCAAAACATTGAAGTACTCGGACGAAAATTAGGTTTTACCCAAGCAAAACCCTTAGACCAAATGATCAATGAATTGAATGAAATTAAAGAGCATAAGAGGCGAGATTACCACACAAATAGTATATTGTATGGTGGTCTAACCTTTCAGCTAATAATGATAGTGGGAATAATAGCACTCATTATGGGGATGAAGTGTGGGATGATGTTACCTTGTCCAAAAATGAAGACCCGAACCTATAATGTGGATCAATCCATCGAAATGACTAATGATAACCCTATCCCCATTCAAAACCAAACAACCCATAACAAGTCCCCAGGAAACTCTAACAAATCCAAATCAAAAAAGAATAGAATTAGAGAACCCTTGCCAAATTGTTCAAACATCCAATTCGATAATGCCGCGGAAGGCGATTATTAAATCTAAGGACCCTGTATATACACCCTATGTACCACCGTGTAACTTCAATCGTATCCTGTAAACATAATATTCATTCACAGCACAAAATAAGATGACCACAAGGACCAGTACATCAATGTTCTGCGACATTGAAATACCTCTATGGACCATAATAAGAGAATTCGAACCCATAGGCACACCAAATGCCGTACATGTGGAGGACCATAGAACGGACCCAAAGAGTAGAAAAATTACTCTGACCTTCGACACTGAAAGACAAGCCATAAAGGCCAATGACCTTAAAGTCGCGCTCATAAAACAAAATAAATCCAAGAGACGTGCAAAATTGATGCTTGGACCAAAAAGGGAAACCATACCTAAATCACCCAAAAAGACTAATATCATAAAATCAGAAGTGCATGTCGTTACCAACACGCAGCACAAGGACCACCTGAGTAAGAACAGATTATTCTGCCTGTTACCCTGGGAAGGCAAGGACAAAGAAAAAGACGAAATGTTCTTTAGACATTTCGCCCAATTTGGACCAATGATATATTATGAGACAGTACGAGATAAGAGAGGACGTCTGTCATATGGCTACGTACAATACTTCAAAGACAAAGATGCCGAAGTAGCAAGGACCAAAAGTAACCCTATATACAAAGCGACATTTGCAGAACCAAGAAAGTTAACTCGCTTCGAAAATGGAATGGAGACCAAATTCCATCCATTTTGTAAGAAAGAAGTAGATCTGACCCTCTACAATCTACATGACATAACATGCAAGAAACAGAGCATGTGGACCAACACCAAAAACCCCGAATTTGAGTACCAGAACATCCGAACACCAACTTTGGATGAACTAAAAAACACTCTTGCGTACCTAGAAAGCTTCGAAGAAACAAAGTCAAACCAGAAAAAGGAGCCCAAAACCGAATATGGACCAATCGNCAGGACACAGCAAGTGCGATCACTGATGACCAAAAAGAATTGACCCTGGAAATGGACCAAACTAATACATATTTTATAACCCGTATAAAAAATAGAGGTGACACAGAAGACACCTGCGAAAGTATGAGTGTAGATGAATGAGTATGATCGAATAAACCATATCCTAAATGAAAAACCACCTTTTTCACATGTCTTCATCAAATCCAACACCGCACCTGTACCCCATATCTTCAATAATACACACCCAAACACTCACACAATACACCACAACAGAACAAGTACACCATCACCATAAAACAAAAGATCATTGCAAAGAAAACATGGAAAGAAACGTTAATGATGACAAGTGTGAGTCACAAAAGACCACTTAAGCTGAAATGTTTCTAGTAACTCCATACTCAATAAAATGAGAACATATTAAAACTTAACCCATAAATAACAAAAGACACACTCTTCTATATGGTAATGGTAGTACCATTACAACATCTGGTTCAATGAACCATTCTCTAAAGCACCACTCTCCATGTGAACCTAGTTACAAAGTTCCATTTTAGTGCATCTTTGTGCACTCTGTGACATACTATTAAACCCAAATTAAATCATTTAACCCTCACCATTGAAACCTACCTCACAAAAGGACAATACCACATCTAGTGGGTCCATTGTGCATAAGTCCATGTGCATGCTATTTGCAAATCTTTACCCCTCATGAACCTTCAGCATACATTTGGATATTATTACCACAAATATCACCAGTCTTACGAAGCTACCAGTTTCATTAAACCATTAACAGCAGTAGCTTCTGGGCATGAACAGCAGTA
>CM053170.1:36708169-36758968 GCA_012977825.3 Pteromalus puparum | reverse complement strand
GCCATTGGCTGAGTTCTGCACACGCGGACGTGTCCCTATGCGACCTGTCGAAGGATTCTAGTCATCTCCTCCTGCAGGCTTCACACATCTCAACGCTCGGCAAGCCCTGGCCAATGAGCTCGCGAAACCGGGACGAACATCGACACCTGACGCTCCAGGCTATAAAAGAAATAGGCCCACGCAACCACGGACGCTTCCGAGTAATCCTCAGCCTCGCTACAACAGCTGCCTCGAAGACGAGCTTCGCTGCACCAAGCACGAGCACCAACACGACAGCCGAAAGCAGGCATTTCCTCCTGCAACGAGCAGCATCCCACCAAGCGCCGTGAGAGGCTCAAGAACCTCAGAGCCGCGAGACGCCGACACCTCGCTACTAGCATCTACGCCACCTCAGCATCCACCACAGATGCGCCCAAGCCAGAGACATCATCTCCTGCTGGCAGCACACGACCGCAGCGGATATCTTCCCCCCACGGCAGCACAGTGCCACGATAGACGCAGAGAGCCACAGCGACAGTAACGTGCACTATCCGTCCGACCCTTCAGCTCTTTTCTGCCACAACCAGCTCCGTAAGTTAAACACAAATGCCACTGTTCATTACGCCATCAGACCAGGTACTGCCGAAGCTGCCTTCGGGCTTAACCTTTCTTCACAGATACTTGATCGCCAAAAGACCAAACAGCGCGACACTGCTCGCAACCTCGATGGCAAGCCCACACGTGATGGCTAACTCACTCGTCTCAAAGAGATCGCTCACGGCGGGCGGCTCTCCAACCGACTTCGACCGCTGCATCACCCACAAGCTCTCCATGGCGGACGGCTCTCCAAACCTCTTCAACGACTGCATCTCCCACAAGCCCTCCATGGCGGGCGGCGACGACAACATCCACGGATCAGTCTGTTCACTGCGACTGGCCAGATCTCTACTCAAGCTAACGGAGGCAGGCCCGCGACGAAGCCGATCCAGCCCACCATCTAGACGAGACCGACGGACGGACCGTCGGTGCTGTTTCCGTTCCCGGCGTGGGTTTTCTCTCCACGAGTTTTCCCCACGTCACAGGCACCTGCCTGGGCAAATGCGGGAATCGCGCTTGCATCAATCATCTCTTTATCAGGACCAAACAGAGCCTCGCCAATGATGAGCTTGACTGTTTGAGCCACGGCGGGCGGCGCGTTATCGCACCTACGGCGGGCGGCAACACATCAATCCCACGGCGAGCGTTACTTATTCCGTTCAAGGAACGGGGCGGGCGGGATGTTGGATTCAAATATTCGCGCCCTGCCCAGAGGCCTCTTGGGCAGCCCACTAGATGGCTCTCACCATCACCGTTTCCGCTCTCCCTCTGCACGGGCCCACGCGCCACCCCCTCAAATCAGTACAGTTCCAGCTACCTGTGGAGACGGACGTCTCACGCCTATACAGTGTCACAATAAACGCCATTCTCCACCTCAATCCACCCGTCTCATTCATTTCGAGCCCTCCGCTCCAACAACAACATAAAGACACACTCTTCTATAAATCCAAATCACAAAAATACATAATACGTGATTTGGTAGTACATTACAATATCTGGCTCGAAAGACCATTCTTTAAAGAGCCACTCTCCATGTACGCATAGCATCTAGTTATACAAACTTCCTTTTTAATAAATCTTTTTGCACTCTGTGAGACACTGAACTCATATTAAACCATTTAATCCTCATTATTAAAACCTACCTCACAGAAGGACATCACTACATCTAGTTGGTCCATTGCGCATAGATCCATTTGTATGCTACTTGCAAATCATCACCCCTCATGAATTTGCAGCATACATTTGGATAATACCACCACAAATATCACCAGCCCTACGAAGCAAACATTAACAGCAGTAGCTTCTGGACATGAACAGCAATAGCTTTCGGGTAGTACCCACAATAAACTCTCGACCCATTAAATAGGGCATCCTACTATACAAAAACTAAAGATAAATGATGACCAGCACACGGCCGGACTGATATCTCAACATAACAACAAAGTTTTTTTTTGTGTGTGTTGTGCGAAAGATCAAACGAATCTTTCAAAGCATAGGACCATGTAGCATCACTTAGAAAACTGACCTAGAGGATGCGCAATTAGTTGCAATAAACTATCAAAAGGCTGAAGACACAAAGAAGGCTTTAGAACTACAAAAATTTGTAAGGACCCCTGAAAACAACAAGACACCCATCAACACTATACCTCATACAACACATACCACCCAAGAAGAAAAGAAAAAGGAAATAAAAGGATCAATCCTAGAAGAAGGACCATTTAAAGTAACGAGGGTGACTTACCAACCAGATCGCAGAGTGTGTGTGCAATACCAGGGCGATACGGAAATGACAAAGAGCCATTTCAGGAGTATAGGACCAGCAAATATAATAGAGAATGATGCAAATAAATTCACGATCGAATACCAAATGATGAGGCATGTACAAAAGGCATTAATGGTCGTGAGCACGCCTATACATAGCAAATATGAAGAAGATGACACGGACATCAAAAAGGTCACGAAGGCACCAAGAAATGAAAAACCCACAGGACCAGAACAAAACAAATCACCGACGAGGGAGCCCTTCATACTCTCAAAACCAAAGACTCACAGGGCCCAAAAGAGCCTAAACAGCAGCGAACTACAACGCAACGTAATGACCAGGCTACAACTAGTTGACGAAAAAACACTAGTGGTGAATTATACTGGACCAAGTCACAAGTTGGCACCATACTTTCACAAAATAGGACCCTGTACATTTGAGGAGACATCAAACACATCAGGCCTAGCAGAGGCAGAAATAACATACAGAACAGCAAAGGAAGCGGAAAAAGCCCTAGAAATAAAAGATTATAAATTCTATCAACCGAATTTTTTGATCCCAACATCAAACATAAGGACCAACCCACCAGAACAGTCAAGACCACAAGCTCCAAATAAAAACCAGCGACACGATGATACAGCAGGACTGAGACTGTGTGTACAAATACCCCTGGAAATCACACATGATGAATACATCAATGAATTCACACAATTTGGACCCATTGAATGCATAACTGCTGCGCCAATGAAAGACCAACAAAACGAGGAAAATCCAAAGCATATGGGTTTCATAACATTCTTCACAGAGGAGGATGCCAAAAAAGCCATGAAAGGCTGTGACATGAAGTATGGACCAACATGGGCTACTCCAGCAAGACTAAGAGAAGGAATGGCTCAACAAAGACGAGAACACGATGTCTGCAAGAAAAATGTAGATATTAGATGGTGGAAGGAACACCTGAAAATATGTAGAATTCAAAACGGGGACTTCAAAATTGAACACAAGCTATGCAGGAACTTAATTGAATTTAATCGACGCCTTAATACCTATGGACCCAAAAGAAGAAGATGACGACATTTTCGACAGGCTAAGCCAAGTTAGCCTGTCCACCAACGCAAGCTTTTAAACTAAGATCAATTAGGATTACAATCATTCTCTTTATGTCGATAGACAATTTTTTTTTTAAGGACCAATCATGTTCTCATGGACCAAAACTATGAACCATAATAAATATATTTTTGTAATTTTATAAATGGACCCGGACTTTCTATCATGGACCCATCCTCACATACATATATTTAACTATACGTATGTATTTATATGTAATACTAATATAATATAAGCACAAAATACTAACAAAATGAATTATTTAGATACACGTAAGAATTTTCGAAATGCAATAAGATAAGTTAATCATAATAGCAGCGATTTAATACATAAGATAGAATGTATATGACCAATGGACCACGGACCAAAACCAACAGCAAAGTAAGTGAAAACAACGAACAAAAGGAAAACATAAGAACGTAAAAGTTCAACTAAGATTCATCTCTTTCTAGAAACTCTCTTGGACACTCACATGCATCATAAAAATAAAAAGGATGCCAAATAAAAACACTAAAAGAGAACAAAGCCAAACACATGATAAACATCATATAGATCATGTGTAAAGCAATAACTCTCAAATGACTATATATAGAGAGAGAAAGAATGAACAATGCCAACGCAAAGACATCACAAATAATGCACGTTCCTTTAAAATGGACCCAATACTTTCGTATTATTTCGGCATATTTTATCTTTTCCAAATTTATCTTTTTTAATATATTACCAAGAATGTTGTTATTTACGAGACCATCAAGTACCCGGACCCTTAGGGAACGCGTGGTTTGCCGAGGACGACAAACGTTCTCAAGGGGGGGAGGATGTTATGTGACAACTTTCCCGTGGCTATTATTCGAGATTTTATTTCGAATATAGCTTCGAGAAAGTTCCACATACAAAAAGCATAGCGAGTATTCAAGGCCACTAAAATATCAAGTGACCAAGAATCTCGCTGAGCTAAACACCTTCCCCGCCGACGGCTACTTGCGCGCGTGCGATGCTGCGATTGCAGTTTCGGCGCTTGACCGTTGCCAGGCCCCGTAAGGCCTAATGAGTGCAACAAGCGTCGACGCTGTGACGTAGCGGCGGGGAAATAAAGCTTGGGACAGCGTGGGAGGTCCGGAAGACTTCCGAGCGTCCCCAAGCCAAGCTTCTCTGCACTCCGTGATCGGGCATTGAAGCCGGCGGACCTATAGATTTTTATAATAGATTTCAGTTCAGATTTTAAATTCAGATTCAAATTGTAAATCCATTGTTCGGATAAATACGAGTGTTTAATTCTTTCTTGTTTGGAAGCTATTAATTTCATTTAAATAAAGATTTGGACCAGATAAATACAAGAGTATATTCAATTGTCGTTGTTCAATAAGGGAATTTGCCCGAAGCAAGAATTTTCCATTTTCATTGAGGGAGATTTACTGATTGCTGAACAGGATAAAATCGAGGTAAGAATTTTGACTATTAAAAAATACATGACAGAAAGAGAAAGAGAAAATTCGAGTTTAGTCTGCTGAAATTCAAAGGTTAGACCAACTTTGAAAAGCATTTCCCTGTAGAGGGGAATTGATGCGCAAACTCTCTCGCAAAAATTAATATTTTAGTCAACGGAAAAACCTCTCGGGTTTTTCACGTAACAGTATCCCTCGGGTCCATAGAGTCGTAAGCGCACGGCTGTACGGATCGGGGTCGCTCGTCTCGTTCTTCTCCTTGACCTGTGTACTCACAGTGACCAGGCGAATCTCGAGATGTCGGTTCCGCACGGGCAGGAGTCGGCCGCTGCTTTACCAGGACGTGAGCGTACGACCTGGGGAATCGTCGGCGGGGCTTTAGTTATTTCCTCAGCCCCGTGTGTTCACGGTGGCGGAGAAAACAAGTCCCTTGGGACGGGGGTTCAGGAGCAGGTGGCGACGTCCGGTAACGGCTACATGTGCTCACGTAGACGAGACTCGGCGCTGTTCGGCTGTTCCTGGTTGTCTCGTGTGCTCACGACGACAACTCGAAGTTCCGGGTTCGCTAACACGGTCGTCACGTGTGCTTACGAGGCGACGTCGTCGGCGTCGGTCTATCTCTGGCCGTTCCTTGCGGTAACGTGTGCTCACGATGCCGCCAGGATTTAAGCTCGAGAAGAACTGCCCGGTGCGCCGCGCGACCCGATTTATATAGGTGTGTTCGCGGCGCGCCGCTCGCACCGGCAGTGTGAAAAAAAGAATTTTCTGGTTCGTAAACCTAATATCTCACGATTGAGTGCACCGAATTAGATGAAATTTTGTTTACGTATAGTTCAAGTTATATGGAATAAGGGAAAATTATTGTGGAAGCCCAAAATAGTTTTCCAAGGCCCCAAAATTCTAGGAAAACAGGTTCCTTTTGTAATTTTAGCTACACATTCGATGCCATTTTTATTATTCATGATATATTTTGGAAAAAAAACAATGTTACTTATACATTTTAGCCTACTGAACTTGAATCCAACGAATAATGTTATCAGCGAATTTCCTTTTTTCAGGAAAATTCATTTAAACATAGAACATCGTACATTTCTTGGTAAAAAGACGCATATATAATTACTGACTTTTTTATTTTGATAGAAAGCATTATAAATTTTATAAATTGTTTGGTATTAAACATTCCAAAGGCAAAAAACAAAAGTAAGTATGTAGCACAGCAAATAACTTGCTTTGTCGCCTGAAAAATGTGGTGCGCATTACTTTTTTCGTTAAATTTTTGTTTTATACAAAATTATTACTCATTTAGTACAATCTTAAAAATGAGTTTAGGTATTTATTTGTTCTTCTCACCAAAACCCTTAAACCCCATAACCCTTTAATCCCAAAACCCTTCATCGCTGAGACCCCATAATGCTTAAAAACTTTAACCCTATTTTTCTTAAATCCTAAAACTTTTAAACCCCATAACCTCACATTCCTTTAACCTCTAAACCCTAGAACCTTATGACTCTTTAAATCAATAACCTTATGATCCATTACCCTATCAACCCCTAACTCTATAACTTTATGACCCCATTATCCTATGAATCCCTAAGCCTATAAACCGTATGACTCATTCACCCATGAATCCCTAACTCTATAACTTTATAACCTCTTTACCCTCTCAACTCTTACTCTATAATCTTATGACTCTATCAACCCTTAACACTGTAAGATTATGATGAAATTCTATGTTACATACAGATTTGAGTATACTGAACTTAAATCCAACAAAAAAGTTATTTGCGAATTTTCATCAAGCAATATTCGTTCTCAAGTTTTAATAATTATATATTTAAATATATAAATTAGATGTATAAAGAGTGTTCAATTTATTTTACATGAAACTTTTATTTAAGAATTATCACTATCGTAACCATCATAATTATCACTTTCATCTTTGCTGGTTATGCTTTCTTCACATTCCATTTGATCCCTTTAATGAAAAAAACCGCTGCCAAGTCATTGGCACTTAGCTTCCTCCTATTCTGTTATAGTGGAAGATAATTACATGGGACAATCACCTCATTCTTTGATTTAAATATTCGCATTTTTCTTTTTAGAAAAATGTTCAATTACATAATAGTATATTACTTATTGCTTTGCTCGAGTGGGAGCGACCTATACTTTGTGCACTCGTATCGTACACTTTACCAAAAAAGTTTTGCAAAGTTCGTGCACACGAATTTTTGCGCAATGTGCTTTTTTCCCGCAAGCTATTGAGCATGGGGTAATGCGAATTCTTTTAGCGCGCGGCACAATGAATTGTTTACGTTTTGGTGTCAGTGAAAGAATAAATCGTCGTCTCGTGTAACGTTTTCCTATTACAAAATCTCATGTGTAATTTCGAATGTTTCAAAACTTGATTTTTTAAACTTATTTGGAGGGGGGGGGGGAATCTGCTTTTTATTGGCGACCTTGAATATTAAGAAACTCATTTTTCATTAAATAAGAGGATCCAGCAATTTCCGGACCAAAATTAAAGATGAGAATTTGCAATAGGTTTAATATTACACGAGACGAGGAATTCTTTAAAAACGTCAACAAACCATTCCCGCACGCTATTTACTAATATTTAAAAAGGCATTAATCAAGTTCAATCAATTAAATCAATTTAAAGCTAATTAAATACAATGAATAAATAAGACATTTAATAATAAATAAAAATTTACAAATTTTCTTTTCATTCCGATGACATATGCCATCCCTGGCGCAAAAAATCATTTGATTAATCATTTGATTCATCGAGTGATTAAACAACTGATTTGTTAAGTGATTTATCAAATGATTTATCAAGTGACGATTTGGCGCGATTTATCAATTGATAAATCACTTGATAAATCACTTGTAGAATTTTTGTATATAATTAAATTGCCAGAGATTAGTATTTTACTACAAAACGAATTATAAAAGAGTATATTTAATGAAAATCTAAAAACAATTAAACACTAAAACCGCTGCCAGGTCATTGGCACTTAGCTTCCTCCTATTCTGCTAGTGGAAGATAATTACATGGGACAATCGATCGATCGATCGATCACGTAGTTCCAGAATTATAACAGTATACGTACGCACGCATGCACACAGACAAAACGGACATTTTATAAAACCATGAAAACTCTCAAAATATACTAAGCTTTAATTATCAAATTATATGGTTTAACAAAAATAATAATGTTCAGTCACACAGAGTATACAGGGTGAGAGTTGAAGAATTTGAATCTTAATATCTTTCAAACTAAAAGGTTTCATAAGCTACAAAAAGAACCTAGCCGAAGTGATCAAAAGATCAATCTTTTCCTAAAATTTCAACTCAATTTAAACCTTTTTACTCCCGTAATCGTACGACATAAAAAAACCATTTTTTTTAGTTTTTGATTTTTATCTCAAAAACTAGTCGCCAAAATTGCTTTTTACAACTAGTAGATATCGTTGATTTTTATTGTCATGAATTTTTTCAAGACATTTAACTATTTATTTTTTTAGTTATATATGTTTATCGAAAAATTACCTTTTATATCATAAAAAATGAACAGATCAGTCAATTAGACAAATTTCGGGAAAGTAGACAAATATTATGTTCTTTTAGTACACTATTGTTGATATATTGTATAAATGCTTCTATTATAAAAAAGGCAAAAAATATTTTCAAACTAGACCAATGGCTATAATTGGCCATAATGGTTCAGATTAAATATAAAATGCCTAGGCTCTCAGATTAGAAAATTATGCATGTCAATGTGATTGTAGGGCGATCCGTCGCATAGTTGCCAAATTTATGCGCGGCTGATATACGTCTAACACCACACTACAGCACCACACACACACAACACAAACACAACAACACAAACACACAAACACCACACCAACACACTCACAACACACACGACACCAACACACACACACCACAGCCAGCGCATCGGACCTTTTCTAGAACGATAATGTTGAATCTCACACTCTAAATGCGTTTCCACGAAGTATTAGCAAAACTGAAAATTTTACTATTACAAAGCTTCCTCTTGAGGAGGAAGCAAAATTTACGTTAATACATTAATTGAATTATTAATTTGTACTGCTTTTAGCTTATTGGGCTAAAAACAAATACTAGAAAACGCATATTTTCTTATTTTGAACACATTCAAATTTAGTATGAAACTGATTTATTTATTTACGTTTCGTTTGTATGAATTACTCATTGTCTTATTCAAGTCTTTATCTTTACGTTTTTCAAAGGTGATTTATTTAATGTATGTCAACGGATTTGAAGAAGACGACGAATTAGTCGTCGAAACGAGGCCTAGTTTAATAAAACTGAGTATTGAATTGATTTCAGATATAGCATTAGTAATATTTATATGGAGATAAGAATAATTATATAATTGAAACTTTTTGATTGAATATAACAAAGCTACTTTAAAAAACAGTAGAGGGATAAGAATTATTGTTTTAAAGCTGAATAAAAATGTTTCTTACCTGTCCATAAAATATTTTTTCATTTCTTGTGTGAATGGGTGTTTCTGCTGACCTTTTAATCGATTTTGAATGTATATCAATGAAATCAAGGGATCTGTTAGATATACAGCTCGATGAAATGTATCTATGATTCGTGCTTCTCTGCTAGTTTGACGTGGGTGGCAGACCAAATTTTTTCGATAAAATTTATGCCACGACTCGCTTGCGTCTTCAGAGTAATATGCCAACTTTGACCACGAAACAAATTATCGAGATAGCTTTTTTAAAGTCAAAAGTGCCTGCATTGTTTCTAAAACGGGACACGATCATTTTATAACCTAGAAAAATACACCTAGTTTTGAAAGTTTCAAAAAAGCCATTTTTGGTTTTGGAAAAAATATAGTTCAATTCTATGAAAAATTTTAAAAGATAAAGTATTCTTACAATTTTTTTGTAATTTTGCTTCTTTACCGAGTTAAAAATCGATTAAAATGCCAAATTTTAGTACGAAATTTACTAGTTATATGTCCAACATAAATCATATATTTTAGCTCAGCAGGGAAGCAAAATGACAAAAACCGCCAAGAATACTTTCTTTCTTAAAATTATTATAGAATTTAACTATATATTTTTCAAGCCCATAGATGCTCTGCTTGAAGACTTCAAAAATTACATGCATATTGTAGATTATTATTTATGTAGATAAAATCGTCGACTGCCTCGAAAATTGTAACATAGTGTTTCATCATAAGGATAGAGGGATAGGAGTACATAGGAGTACATAAGATAATAGGGTTATAGGTTAACAAAAAAATAAATGTGCACCACATTTTTCAGGCGACGAAGCAAGTTATTTGCTCTGCTACATACTTACTTTTGTTTTTTGCCTTAGGAATGTTTAATACCAAACAATTTATGAAATTTATAATGCTTTCTATCAAAATAAAAAAGTCAGTAATTATATATGTGTCTTTTTACCAAGAAATGTACGATGTTCTATGTTTAAATGAATTTTCCTGAATAAAGGAAATTCGCTGATAACTTTATTCGTTGAATTCAAGTTCAGTAGGCTAAAATGTATAAGTAACATAGTTTTTTTCCAAAATATATCATGAATAATAAAAATGACATCGAATTTGTAGCTAAAATTGCAAAAGGAACCTGTTTTCCTAGAATTTTGGGGCCTTGGAAAACTATTTTGGGCCTCCACAATAATTTTCCCTTATTCCATATAACTTAAACTATACGTAAACAAAATTTCATCCAATTCGGTGCACTCAATCGTGAGATATTAGGTTTACGAACAAGAAAATTCTTTTTTTCACACCGTGCGCCGCCTGGTACGTCGCCGGTGAGGTGCGAGTTGACTCTCGCGCTCGTGCGGACTGGCCTTTCGGTTGGTGCGCGCGCGCGCTCACTTCGCTACGTACGGACTCGCCTTTGTTCGCTGCGCGCGCGCGCTCGCTGGCGTCAGCTGATTGACTCGGGGCCGCGTTTACTTGTTTTATGTGCGAGACTTGCGTCTCGTCACAAAATAATATATTAATTTTAAATGAAAAAAACTTACCAAATCAATGATGCGCCGCCGAGGATACTGTATAAATATTTTTTTCAGTTTTCAGTTTTCAGTTCACTTTTTTCACACAAAAAACACTTAAAAAACGCCTAATAACAAAAAAAACTGTTTTTCTGATACTATATTAATTATTAGAAAAAGTTGAAAAAAGAAAAAGAGACGCACAATGAGTAGTGTAAGAGGAGGAGGAGGAGGGAGAGCCAGGAAAAATTTGAGAATGTTTATTACGCACCACCACATTCGGCAGCATACGCCGGTGTTGAAAAACTTTTTCAAGCTACACGCGGGAAAAACACAACAAGAAGAAAAAATGGTAATTAAAAGAAAAAAAATTTCATCGCGAAAGTGTTGTGGAGTGGCTTGAGAGTCAAGATGCGTATAATCTACATCGATCCGTTAGACGTCGATTTGCACGACACAGCTGTAATGTGCGAAATTCAGATGATTTGTGGGAAGCTTATCTAATGGATTTGAGATCTCTGAAAACTTACAATGACGGCTACAGTTACATTCTGACGGTAATCGACGTCAGCAAATTTAGTTGGTTGGAACCGATCAAGGAAAAAACTTCGAGAAACGTCGCTGAGGCTTTCTCGCGTGTGTTTTCAAAAAGCAATGGTCGTCAGCCAATATGTCTTCAGACAGATAAGGGCAAAGAATTCATTAATCGTGAGACACAGCAAGTTTTGCGCGACAATGACATTATTCACAGAGTTGCTCGCAGTCCGGATACAAAGGCAGCGATCGCAGAGAGACTGATACGGACAGTTAAGGAGCGAATTGGGCGATATTTTACCCACAAAAATTCACGGAGATACATCGATGTATTGTAGAACATAATAGCGGCTTACAATCACAGTAAGCACTCGGCGACAAAGATGACACCGGCATCTGTGACTGTGTGCAACGTTGCCAAAGCACGGGAGAATTTACAGCGTAGCTACGATAAGAATGGTCATAAGCCGATGAGACCCAAGTTCAAAGTCGGTGAGCTGGTTTGCGTCAGTCGTGCAAGATCCGTCTTTGACAAGGGTTACGAGAGAGGCTGGACACTGGAATTATTTAAAATCACACAGATTTCTCTGACACATCAACCACCTGTCTATCATTTGCAAGATTTGTCAGGCGAAGACATAGACGGTTGTTTCTATACTGAGGAATTGAGCTGAGTTCGGAAGGAACTGGACGCTGCATCGTTTGAAATAGAAAATATTTTGCGTAGCAGAGGTAAGGGTCGTTCAAAGGAGTACTTTGTCAGCTGGAAAGGTTATCCGGAAAAGTGCAATTCCTGAATTCCATTCAATTTCCTATTTCTCAGAAAACATTACAACGCATTATGTTACACAGTTGCCACAACAGATCAGATTACAAGGTTGATGGCTAGTCGCGCTCACTGAAGTTCAAATACCTTTCACATTCCAACACGTGCCATCTGAAAAGGAGAAGAGAAAAATTTCTCTCAAATGAATACCCCCCACAAGACTTGGGACAAATGAGACGAGAGTGGAAAATTTTACAATCATGGAATCACTTATTCGTACGGGGAATTATAAAGATGTCCTCACTCTAGTTGAGGAAATAAATAATTTAGAATGCATCCGTGGTCATTCAAAAGTGACAGTCAAATATGGTGGCTATGTGACGATTAACAGAGTCTGTGCAAATACCAGCTGCTCTCAGTTCAGTCACGAGCTTTACTTTTCGAAAAAAGTGAAAAAAATTTGTATTTGAAAAGGGTAGACAACAATCTATACATTTTGTTGGTAATTAATACGCAATAGAGTCGGATAGATCTGCTGGACTATGCAACGGACTATGCACAGATCTCTGCACATTATTTTCGTAAGGGGACTGTCATTTCACAAGTGTGATTTTAAATCAGCACAGCTAAATTACAATACAAAATTTTTTAAAGCGTTTAACTTGACTCGAATTGCAAAATTAACTAACTAAACTAGAAACTTTCAACCAAATTAAGAAATTAAACTCTAACAAAATAATTAATACCTAATCGCGAGCTACTGACTCTAACAGTGTGAGTGTTGTGTGTGTCTTCAGAGACGACAGGAGCTCTTCACTCTTGATCAGAAGAAGCCTTAAGCCGCGAGTGAACCTTCTCAGTGTCATCGTCTATGGGCAGGTAGATTAACTTCACAACTGGCCGTTGCACCTCCGAAGTAGCAGTCTTAACCGTGACCACTCGAACTTGACCATCTCGTCCAGGATGCACCTTCATGACCAGTCCCATGGGCCAATGAGCCGGAGGGCTGAGGTCCTCCTTCAATAAAACCATGTCGCCTTCGACCAGCGAACGACTGGGGTGCAGCCACTTATTACGACGCTGCAGATGATGCAGCACCTCCGACTGCCACCTGGACCAGAAGTGATATCTCATAATTGAGAGTTGACGCCAACGGCGAGTCCTAGAACCTAAACCTATCTCATGATAAGGCTCCGGCAACACCCTCAGCGGTGTGCCGATCAAAAAATGACCTGGAGTGAGAGCAACCAAGTCAGTGGGCACTGAGCTAAGAGGACTCAACGGCCTCGAGTTTAAGCAGGCCTCTATCTGAGCCGCCACCGTCGCCATCTCCTCGAACGTTAAAAGAGTCTCTCCAACAACTCTCCGAAAGTGATGCTTGAAGCTTTTTACCGAAGCTTCCCAAAGTCCGCCGAAATGCGGCGTTCGAGGTGGAATAAATAGCCATTTAGTATTGTCCTTTGTCAGAGCCTCAGCAACCTCATAAAAGAACGACGAAGCCTCCTGAAACAATCGATCTAATTCAGTCGCAGCTCCCTTAAAGTTGGTACCGTTGTCGCTCAGCAAGACCTCTGGAATTCCCCGTCTGGCACTGAACCGTCGAAAAGTCAGACACCACCTCGATGTGCACGGCGCGAACTACCATACACACGAAAATACAGATATAGCCTTTCGTGAACTTAGCTCCTCGTTCGAAAACAAGATGGGAAATGGTCCTGCGTAGTCAACTCCAGTTGCAAGAAATGGCCTTTTTGGGGCCACACGAAACGCTGGAATCGGTGCCATTTGATGCTGCAATGGCTGCGCGGCATATCTAATGCAGTGCAAGCATCTCCTGTAAACGCCTTGGATGATTCTCATTCCTCTGAAAATTCAATAAGTTCGGTAGATCATGAGCTGCACTCCTCCGTGCATCGTGTCTCGATGCACTTTTTCCGCGTACCTTTTTACCAACCAGCTGGACCCAGGCAAGACAATTGGATGATTCTCATTGTAAAGCAGCAACGAGTTCTGCAAACGTCCTTCAACCCTGAGCAGACCTCTCTCACAAATAAAAGGAGCCAAGTGGAGTAGTGGGCTGCGCGCGTTTAATCGCTGACCACTCCTGATTAATCGAATCTCCTTCCCGAAGTGCAGTGCTTGAATTTAGCGGGTCAACCCCACTCGAGCCGAGTCCATCTCCTCAGTAGACAAAGATCCAGCACAGCGATTTGGCTTAGGTTGTGCTGCATTGAAGCGGCATCTATAACAAAACGCAATAATCCGTACTACCTTACTGTAACTGGAGAACATTTCTAGGTACATCAGCGATGGCAATTCCTCCTCTTGCTTTACCAACTCCTCGATCGCCACCTGAGCCTGCACAGTTGCATCGTCCGTGCGACTCGGTCTATCCAGTGCTTTCCAATTTGTCCTGATCCACTCAGTACCCTCCCACCACAAAGAAGACTGCATCAACCGAGGGAAGTAAAACCTCTGGTCGCACAATCGGCTGAGTTATCCTCCGACTTTACATGTCTCCATTGCACTCCAGGCAACGTAGTTACGATTTGACTGACTCTGTTGGCAACAAAAGTTTGCCACTTCGATGGATGACTGTCCAGCCAATCCAGCACCACTTTCAAATCTCTCCAACAATGAACAGCTGCAGGCTTCAATAACACACCATCCAGCAAGTGCTTTAACAGCCTGGTTAGAAGCACAGCTCCACAGAGCTCAAGCCTCGGCAAACTCTCAGTCTTGATCGGTGCGACTTTAGTCTTGGCCATAATCAACGTATCTCGTTCTCCAGGGACCACAATGTAGGCTGCAGTGACGTACGCCCTTAGTGACGCATCGGAAAATCCATGCAGCTCCCAAGCCGCGTGTGTAGTCGAGCCAAACCACCTCGGTATTCGAACCTGTGCTAGTTCTGGCAAGTCAGCCCTCAACGAATGCCACTGTTGCAACAAGTCTCTATCCAAGGGCGAGTCCCAATCCACACCATGAATACACAGGTCCTGTAACATGAGCTTAGCTCTCACCAAAACAGGAGCAAGCCATCCCAAAGGATCAAACAGTTTTGTCATCTCAGAAAGAATAACTCTCTTCGTCACGGTCTTTGGCGTTGCTGGCAAACTAACCTCGAAACGAAATGAATTGCCAGTTGGCATTCACTTCAAACCTAGCGTCGACACCGCCTCATCCCAATCTGGCGACAGCTCCTTTTGTTTCTCGACCTGGATATCTTCTAATATCTCCGAGCGATTTGATGCCCATTTACCTAGTTCCATGCCAGCCGAAGCGAGCAATGCTACGAGCTGATTCCTGATGTCAATCGAGTCCGAAACACTATCAGCCCCAGAGAAAGCATCGTCCACGTATATGTTGTGCCGCAGTACTTGTGCAGCGAGTGGAAACTCTCTACATCCCTCTTTTGCAAGTTGCAACAAAGTGTGGATCGACAAATATGGATCAGATTTGGTGCCGTAGGTAACGGTTAATAAACGAAAATCTTCGATGGGCTTTGACACGTCGTCCCTCCAGACAATTCTCTGATAATCAACGTCGTCGGGATGAACTCGTATCTGTCTAAACTCTTTTACTATATCCGCCGTGAAGACAACTGCGAGACAACGCCAAATAGAAATGATGAGAGTCACGTCCGACTGGAGCTTCTGCCCAGTCAACAGTACATCGTTAAGCGAAACTTCCCCGTAAGATCCATTAAACACTACTCTAAACATTCCGTATGGTCCAGCCTCGACTGAATAAATCGGATGATGTGTAAAATAGAACACATTCTCCGAGCGATGAATGCTAGTCACTCTTTCCATATGTCCTAACCTCAAATAGTCGCCCATGAATTTAGTATGCGCTGCATTTAGCTCAGCGTCCTGAGCTCGACGCTTCTCTGAGCGGAGCAAACAAGCGACAGCAACCTGCCGTGTATGTGCGAATGAAACTTCTTGGAGTTTTTCCGAGAATGGCAATCTAACCACAAATCTATCGTCAGGGTCCCTGTAAACGGTCGAGGTGAAATATTCCTCACAGTATTGATCTTCTTTAGACAATACTCTAGATGAACAAACTTCTTCGATGCTCCAAAACTTTTCCAAAACAAGCGAGAGAGAAGGCTCAATACGAGCATGACACACCTGGGACTCCGATTCAATGGACTTTCCACCCGAGGAAACTTTACCTGTCAAAATCCAGCACAATACAGTAGACTGTGCAATAGGCTCATTCATGCCTCCCACTCTCAAACCAGGTCGAATAATCGCTGCGTAGACGTCAGCGCTCAACACAAAGTCTATTCTCTGTGATTTAGCAAAATCAGGATATGCAAGTTCTAGGTCCTTGATATGTTCCCTCCATAGATGTTCTACTTCTTCCCGTGGCATAACACCAATCACCTTATTCAAAACTAACGCCCTGAATTCAAAGCAGTAATCTACGTCCAGCCTGGACCGCAAGCACAGAGAAACCTCACCCTTGGACAATGCTGCTGAGCCAGCTCCAACTCCAATAACGGAAATTGAGACTGGCTTAACTTTACTCGACAAACTTTGTACGATCCTTAAGGACACAAAGGAGACTTCAGCACACGAATCTACCAAACAGCGTGCAGGAACTGAATTACCATCAGTGGCCTGTAACAGGACCTTGCCTGTGGCCATCAGCCGAGTCCTGCCAACCACCGCCGTATGCACCTCAACGTTAGTGTTCGCCGAGTCATCGGAGTTCGATGTTTTATCCTTCTCTGTCCTCGAATTTTCCCCTAGCTTTCGCCTATTCATATGAAGCTTAGTATGGTGTTTGCCCTTACAAATGGCACAACGAAGATTAACATTGCAATCCGCAACGAATTGTCCTTTTTTCAAACAATTAATGCAAAGCCTAACTCGCTTGCAAAATTCAAAACGAGCAGACGTGCTCATCTGGTACAATTTGTAGCAATCAGCCAGTTGGTGCGCACCTTTGCACTCGACACACTTGAGCGACCTTTTGCTACCAGCCTTGCCTGAATACGTGGCAGCTGCGTTAGCGGAAACTGATCCTTTCCTCAATGAGCGATTGAACCCTGAACTTTTAGGATTATCTAACGTTGGAGAGTCTGGACAAATATCCAGCTTACTATCCAACGACTGGGAGCGAGATTCTATAAACGAGGTCAAACTACTAAAGGTGGGAAACCCATCAACCGATTCCTGCGAGATGCGCCAGCTTTTAGCTGTTTTCTCGTCCAGCTTCCTTTCCACCAATTACACCAACCAACTGTCCCATTCCTTGACTGGACATTTTACATCGGTGAAAACCTTCAATGCTACCTCAGCAGCGTCCAACAATCTAACCATTTCGTTAGCAGATTCCTCCTTTGCCGGTTTCAATTCGATAAGCATCTCCATATAGGTATGCGTTCGCGCAATCGGATTATCCTACCGACGAACCAACTTGTTCCAGGCAACCTCGAAGCTAGATCCGGTAATCGCAAGACCTTTCAAGCGTGCGCCGCCGCACCCTCCAACGAATCTAACAAATATTGCATTTCGAGTGCAGGAGTCATGATCTTATTCTTAACCATAGATGTGAATTGTTCCTTAAAGGACTTCCATTCTGTCTGTTTTCCGGAGAATTTAGGAATGTGAAGTTTCGGCATGCTATTTAACTCAGACGCTCGAAATTCGCGTTCGATCGCAGCAGTCTGCGCGTCAGATGTTATGTTGTTACGTTCTGGATTCACGGGTCGATCGGTCGATCTACAGCCTCAAGCTCAGCTAAACATGCCATCAAGTCTGCCTGTGCGCTTATGTAGGCACACTCCGTGGCAATGAATTCATCGTTCTCGAAATATTCCTGATCCTGAAACTTCTCCTTTTTACCCTGCAACTCCATATCTCGATCGAGGAAGTCGCTCCAATACGTGTCCAGCAACCTCAATCGCGTTTGAAGAGTGTGCGCGTTCAGCGTACCCGCCTTTTTTGTATTAATCATAAAGTTGACGATATATTTGGCCCGACGACGTTGCCCAGACAACGTTTCCAAATCTGTGGCCGATGTCATGATACACAAAGCTGCCAACAGACCGACGAATAAAGTTAAAGTGAAGGAGGAGGAAGGAGAAAAACAATTTTTTCAGCGTATAACGCAAAACCTCGACTACAATACCACACCACTTAGAGAGAGAACGAGCGATGACTCCAAAGAAACGCACCAAAAGCGCGCGAAAAGCTGACGCTGAACGCCGCAGGTATGAGTAGTAGTAGTAGTAGTAGAGAGAGAGAGAGAGAGAGAGGGAGAGAGAGAGAGAGAGAGAGAGAGAGAGAGAGAGTGAGAGAAAGAGAGAGAGAGAGAGATTTAGATAATTTTTATTGATGTACATTATGTTGTACAAAATTATTAATTCAAGTAATAAGTTGAATAGCTGTTCATTGATGAAAGGGCGGTGAATGAGTGTGAGAGTCATGGAGGCGAGAGATGGGTGACGAATGCTGTTTGGAGATGTTATGTACTCTCTTGTGCGAGTAAGTAGCGCTTAGCTTGCGTTTTGAACTGAGTGATAGATCTATTGTCACGAAGATGAGATGGTAAGGAGTTCCAGAGGTATGAGGCACTGATATGGAATGAGTTCCTCAGTGTCTCTGTGCCGAAGGGGGGGATGTCCAGGGCAGTCACCTCACCCCTCACAGGACGGAGTGCGACGTGGAAGTCAAAGAAGGCCAAGATGTACGATGGTGTGGCAGTGTTGAAAAGTTTTCTGAGAAAACAGGCCGCAAAGTACTTCCTACGCCCGGCGGTGGTGAGCCATTGCAGTTCACGTCTGTAGGGGGTGATGTGCTCGTCCCTCCTTACACCAAAGATGTAACGTATTCCTGTGTTCACCAGTCTCTGTAGTTTAGTGTCAAGTTCTTGAGTAAGGTCACAGTATACTAGAGAGGAGTAGTCTATTATAGGAAACAGCAGTGCTTGCACGAGATGTTTGCGCAGCTCTTGGTTGGTGCTCTTTCTGAAGAAGTATAGCCTATACATTAGTGAATGAGCACGTTTACACAGTTGTGTGACGTGCTCTTTCCAGTTCAATTTAGAATCGAGCACCACTCCCAGACTGCGCACAGACGATTGGTATTCGACCTGGGCTCCCCCTATATTGATAGAGGTGTTAGCGACATTTGGTAAAGCGTTAATGTAGTGGGGGGAGCCCAGGACGATCGCCTGTGTTTTAAGATCGTTTAGCTTTAGATGCTTTTGTGCAGCCCAACCTGTAATCCTCTCGGCGTTAGCTGACATCTTCGCAGAACAAGAGTCGAGCTCCTCAAGGTGGCATTGGCTGTAGATTTGCAAGTCATCCACGTAGATGAGATGTGATACATCGGGATCCAGGCAGAACTGATGTCGTTGATGTACAGGGAGAATAGCAGAGGACCCAGGACAGATCCCTGCGGTACTCCCGTGTTGAGAGGGCGAAAGGTGGAGAGCTCGCCGTCATCACCAACGACTGCCTGTTTTCTGCCTGTGATATATGAGGCAACCCAGCGGATAACTTGCTTGGAGAAACAGAAGTGTGTTAGCTTTCAAAGAAGGTTGACGTGACATACAGTGTCAAAGGCTTTACTGAAATCGAAGAGAAGAAGAAGAGTTACCTTCTTGTTATTAATGCCACGCCTGACTTCATCCGTTAGCTTGAGTAGGCCGGACTGAGTGCTGTGGCCTGTGCGAAAACCAGTTTGCAAATCGTCCAGAAAAAGCCTGAACTCAAGGTACTCAGAGATTTGCTTATGCACAGGCCACTCCAGCGCCTTTGACAGAAAGCATAGAAGAGAGATCGGACGATAGTCAGTTAAAGATGTAGGAGAGCTGACTTTGTTTAGTGCGTGCACTAATGACTTTTTCCAGTCAGAGGGGAAGCACGACTCGCTCAATGACAGGTTAAAAATATGACGAAGAATGGGAGCGAGTACTGACAGGGCCTTGTGAATAACAACCTGTGGGATGCGGTCGCTACCTCTGGCCTGGGAGTCAAAGTGCGTTATTGCAGCTAAAACGTCCGATTCCTTATCTCCCTTGAATTAAAGTGTTCGGGGGTGTTCAGACTCTCGAGCCCTTGCAGGTAGTCCGCAACGTCAGGGGCCAGCGGATCGGTGGAAATTCCGCTAAAGTGCCTGTTTAGGTCTTCAGGAGAGAAACGAGAGGGAGGTGATTCCCTGGAGGTGGTGATTCCAAATTTCTCTAGCTCTCTCCAGATCTCACCGGCGTNGGTCTTCAGTAGAGAAACGAGAGGGAGGTGATTCCCTGGAGGTGGTGATTCCAAGTTTCTCTAGCTCTCTCCAGATCTCACCGGCGTCAGTCAGAGACGCCAAGCGTGAATGATAATAATTCAGCCCGGCATCCTCGACCTGCCGATGAGCGTCATCCCTAGCTAGTCTATAGAATAGCAGGTCTAAGGGGAGACGCGATCTGCGAAAACGTCGATAGAGTCTGTCCCGTTCTTTCACAAGGTCACGAAGAGCCGTGGTGAACCACGGGTGACGTTTCGTTCGTGGGGTCACTGTTCGTAATGGGGCGAGATGGTTTATGGCGTTAGTCAAGTTAGCGTTCAACAGTGTGATGCAGTCGTCAAGTGATGATGTAGCGAGCAATGACCAGTCGCACGCACCAAAGAAGTCCCTTAGCTTCTCGGCGCCGATGCCTTTGTAGTTTCTGTAAGAGTAAGTTTGAGGTGCGTGTAGTGGAATCTGTACGTCGAGTGTGGCCGTTATACGGTCATGTCCGTTAATAAATCGTATGTCGGTCTTCCAGTGTGCGAGCAGGCGATCCTGCCCGTCAATTAAGCAGAGTTCAAGCCAGGTGTCGGAATCCTGTTTGTGGTGCGTTGCACCATAGGGAACCGAAAGAAGTGAGTTCTCATCTTTGAATGACCTGATGAAATTGGCATCCTCAGAAGAGGAGAGCTGATCAGCGTTGAAATCACCCATGACAAGTTTAGTGGAGTAACAGTGCATGTGCGTGGTTAGTTTTTCCATAAAGTCACTGTCCTGGATGAAAGGGGCATGGGATNCATAAAGTCACTGCCCTGGATGAAAGGGGCATGGGGTGGTCGATATACAACGCCGACGAAGATAGGGTTAACTCCCCTCGCTGAGACCTCACAGAAGAGATACTCAGGCTTCCCTGGCCTGCCCAACCAAGTGCCGTCGGATGAAGTGATGATTTTAGCTGTGAGAGAGTTGTGTATGTAGAGGGCCACACCTCCGCCATTCCGGTTTCTGTCTCGTCTGAGTAGTATGTAGTTGTCCATGACAAAATCAAAACCATCCAAAGGGATGGTTTTGATTTTGTCATCTAGCCAGGTCTCAGTTACAGCAATTACGTGAAAGAAGGGACGAGTAGACAAGAAGAGCCTAACCATCTCAATGTGACCCGTGAGAGAGTTAGCATTGAAATGGCAGGCCCTTAGTCCCTCGGACAGAGTTACCTTGGATGATGAAGATGTTGATTTAGATGACGATGAAGGTGGCGAAGGACGAATGATGTGTGTGTGTATAAGCGACGTCCTCTTCAGTGGATGATGGTGCTGTTGTTGTTGTTGTTGCTGCTGCTGTTGTTGATGGCTGGAGGGATCTTGGCTAAAAAAGCGTCCAGGTCTTCCTCACAGCTGACGATGGTGGCCCTGTCCGAGTTGTTGGGGGGCCGGACGAGGATGGTACCGTCCCTAACGTAGGACCTGCATCCTGANGGACCGGACGAAGATGGTACCGTCCCTGACGTAGGACCTGCATCCTGGTCTACTCTTGACCTCCTGTCTGGTCCTGACACGCAGTTTATGTATCTCTGGAGGAAGCAGCTCGTTAACGTTGATTAGCCCCTGATGGTTTGGAGCCCTTACCTCCTCCAGGATACCTGCGTCGAGCTCTGCCGTGTGCAACTTGCCCTTCCTTAGCTTCGCTCTGATGGTTGAGCGAGCGAGGGCATGAGTAGAGAGGGTGACAGCAATCGGTGGAAGTCTGCTGTCAGTGGCCTGGGTGTCAGCGGCCACATTCACTCTTCCCATGATTCTTGCCCCGGCTATGTCCCTTTTGAGGACCGTGGGGTCAAGGGCAGACACCACAGAGTAGGCCAGCAGGTCGATAGAAGTTTTCCTTGTGTAGCGCAGCCCTGTCAGAACAACGACGTTGTTGTTGGTGTTCCCCTGCTGCTGCTTGATCTTCAGCAGCTCCCTTCGGAGACTAGCAATTTCCGAAGGGACAGTGTTAGCAGGGGGAACGTTGTCGGACGAGGTGTGTTGAGGGGACTGCGCAGGAGGGGGCCTGGACGACAGATCTTCAACTTGTGCCCTTAGCTCCAAGATCGTCTGCTCAGCATTTGTAATGCGAGTTTGGAGCAAGGGCAGGTCGTCCAGGGCGATGAGTCGGTGCTCCAGTAGACCCAATCTCGTCTCTAACCCCGAGAGTTTGCTGGAAGTATCTCTCAAAGACTTCGCCGCCTCATCTTGCCTCGCACGGATGTCCTTTATTGCTGCAAGGATGTCCTGCAGGGTGACGTCCTTCCTTGCAGTGGTTGTTGTTAATGGACGCGCCGGCGATTGGTTGCGCGAGGTGCTAGTCGATGAGGGCGCTGATGTTGCTTTGGTCCTCTTGACAGTCCTCTGCAACGTGCTGGCGTTAAGTGAAGCGTCTAGTTTCGCCCTGCTGTTTAAGTCAGCACACGTTGCACACGCGAGCGTCGGGACGCCTTTCACCACCACAGAACGAAAAAAAGAGAGATAGAGAGAGAGAGAGAGAGAGAGAGAGAGAGTAAGCCAATATGGTCGCCTACTTGCGCGCGCGAGCCGATGCGCGCCAAGGTACCACTACACTATCAGCGAGCGAGGGAAAATGTCGTTGGTCGTTGCGCAACAGCGCGCGGCCGTGCGAAATACACGTACGAAGAAGAGAGAGATTCAACTGTACGAAGCGTTGCCGCGTAGAGCTAACGCTTCGCTATACGCGCGAAGCTGTTGCCGAGCGGCCGAGAAGAGCGACTATGATTTGCATTAATGCATTTCAAAACTATATTTGTCACGGTAAAAAGTTGTGTATTTAAAATATCTACAACTTTTGCATTCAGCGTTTTCATGTAAAATTCATAACAATTCATTTTCACAATAAATAACTGATTTAGTGCTTAAGAAAACAGCTAAAAAAACTATTTTTGGCTGCTTACTCAAGTTAAAAGCATTTTCACGCTTCGGTGTCAATAGAAAAAGTTGTATTTTTTGAAGATCTACAACTTTTCTATTTAACTTTTTTTCGTAAAACGCACAGATTTCGAGTTACAGTTAAATAACTGATTTTTCGCTTAAAAAAGCAGCTAAAAAAACTATTTTTGGCTGCTTACTCAAGTTAAAAGCATTTTCACGCTTAGGTGTTAATAGAAAAAAGTTGTATTTTTTGAAGATCTACAACTTTTCTATTTAACGTTTATTTTTGTAAAATGCTTAGATTTCGAGTTAGAGTTTAAAAACCGTTTTTAGTGATTGCTGAAACTTATGAGACACGGTGTCATGGTTTAAAATCATCTATATGAGCTACACAAAAATTTTTTCCAAGTTTTGGACTATAAACTAGATTTTTAAGTGGCGTCCCGATCGACATTTTCAGTTTGGCAAATAAGGGACACCCTACTGTACATCAATATATTTTAAGCGCGATACACAGCAGTTTTTGTCAGCCGAGATCTTTTATTGAGCGGGTGGGTTCAGTCAAAAGGTGAGGTGCAACAGAGGGAAAAATCATGCGAAAAACAAGCGGTTTATGCTATTACTGTTTTCGTTATTCAACTTCTCATTCGCATTTACAGTACAATTTACTCATTAATCTAGACACACTGAATTTCCGCAAAACCAAACAAAAGAAGATAAATAGCCAAAACTGCCGATTTTCGTCCCGAAACCGAATACACACACACCTAAATTCTCATTCACGCTGGTCGTACGGACCCCCCGGCACTCCGGAATCCGTGCATCAAGTAGCGATCATGTCTATCCCCGGACGACTCTCAACTTGCACCTGCCACGCTGAACGCCTTGCAGCATTAGGGTACTACCTGAACCCGGAATGCCTGAACGCGGCCGACCCTTCCCAGACACACTTCACGTACCGATTAGACCCTGTCCATGCCTCTACTACCTGAGATTGTAGACAGCCGTCAAGGACAAGAATACTACTCGCTTCTGACCGGCTGCTTGTAAATTGTACCAGACCGTAGCTGGCACGCGCCGTCCACTTTAACAAACTACACGAATACGTACTTTTCCTCTAGCTTTTTTTCTCGAAGCGAATGACGCTAGACTACGACACACTGTAGAATCACCGACCATGTCCCGTACTTTCAACCAAAATCAACTAGAAGATGTTCAAGGAGAAAAAGCAACTAACCTTTGTTTAGCGAGGATTGATTGACACGTCCATCCTGGACGAGAGCTGGCAGGCAAGAGAGCAAGTGCAGTTCCTTGTTCAAGCTCGTGGCCTGCGCCAGCAAAAACGGAGGCCGCTGATTGTCTCTCTCGCGCCGTCGCTATCTACGAATTCCCGCGCCTCTTACTAGGCCCCGTGAGCGTTCGCGTTTCGATTGCGTTTAAACACGTTACACATACACACACACTTTCAAGAAACTGTTTCCCGCTTACAGTGAGCTCAAGTAGCTTCACGCAAACTCTCGTTTTCTCAATTCAGTTTGACCGGTGACCCTATAAATAAATTTTTAGAAATGTCGTGCAATGTTGCGCTTATTTACGGCTTTTTGCGACAGTAAGAATTATTGTGAGCAAGGCCGTATTTAATTCAGACGCCAGGCCTTGATATTTTTCCGGCCTATTTAAGACTCCCTCTCCGAGGAGATTCAACTATAAATAACGCGTGCGCGAGGAATAAAAGGGTCTCACGACCACTACAATTTGTATTCAACACCGAATCTTTATTTTAAAGCACGCTTCACAACTCTTACACAAACTTCTCTCGGCAGAACGGCGGAAAAGACAATGCGCAATTATCGTACACTTTGCAATAGTACCTTCTTAAAGTAAGAAACTTTTCTACGAAAATTCGTCTTTTCTCTCGTACTGCGATGGCTCGTGCTCTGAAAAACGCCCGAAAAAACTCGAAAAATGCACCGAAGGATGTGATCGTGGCTGCGGCTCGGACACAAGTTGCCGAGTCTCACTGCGCGCAGCACCGCGAGAACTCACGTCGTACTAGTGCATGCGCAGATGCGATTCACACACTTCAAACTCACTTTACAAGCTTTCAGATAGAAGTTTTCGGCTCATATTTACACACTAAGATTCTTACACCCTACTACATCTAATCATACCATTCCGCTAAAAATTTCGATTAATTATCGAGTCTCATACATCCACACCCTCTCACGCATACACATACTGTTCGTGCTATGCATAAGAGCGCTCGCTGCGCCGTGTTCGTCGCTCCCCCTCCCAACCACTCGCTTGCTCTTGTAAGCTGCGTCTGCTAATCCCGCTTGTTCTCAGCGTGTGTGTGTGTTCTTTGACATGGGTGACGCAACGACGACACTCTATGCCACAGCGGTGCGGGTAAAGTACGGTATGCTCTTATTTTTTTCTCTCTTTCCTCCAAGTCAACGTCAGTGGTTTTGGCTACGAGACACCGTTAGATTAATTATTTATCGTGGTACTAGCCGATCGTGGTAGGAAAGAGTGAGAAGGGCTACTGCTTAGACGGTCACCCCGTCGCAGTCGGAGCGGTTTGATCGGACTAAGAAGTGATATAATTTTCTTCTTGTTCAGTGTCCTCTGACACTGATCTACTTTCCTCATAAGCGATTCAATTTCAATTAATTAACGTAAGGTACGTCAAATCTTAGCAGCATCACTGCCGAATCGATCCTTACTTTTGAGTATGATAGGGCCATTGAGAGGTTCAGTCCCAGAAATCTCTAAGATGGAAGTTTGTTTGTAACCGTACTTTTTTGTAATTTTTATTATTTTAGGACGCTGTTTCAGTCAGCAGTTTGGATCAGACTATTGTCTTAAGCCGCAGTTAATAGTTTTCCTAGAGGGAGGGGCAGTGCAACATCCATATCCAAAGAACATGCATACAAGGGCTCCAGAGCAGCTGAACACGAGATTGCTTCAAGTCAGGGCCCCAGCAGGAGTCCATACGTCCCTGCACTCGGTCTATCTATCTCTCTCGCTTGCGGGTCTGATGCCGCGACAGAGTTTAGGTTAGTCTACGGCGGTGCCTGCGTGTTTCAGCGACGCGCGAGCTTTACACGGTGAGATGCAACCGCATCTCTGCTCATTGCGCTATCTCGCTCTTTCCTTGCGTCTTCGCGGCTTCCAGGCGGCCCTTGTATTTCGACGTCGTCAGTACTTCTCCAATCATCTACACGACACATCCTCCGATACACTCAGACGCTGAACGGCGCCACGTGTTTCACATCGTTAGAAGGAAGCCATTTATTCTGGACGCTGAGAAGCCGAGTACGCCTCGCAATAGGATCAGAGTATATCTATTTTAATTGATTAACATTTATTTTATCAATATTGTGCACCCGGAGATCTTCCTCGTGAACTGATCCGGGAAGTTTTTCCATTTTTGGAAAAAACTGTGTACGCATAACTCACTAACTCGCCTTCGACGGGTTATAAAAAAATTGCTGTGTGCAGTCCGGCTAGGCTGACTACGTCATTCTCAGTCGGTTTTCCCAGGGACGTACGACTTTTTTATGTTCCTAACAAACAAATCCATTATAACCTTTCGTGTGATAACATTTTAATACACACGAGATTGCGAGTTTCATTTATCTTTCAGCTTAATGTATAACCTGCCTTAATGTAACTTCACATCACGTAAGTTTAAATATAACCTTGATACAGTATATTACGATAATTTTGTTGATTCCATTAATTTCTCAACTTGTTTGGCCTAGAGGTCCCGTTGAATTCCAGACGTAAGATTATGACATAGGAGAGGCTATAACAAGTTGATTGCTAAATTTATCAGTATATTATCATTTAAACAAATTTCGTTGCATTAGTTTTGCTTCCTCCTAGAGAAAGCTTTGTAATAGTAAAATGTTCATTTTCTCTAAAACTTCATAGAAACATGTTTTGATATGTTTAAAGTTCAAATTACGTGTTTTTAGAAAATGTCCGTATAGATGTGTGTGTGTTTTATTTTTTTATATGGCGTAGGCAGAGCAAGCTCTGTACAAGTGCAGACACATGCACAACAAAATAATTTTTTTATCATGGCAATAAATGTTGATATTAACCTTTACTATTTTGCGCCCGTACTTTGAAGGTTTAAAATTTTGATTGTGCTAAAAATGCCGAAGAAGCCTCTCTGTTTTCGGTTGGTGGATAATCCGACGAAGTATCAAAAGTTGATATCCGTTTTATTTAATCGAGGAGATTTTCCTGATATTTTAACGTTAGATGTGCTTAGGGCCATTTTCAAAAAGGTTTTTCTGATTTTTCCGTCTGCTGAAGAGGTTCTCCAGTTCCGGAATTTTATTATTTTGCACATGAATTGTATTCAAGAACACATAAAGTTTGTTATTTTTATATTATACTATCTATTTGTATAAAATGCATTCTCTTATGAATTAACGTATTTTTTGTAACTCATGGAACGTTGAAAATCAACATATGGTGTTACTGAAAGAGCAAGAGATCGAAATTTCTAATAAATTGAAGCTTTTTGATGTTATCGTTAACATGAAATTTAGTATTTTACATTTTGGAACGCAGTTGATCACCGAAATTATCGAAAAAGCTTGGCAATGTTCTCCACCGCCTAATGCAGTATCTTTGGTTACAAATTATCTGAAAAATCATTGTAGAGCCTTGGAAAATTCAAAATTCTCGCTAGTCAGTTCATTGAACGCGCATTGTTTAAATTATTTTTGCACTAATGTTCACCTACATGTTGAGTATTTTCCGGTTATTCTAATTAAAATTCTTCTTATAGAACAATCTCGTTTATTTGAAAGAAGACAAAGAAGACAATTTTCAAAATCAAAATTTTTAGACAGAAGTTTATCGGAGCAATGCATAATTATACTAAATTGGATGAATATTTTAGAGCAGGGAATTGACCAATTAATATCGAGCGAAGATTTACTGAAAATTCAAGATGTCACAAATATTTGTCTCGGAGACATGTTTTTTGACGATGATGTTGACATTCAAATTTTACAAAATTTTATGCGACTTGAAGCTTTTGAAAAATTGCAGAAATTAGTGGAAGAAAAGTCCCATATTTTCACTTGTGGTAAATGTACTAAAACTGTTAATGAGAACAGTATTCGATGCGACAATTTTTTGGTCTGGTATCATTACCACTTCGTTGGCGTAAAAGCCTCAACTAGAAAATCACTGTTAGATGAAATCGATTATTATTGTTTCAAATGTATCAACAAATAAAGCAAAAAAAGTTCACGGTACTACTGCTTATTTACACAAGTTCATTTGTAAAATAAATACATTTCAAATTTTACATTTTATAGCACAGTGTGACTTAAGTCCGCACTTAACTCACGCCTATCCGTGACCTAAGTAGTCCTTTTTTGCACCGTGATGCGTATCACACTGTACACGCTCGTGCGCTAACAGTATAAAATAAATCTGCTTGTTACACGGATAAGCGTGACAAAGAGCTTAAGTAGGATGTGCTATAATAGTATATTTAATAAAACTCATATGTGTCGTAGTATTTGCGACTACGGTGCTTTGGAACGTTTTCTGGGGCCATAATATCCACTTTTGTATAAGATATTTGAAAAAGCTTCATCGATTTGGCTGTGCAAGCTCTCAATCGATATGTTTCGAAGTATGCGTGCCTACGACGCTTTGGAGGTGTTTTTTGGGTCAGTAGAAAGATCCGCATTTGTATGAGAAATACGGTCTGTCTATACGGCGAGTAGAGCGTATGCGAAATGGTACGCGATTTCCTCGCGTACGCAAAACAATTTCCTACTCGCAAAAACGCAAAAAATTTCGCACTCTAAAACTTCCCCTTCCGTCGCGTATCGTTTCGCGTACCGAAATAATCCCGGAAAATTCTTCGCGTACGCGACTAATTTTTCGCATGCGGAAATATCATCAAGCAAAAAAATTTAACGTACGCAAAGTGTAGCGCGCGCCACGAAATTCGCGTCCGCGAAAGGCTGCACTGCTGCGCACAAAAAGGAATGTAGCGTACGCAAAATAATGTCCCAAACGCAACACTTCGCGTACGCTAATTTTTCCGCGAAAAATCCGTCGCGTACGCAGAGAATTGTCCAGGATTTCTTCCGTATGCAAAACAGTACGCGATGGAAGAGGAAGTTACGGCGAACAAAGTATGCTTTGTTCGCCGTATAGATACAGACCGTAAGAAAAATTATCTCCATCGACTTTGAAACGCTGCACCGATTCAGGCGCAAACGCTCTCTTTCAATAATAAATAAATAAATATTAAATAACATAATATCTGCAAAAAAGCTTACGTTCTTACTCGCAAGTCTATACGTGCGACTGGAGCTTATTTCTGAAACAATGAAATTGAGTTTTGCGCAAGAAATTTACTGAGGCTGCTGCAATTTCTGTGCTCCCAAAGCGCAGCACTTTTATTTATTTTTTTGTTTTCCATTGTATAAAAGGCGTATCTTCCAAGCGGCGATGCCAATTAAATCTCTTATGCAGTTTGCTACAGTGATGAGCGCGGGAAATCTGCAGCGGTTGCTCCGAAAGAAAAGCTTTTGCAGGTTACTGCAGTTTCATGATAAAAAATGCTTACCGGCGACGCGCCGATAAGCGTTTCTTATCATTTGCCACAGTTATAGCATTAACTGCACGAAGGGCTCAATTCGTGTCGACTCTTGAAACATAAGCCTTTTTGTACAGTGAAAATTCAGAACTATGAGAGCTGTTTGTTCGGAGCAGTGGCTGCAGATTTCTCGAGCATTTCTCGAGTAGCCGTTGCAGCTTTTTACTTTTTTCTTATTTAGTCTCATGAGTACTAGAAACCGCACGAGGGGATCGGTACTCGTCGCCACTCAAGAGACGAACCTGTTTGTAGATGTTGGAAAAGATACCTATATTTTTTGGCCAAAAATCGGGAAATGGCTGGCATGCCTCTATCGCTAAAGTAGCAAAAAACTTATCGCGCTTAATCTAAATTTTTGGCATGAAACTCGGTTTGGAAGGTATGCATCGCCTAGCCCTCAAAAAACCATAGGTTTTCTTGGCCAAAATACAAAATTGTCTGCTTTATGTTTTCTAATCAGCAGCAAAAATGTGCTCGCGCTGATTCAATAAACATTTTTTGTTAGAACATTATGCTCTAACATACGCAAAACAATGCACCGTCTCCGCGGAAGCCACGATCGTGTTTTTCAATTTACATTGACTTTCCACTATTGCTTGACATTCAGTGTCAGTTTACGCTGAACGCACTGACTGATTGATTATGGCAGAAGAAGAAGTCATACCCGCGCCGCGAGAGCGTAATGCTGGTTACACTAACCAAGAATACGCCGACATGTTTGTTGTATACGGTGCGTGCAATCAAGTGGGCCGTGCAGCAGCTGCTGAATATCAGTGGCGTTTTCCGAACCGTCGACACCCAGTTGCCGGCACCTTTACGCGTGTCTATCAACGCCTGGCTGAGACGGGTAGTTCAGGTGAGGAACCCTGACGGAGGTCGCCGCAGGGGTGCAAGAGCTGCGAACGACGAAGCAATATTAGATTACTTCGCCGAAGATCCGACGACAAGCTTGCGACGCACTGCTCGGTTCATCGGAACCTCCTATTCTATGTGTAAACGTGTTATGAAGGAGGACGGCCAGCACGCTTTCAAATACCGTCGAGTCCACGAAATTTGTAAGTACCGAATTATTGTATTATATTTAAGGGGATATCGTCACTAAAGCTTCGCAAATCCGCCACAGGATATTCCGTATTTACCAACGTTCAGAGAAACAAAAAGTCCCATCGAAATTTCCTTTAGTAGAACGATTTATTAACTTTAACACTACGGCGCTACAGACTCGGGTTTTCATTAAAAGTTTTATTTAAACAGTTATGTGTAATAGAAAAACGTTATTTGTAGCTAAAAATGTTTGTAGCTACATCATCACTTTAAAGGGAAAGCACATCGATATTTGTAAAATTTAATCCTTAATATTTTAATTATTAATTTGTTATGCGTTTAAAAAGCAAAATTTAGTTACGTTCTAGAAAATTAATAACACGTCTTCATAATGCTTTTCTTTATAGTGGAAGGCGATCGCGAACATCGGCTGATATTCAGCGATTTGATTGTTCAGGAGCATCAGAGAGACCCTGGCTTTCTCGATCGGATTTTATGGACAGATGAGGCTACGTACGTCTGCACAGAAATGGTGAATGCGCATAACCAGCTCTACTGGGCACACGAAAATCCTCATCTGGCTAGAGAAGGTGATAAAATTAATTTCAAAGTACAATAATACGTTGTTACAATATGCATAAAGCAATAAAATGTATTTTTATTTTTTCAGATCGCCTCCAGCACAGATCAATATCTGGGCAGGCCTTATTGGGGATCAGCTGATAGGACCGTTCGAAATGCCAGATAGATTGGATGGGCCCCAGTATTTACAATTTTTGCAAGAGGACCTGCTTGTGCTGCTAGATGCAGCTTTGACACCAGAACAGCAGCACCACATCATATTTCAGCATGATGGGGCGCCAGCGCATTTTGCTCTTGATATCAGGAATCATCTGGACAACGTTTTTCCTGACAGGTGGATTGGTCGTGGAGGGCCAACCCCTTGGCCAGCTCGATCCCCTAATTTCAATCCGTTGGATTATTATTATTTTTTTTTTTTTTTACTCTAAAGAGCAGGTGTACCATAACGGTGCACCAGCAAATGAAGAGCAATTAAGAGATCGCATTCGAGAGCATCCGAACAACGTTGCAAAGAACATGGTCCAGCGAGCTACCCGCGACATCGTGCGACGTGCTAGATCATGCATCAGAGAGGAAGGAGGACCCTTTGAGCATTGCCGAAGGGAGGGAAGAGCAAGCGACGACGATTAGTATTTTTTGTTTTTTTGTTTTTTTAAGTGGCATTTCGAACTTGAAAGTTCATCGCCTCATCTACGCAAGCCTTCCACGTATCCCTATTTTGTGCTAACCCTATCCATTTCGAGCCGTCCCGCCCAATTTTAGTTAAGTCCGCTTTTACATTGTCCTCCCACCTGCGTCTAGGTCTACCTAGAGGTCGTGACGTATTTGGCTTTCCTTTCATTGTACGCGCTGCCATGCGATCATTTTCATCTATCTTAGTCTTCGCGATTTAATTATTCTGTTTATATTCGGTGACGCGTATAAGTTATGTAGCTCGTCGTTGTGCAGTTTCCTCCACTCCCCAGTTTCCTTATCTTTCTTTGGCCCGTATATTTTTCGCAGAACTTTATTTTCGAACACCCTAAAACGGTTTTCCTCTGCTTTAGTGAGCGCCCAAGTTTCGCATCCGTACAAGATTACCGGCATTATTATAGTCCTACATATCCTAATTTTTACAATTTTAGACAGCAGTTTTATATTTTAGTAGTTTGTTCACGGCGTAGAAGCAGACATTACCCGAATGTAGTCTCTTATTAATCTCGGCTTTGATTTCGTTTTGATCATTTATAGTTGTGCCTAAATATCTGAATTCGCTAACCTTTTCGAAAGTAAAATTTCCGACTATAAGATCCCCCTCTCCTTCGCAAATGCCCAGTTTATCCATAATCATATATTTCGTTTTCGATTCGCTCACCACGAACCCCGTTTCCTCGGCCGCACTTATGAGTATTTCCGCGTTTCTCGCTACCGTTTCGCCATTATCCCCCACCTTCGCTTGTGACGAGATTCCCGTCCTGATCTTTCATTAATTCTGATCTACTCTGGAAACCCTTCCTAATAGCGTAAATTCATTTGTACATCTCGCGCGGGTTATTTTCCTTATGATTAGTTTCTACTTTTCTAATCTGATTCTTTTGATACTCGCGTTTTTTGTTCCTGTAAATCGCCCCCACTTGCCTTCTTATTTCGTGGTACTCTTCTACGGCCCTATCGCCTCCATTGTGTACGCTGTCTAATTTGGCCTTTTTGCGCCTTTCAAACCAGAGTTCGCACTCTTCGTCAAACCATGGTTTGCTCTTTGGCTTTTTCTTTCTACCTAGCACTTTATTCGCGGCCTGTTTTATCGCTTTTTCGATATCCCCCCAAAGACTGTTCGGGTCGTCATCTACCTCCGTCGGTGCATCCGTTTCTTCGAGTACCTGAAACCGATTTCTTATTTCTACTTGATACTTATTTCGTTCTATCCCGCTTCGTAGCTTTTCAATATCGAACGTTTCTACTTTGTTCGCCCGTTTACTATTTTGCCCAGCTACTAATTTGGCTCTTAATTTGGCCACTACTAGAAAATGATCCGAGTCGCAATCCGCCCCCCTATAGGTTCTTACGCCAAGTACGTTCGTGTAGCGCCTCTTATCGATATGAAAGTGATCGATTTGATTTTTCGTGGCTCCGTCCGGCGATGTCCACGTTACTTTGTGTATATCCTTGTGCTTAAAGCATGTACTCTTTACTATAAGATCTTTTGCCGCCGCGAAATTTATGACTCAATTACCGTTATCGTTGCTGGTTTCGTGCAGACTTTCCTTGCCTATAGTGGGCCTAAACATTTCCTCTTTCCCTATTTTAGCGTTGAAATCCCCCACTACTATTTTGGTGTCGTAAGACGCGAATTGGTCGATTAATTGCTCCAAGGCTTCGTAATAAAGATCCTTCACTTATTCCTCTTTGTCCTCCGTAGGACAATGCACGTTGAGAACCACGTAATTGTACCACGCTCCTTCGATGATGATATACGAGAGTCTGTCGTTTACTAATTTGAAAATTTTAACCGCGTGTATAATTCTTTTGTTAATCAGGAATTCGGTACCTAGGGAATGTCCGCTCGCGCCCCCGTACATAAAGGTGAAGTTTTCGTTTCCTAACATACCGCTATCTTGCCACCGAGTTTCTTGTATAGCTACTAAGTCTAGATTGTACCCGTCAGCCTCTTTTAAGATTTCCCGGTACGCGCCTGCTCTGTATAAACTGCGCACATTCCACGTTCCTACCTTTAAGTCCCTATTGATTTTGGTTTGGTTTTGGTTTTTTTGAGTCATGATAGTAAGTGAAACCCACGCGTTTTGAATCCTGTTTCCGATCGCAGGTGAATCATCCGTTCTAGAGGTGATAACTCCCATACCTCTCTAGAACTAAGTATGAGAGCTTTCCGACTTTGATGAGGACGGAGTCAGCTCATCGTCGGACACACTACGGTATCACGCTCGTATCCTAACGCCCCCCTGCAAGGCAGCGCGCCTTCGCTGGCTTCGTTGCCGTGTAAGACCAGGTGGCAAATTATTCTACACATCCCCTTTCGGGGCAGTTGTCATCGCTCCCGCATTCTCTACGACAGCAGGATTTTTGTAATGTGTGCTAAGAGAGATAGATTGTAGACATAGTTAGGTATGAAGAGAAAGTGAAATAAGAAATATTTTTGACTGTTCGTTGTTGTGGTGCTTGCGTAGTGTTTCTAGATGAATGCGTTCGATCGCTAGTGCAGGCTCATCACACCCACGCCCGGGCCTATCGGCTGTCCGCGGCTGCTTATTCAGTGTGTGTGTGTGTGTGTGTGTGTGTGTGTGTGTGTGTGCAAAATTTAATTTGAAGCCCAATACTTTCAAAAGGCACTGTACCCATATATGTATATACATACACACACAGGCATACTCACGCACACACGCAGGGATTTCGATGCCCCGTACGTGGCGCGTCCCATGGGTAGCGGATAGGAGAATGCTCATCGGCGCGTAGAGGTTTTCTCAACATGTCGAAGGGTATAAAGCAGAAATAACATATGCTCCGTGGACCAAACAGCGCTATAAACCCCGAAATTAAATCAATCATGAGTAGTGAGTTATTAACAAAATTACTCCAAGCGGGTCTAGCTGCAAAGCTCAGTCCCACCGTCGATTCCGATCAGGCGAAAGCCCTGGTAGTTGCCGCTGGCCCTATAAAGATGGGGGGGGGGCGCAAACTGACGACGTTGTGTGAACGAGTCAAAGAGAAGGAAGGAAAGGGAAGGTAAGGGCCTGGCAAAGGCGATGAAAGAGCTAAGAAAGATAAAGGAAATAAGTACATCTTTCTTAAAGATGCCAGAGCTTTGCTTAGGAGGAGAATCTCTTGGACCAAGAACGAGTTGTCAGGAGAGTTTGGCGAGCATTGTCAGTGCCAGGAGCATAGACAGCAACTCGTTAACCAAACAAATTGCAGCATACAGAGAGTCTTTGGAAGAAGCCGTAAAAGTATGTAATGAAGAAGAGGAGTGCATAGGAAACCAGCGCGAAGCGATGCAAGGCACGCAAAACGCGAAGCGCTTCGCGTTTTGCGAATAAGGCACGACCGCTTACGCTCGTGCTTCGCGCTCGTCATGCACCCCGACGCTTGCGCTTTGCACTCGCCATATCACTCGACGCTCACGCTGCGCGCTCGCTGTCTGATCTTACTACTTAATCGAATTATTAGAAAACAAAAATCAATGAAAAAACATTGATTTTTCATATACAATTAAAAAATGGCATCTCTGGCTGATGTAATCACCAGGAGACAACCTTAGAATTACATTTGACTTTTGTGCAAGTGCTGGTTAGCGTTTCAGCTGGCTCAACCACCTGCGAATGATCCTGGAGCTCTATTTCTACTATTCAGCAGTCCTGTTTGGCGTTGCCAGCTGATTGGATCACCTTGAGACGATCTTGCAACTGAATTGATGTTGTCTTGAAGTGTTGGTTGGCGTTCTTGGATACTTCAACTATATCTAATTATATTAATAATATAATCTGTCAAAAGTGGCAGCAGCCAAGCTCCTTCTTTAGGGGTGGAGGCGAACAACTCATCGTTACGGAAGATGTCACGCGGCTGTATGCTGCTGCTGCTGCTGCTACTGCTGCTGTTGGGCCTCGTGTTCGCCGCGACTTTCCAAGTTCGACCGGCGGCCGTTGTGTTGCTGCTGCTGCTGCTGCTGCTTCGCACTGTCACCGCCGTCTTCATCATTTTTTTTTCGACGTTGGAGAGAGAGAGAGAGAGTGAGAGAGAGAGAAAGTAAAAGAGAGAGTAAGAGAGCGAGAGAGTGATTGATAGAGTGATAGAGAGAGAGAGAGAGAGAGAGAGAGAGAGAGAGATAGATAGATAGATGCTCTTTTATTCGCTAAATAGCAAAAATACAATAATGAAGCAACTAGGTTGCTAAAGTAGCTTACATACATGGTAACCATGGTACAGTTAGTTTACGCACGCAGTTATAGAATTTACGTGCGGCACAAATAAAAATATTTTCAGATAGTAGTGCATTATAAAATATATAAGGTGAAAACACCATCGCATATCACAGAAAATCAGTACTTTTCGACATTTTTGTCATAGAGCTATCCATATTGCACGACATTAAAATTATACGCTGTAACATTACAGATAAGATACAGATAAATACATTATATATAAAATACAGAATAAAATACTATATACAGCCAATAAACTGAGTCAGACTAGAATATAATTAGCAACGCTGGTCGAATTGGGGCAGTCAGAGATCGAGAGCAAGCAGATGCAGTCGCAGCGCTCTTTTAAATGATGCAAGCGATGGAAGATTGCGCAGGGTGGAAGGGAGAGAATTCCAGAAACGAGCACCATGAACTTGAAAGGCCCTAGCTCCGGCCTCGGTGCTCGCTACGGGAATGTTGAGTTCCGGTGGATCTCCCCTACTGGAGGCACGTGGCTTATACTTCGTGAAAAGTGAGGCCAGGTACTCAGGCTCACCGATTCGAACTGCCTTGTACAGAAGAATGGCCTCGAAGTAGAGCCTACGAGAGTCCGTGCGAAGCCACTCCAATCGCCTCCTGTAGGGGGTGATGTGCTCATCCCTTCTCACTCCAAAAATATATCTCACACACGAATTGCTCAGTCGTTGCAATCGAATGCGCTGTTCATTCGATGCGTCGAGGACAGTCACAGTACAGTAGTCCAAGTGTGGTTGAATAAGGGTCTCGACCAGCCTCCTACGGAGAGTCTCGGTGGTGCAGCCCCTAATAAACCGCAAGCTATAGAGGGCTTTATTTACTTTTTTTGTGATTGAATCTACTTGCGGCTTCCAAGTGAGTTTACTATCAAGCACAACACCGAGACTCACGACCGTATCGCTGAAAGGGACGATCACGCCGTCCCGCAACGGAACTCCAGGCAAGCTCCATGACTTGATATCATTTACATTCCTCATGGAGCCGAAAAATATGGCTTTGGTTTTACTGGTGTTCAGTCGCAGGCCGGAGCTCCCCGCCCAATCAGCAACCAATCGTGCCGCATCAGCCAGCCGAGCCAGGCCCTCGTGGAATTTATCCTTGGTGGTATGCAGATAAATTTGAAGGTCGTCAGCGTAGAGTAGATGTTGAACCGCAGAGCCATCAAGTACGTCTTGTAAGTCGTTAACGTAAAGACTGAACAGCAGGGGTCCCAGGACAGAACCCTGTGGTACACCCAGATTGGTTTCCAGCCATTCTGAGTTACCATTTTTATTCGAGATAACCATTTGCGTGCGCCCTTGTATGTAAGATTTTATCCACAGGAGGGCCGTCCTAGAAAACCCCAACTGCTGCAGTTTAGCAAGCAATTTCGTAGGCGAGATGGTATCAAAGGCTTTGCTGAAGTCAAACAGCAGCAAAAGAGTCACCCTTTTTTTGTTGATGGCCATGCGTATGTCATCAGTCAATTTTAGTAACGCTGTCTGTGTACTGTGGTGTTTTCTGAAACCTGCCTGGAGGGGGTCTAGTATATGATTTTTATTGAGATACTCCGTGATCTGGGTGTGAGCAATCTTCTCGAGTACCTTTGAGAGGAAGCAGAGCAGTGCAATTGGACGAAAGTCCGTGACATTCGAAGGAGTGCTGGTCTTCCTAAGAGCTATCAACTGCGGCTGCTTCCAGATACCTGGAAAGATTCCCTGAGCGAAGGAGCAGTTAAATAGATTAAGCACGAAGTCGCCAATAATTGGGAGGGCCTTAACAACCACCCCGCACGGAACACCGTCGACACCTCTCGCCTGCGAGGAAAAATGTGAGATAGCAAGGACGACATCGCTCATACTGACAGGGCTAAAAGTGAAACCCTCCTCGCTTGCAAGTGAAATTATGTCCATTGCTTTGTCGATATTTTCGAGAGGCGACGCCGATACTCCCGCGAAGTGCTCATTCAGCTCGCCCGGCGTAAAACCGAAAAACTCCTCCTCCTTACGCCCAGGCAGGAGGCCAAGATGCCGCATAACCTTCCATATATTTCTGTTTTCATCAAGAGCGCCGGAAAGTTGCTGGTGAAGGAAGGAGTCTCGCTCTTGAGCAGAACGCATGTCGACCTCGTTAGTGAGTCGAAGAACCTCATCGAAGAGCTCCGCCCTTCCAGTGCGTTCATATCGTCTGAGAGTAGCATTGCGCTTGTCGATGAGGAGCCTCAACTCCGGACCAGACCAAGGAGCATATTTCTTACGCGGGCAAACCGTTTTCATAGGTGCCAATTCATCTATTGCTAATTTTAGATTGTTATTTAAAGTACTCAAAGCGCCCTCCAGATCGGCTTCGATTGAACTCATGGCTGTCCAGTCACAGCAAGACAGAAGGTCGACAAGAGAAGATGTGTTAATGCTCTTGTAATCGCGGTAAGAAAAAGAGTCTCTCCCAGGAGTGGGAGAGAAGATGTTTATCGAGACATCTATGACGCAATGCTTGCCGAAGCCGGGCAGCCACTGGTTCTTAGAGTCCAGGATCTCGTCATTTTCGTCAGTCATTATCAGGTCAATCCATGTGTGAGACGATGGGGTATGATGCGTGGGGCCATGATTGATTATTTTAAGAGATAACTCCTCTGTCAGACGCTTGATTATAACAGCGTCGTCTGAATTGGACAATAAGTCCGAGTTCAGATCGCCCATTATAATTTTGTGACTATACTCGCTACAAATGTCCCGTAACACGTCGAACAGGTCTGAGTCCTTTTGCATTGGGATTTTGGGGGGCCTGTAAACAACTCCGAGCAGTACCGGAGGTAAGTCGCCCCGTTCTACGCTACAAAAGAGGTACTCAGGAATTCCAGGTTTTCCTGGTCCCATGGTGTCGGAGAAAGCCAATTTTTTAATTTTAAGACCGTTGCGTACAATTAAGGCGACACCACCTCCGTTTACATTGCGGTCCTGTCGAATGATGGAGTATCCCCTGATGTTAAGTAGGCTGTCATCTACAATCGGACCCAGCCATGTCTCAGCGATGCCGAAAATGTCCAAGGAAGGGCGCTCCGATAGATATTCGCGGACGATCTCGATGCGAGCTCTGAGCGAGTTAATATTTACAAAGCCTGCCCTTAAGCCACTCTCCGCCCCCGGCGCATTGTCACGAGGCCTCGCCAGTCAATTTGAGAGCATAGTAGATGGCGAGGGCGAAAGTGATGAAGGTGATGTAGATGTAGACGACTGTGGGGATGAAGATGCAGATGACACAGTCGTCGACGGTGGCGAGGTTGCAGCCGATTTGCCAGCCAGGTCCGACTCATGTCCGTCACGTGTAGTTGTGTCAGTGTTATCGTCTCTGTTAGTGACAGTCGTGTAAGGTTTTAGTCGCTGTAGCTGTTTCGAGCCGGCCTGACACGCTGTGAGTATGGTCTGCAAATCGGCAGCAGATGTAAACACGTGCGCACGCTCGCCGCCCCGGTGTCTGGCCAGGAACCTGCCACCCGCGTGCCACACATATTTGAAGCCCAGTCCCTGTGCAATGGGCCTCAGATTTTTAAACGTCACAAATTTTTCTTGGGACAACATTTCATTGATATAAACTTTATGTCCAGTCAAGCGGGCAGCAGCCTCCGGGTCCAGAACACCGGGCTTGATATCGCACGTGGTCAGGTAGTTGTTTGCCAGTTTGCTTTTCGCGCGCATGATGGCCCTGACTAAATCCGAGCTGGCAAGTCTGGCCACGAGAGATGGTAAAGCGCCCCGAGGCGACGCCGAATTCGTCACGACTGCATCGCCGCTCTGAGGCCCTTTTTGTTTGCGCTGGCGCAACATGCGAGTACCGACGATGTCTTTTTTCTCCAGGGCGGGAAGGACGGTGCTGAGAAGTGCGAAGGCAGCTGCGTCCGAGAATTCCTCATTTAAAATATCGCTGTCTTTCAGCAGTCCATGAATAATAACTTCACACCCCTCAGCAGCGTCCCCCCCGAACCCCGGACCGCTGCCTGCGGGTGCCATCAGTGGCGGAGAGCTTTTCCGCGAACTTGCCACCGCCGGCACTCCCGGTTGAGATATACACGGACCCGAGACAAGCACACCACCGTCCGAGATCGATGGCGAGCCCGCGTCGTGATCCCGATGAGCACGCTGGAGGTCCCCAAGTAGTAGCTGCGTTTGCAGCAAGTCGTCCTTAAGAGTATTATTTTCCTCCAGGAGCAGTCTGTTAGCATCAAGTAGTCTATTAGACACGCTAATGCTATCCACGAGCTGGCCCTCGAGAGCGGAGATACGGGTATTCAATTCCTCCGCCCCGACTGTGGCGCCCCCCTCCGCTAGGGCAAAGGAGACTCCACGTGGCGCCGGACCCCCGCCAGCGAGAGTCTTCAGCTCGTCGAGCTGACCCTGGAGCATGTCAAAACGCTGAAAAAAAAGCTCCAGCGTGCTCACCGGGATGATAACATTCTTGACACCGAGGAGATTATGGTCTCCCAACGGCGCATTCGTCGTTCGAGTCTTCTCGGGTTGCTTCTCGAGGTCCATCGTAGGCGCATCATCATCACCAAGCGAGGCCAGTGGAGAGGCACCAAACTGCGTGTGGGCCACCAGAGATGTATTGGGAGAAGGCGCCTGCGGAACCGCAACCCGCTCAGCAGACAGGTTCCGATTTTGTTGACTCCTCTCGTGCGAATCCAGTGGGACGAGCGCCTGGGAGTCCGTGACCCGCCTGACAGATTGATTCAGGCTCAGACGACCACTCTCCCGCAACTCCGACGAGGCCGGCGCCTGGGAGTCAGTAACCCGCTCGACAGAGGTGTTGTGGCTCAAGCGGTGATTCTCCTGTCGCTGCTGCGTCTCGTTGGTGCAGAGAGGGGAGCGGTTCAGCATGCTGTTTTGGTCTTGGTTACGCAGCTGTGCCTTCGCATGCGGTGTTGACGCGGCTCGTCGTGTCAGATGGAGAGGAGAAACACGGGGCACCGTTGTTGTCTTTCGGGACACGAGCTTGTACCCGGTACGAGCACTCACCTGAGGTGTTATGGCAGGCGGGGAAGACTTCCCTGGCGTCGACCTGTTGCTCTGCTGGGCCGGCTTTGTTGCGTGCGTCGCCGCGACAGGAGTGGAAGATAGCGGTTTCACCTTGCCGCCAGATGACGTTCGGCACTTGTTACACACTGCGTTCTTCTTTCTGCCTGAACAGCGAGTGTGGCAGGGAAGACTGCAAGACGGGCACGTACTCGTTGGTGGTGTCGAGGCGTCATTGCAGACTGAGCAAACTGGTGCCATTGCGACGTTTGAATTTTCGCGCACCGACCAGATGTCACCACTAGAAAGCAGGGCAGCCAACGACTGGGAGAAAAAGATGGCTGAATCCCGCCGAGATGCTTCGCTGCCCTCCTAACCTCTCCAGGAAGCTTCGGATTTCGAACGGCCTCCACGGCTCTTTTTTACAGAGCCATGCAGCAACACTCCAATGCGTGGATACGTGGGAGGCCAGATTCACTAGAGACACTCAGACTCGTACGGAGTCAGTCAGAATAAAGAAGAACACTTTGCTCAAAGTTTGAGCGATCCGACACACGTCAGTGCTACCTGGAGGTTAGACTACTCTAGAGAGAGAGAGAGAGAGCGCGAACGAGAGAGAGAGAGAGAGTGAGAGAGCGAGAGAGAGCGAACGAGAGAGAAAGAGACCTTCATGATCTTGCAGCAAGGTATAGCCACGCCAGCCGAATTCACGGCGGCAGCAGCAGCAGCAGCCAAGCTCCTTCTTTAGGGGTGGAGGCGAACCACTCACCGTTACGGAAGATGTCACGCGGCTGTATGCTGCTGCTGCTGCTGCTACTGCTGCTGTTGGGCCTCGTGTTCGCCGCGACTTTCCAAGTTCGACCGGCGGCCGTTGTGTTGCTGCTGCTGCTGCTGCTGCTTCGCACTGTCACCGCCGTCTTCATCATTTTTTTTATCGACGTTGGAGAGAGAGAGAGAAAGAGTGAAAGAGAGAGAGAAAGTAAAAGAGAGAGTGAGAGAGCGAGAGAGTGAATGATAGAGTGATAGAGAGAGAGAGAGAGAGTGATAGAGAGAGAGAGAGAGAGAGAGCGAGAGAGAGCGAACGAGAGAGAAAGAGACCTTCATGATCTTGCAGCAAGGTATAGCCACGCCAGCCGAATTCACGGCGGCAGCAGCAGCAGCAGCCAAGCTCCTTCTTTAGGGGTGGAGGCGAACCGGGGACATTGAGTGCCACCGTCGCACTCGATACACGCGCGGCTACAGTGTACACATACACACACAAATTGCGAAAGACCGCAAATAGCATCTCGTGACAACAATGAATCACAAGACGGTCTTGCAGCGCCCGCCACCCTCTCGCAAGCGCGTGCATACTGATGTGAGTGTGCGAGACTCAAGTGCACCTACACCTACCTACACGCTACGGCGAAAATTTAGGAGGAATCCCAGTCGCACCGCGACAGAGCGATGCATAAAAAAAATTTCGCCCTCACGGGATGAGAGTATATTTGCAACTGCTAGTGCAGTGCATCACCCACACCGCACACACTGATGACTCATCAGCGACGGCGGCGGCGGTGGCGGCGGTGGCGGCGGTGGATGACTCCGACGTTGCCGTTGTTAGCATGCTGTTGCTACTGTTGACGACGACGGTTGCTTCGTCAGCATTCTCAAAACCTCTCACCTATGAAATTCGTGTATAAGAGGGAGGACGATGCCGTCGAAGAAAGCGAGCGTCGCTCGAGCGCGATGGCGTGGAACGCGCGCGGCTCTCAAATTAATAATATGCAAACAATACGTATATACCGTGTATACGTGAGTCAGCGGCTATATAGTCGGATTTTGTACACTAAAAATGCGAAAGATGCGTACAGTGCATACAGCCGCGTGACATCTTCCGTAACGGTGAGTTACCACTGCCGCTGCTGCTGATTCTTGGCGGTGTTTGCTTTGTATAATAGCCGCTACTGCTTTTCTCACGGTGAAGGTGATGTTGCTGTATACAGTTTGCGATGGTAAAACGAAGACGTTCGAGTAATTGGATATTTCGCCTTGCGCGCTGCGTGCTACAGCGACGTCGGAGCTTTCGGGGACATAAAGCTTGAGGGTCGACCCTCCCCGTGTATCGAATCAATTTCCCAAAGTGCTAGCCTCCGATATGTATTTCAATATTCTAGATAACTTTCGATCCACCCGCGCGCGCTCAATTTATTCATCACGAACTCCTGATGCGCCACCGAGGCGGATAAAGGTATAATAATATACTCCGCGAGAGTCAAAGTGCACGCGGATCACTGACCGCCGAGAATAATCGCTCGTGACGACCCCGCGAGGAAAATTATCGCGCGCCTGGCTGTGTGTATATAAAACGTTTTTTCCCACGAGGGTCTTGACAAAAGTTCACTGCTGCGCCTCTATACATAAAGCCGTGTTTTTTTTCCCGAGAGTCGCGGACGAGAAACATCTTCTTTTCTTTCAAACGAAACGCGACAGTTTTTCATACTGCGTCGCGTTGATTAATGAGAGCGAGTTTCATAATTTCATATATATATACGCGATGAGAAATTCGAGATCGAACGAAAAGTCGCGCGTTGAACGGCGGACTAAATTTTACAAGAGAGCAAGCTGAATCGAATCTTGCGAGATATATCGGCCGTGATCGCATTGCCTCACTGATGGTATACCGGTTCTCTTTCATAACGCTCGCGCGAACGAGCTGTAACATAACGCGAGAGAGAATTTCGTCGTGCGAGCATTGTCTCTCGACGTCGATCTTTTCGTTTCTTGCATACATTGTATATACTCGTTCTCGTAATGCTGACGCACGTTTAAAAGAGACAAGTCGGTAGAAAGAAAAAATGACAAATTGCAGTAGGGATTCATTTCAAAAGGATAGCTTCAAGAGCGTGGCGCGGCTCAGGTGCCACATCAGTATGACATTTCTTTTCAATACACCGAGTCGTCTCTTTTTCTTTGTACCGCCTCGGCGGTGAAACGAGATTCGACTCACCGAGCGGAGAATTTTTCAGAACTTTTCCAATCGCATTATATCGCCATCGGTTTTGAAGTCACGAAACGTATAAAAAAGCGACTGCACAATAGCCGACGCAATTCTATATACCTCGTGCGCGTCCATTTGCGCCGCTGAAATAACACACATACTCGGTCGATCGCCGCGGGCTACAACGTACGTCCCCGAATGTACATCGGACATGCATCATTCATACACATCCATATACCTCTTCCTCTCGCTCTTACTCTCTCATCACGATATACGCTGATCCGATTCCGTGCGCACCACTTCCTTTCCCGGCGATGAATCTCTCTTTCGAAGGATCGCGATCCTATCGGTCAATTGGATCGACGTTTTCTCGTATTTAAATTGACTCGTCATTGTGTTATACGCGTAGCCAGAGTAAGCCGTTTTATGACGCTGCTTTTGTGCGCTCTCGCGTCTCGTACCGTTGCGAGCTGTATACGTCTCACGAGAGCGAGAGCCGTATATAGATTATCGCTCTTAACAATTCCAATGAGGAGCGCGAGCGCGCGCGGGCCATTGTTGCGGCTTTAATGAGAGGAAGAATCGAAATCATAAGTGTGCGTAAGCTGCTCGTCCGAACTATCGGAGGAAACGCACACACTGCATTCGCACTCTCGCCGGCGTGTTATCGACTTTTCCACCTACCTATACACACGCGTCGTAGCTCCGCACTGTCTGGCACATACGCGACCAGCCAGACTTTGCTGCAGCCAACTTGGCGAAAGGATTATCTACGGCTACCTCTCTACTCTCTCTCCCAACAGTCTGCAACAGCATGAGCAGCTCCCTAACGAACACGAGTTATGACGGCACGAAAATTATGCCAGCATCGCATATATGCGCGCTGTGTATATACCACCTGGATTCCTTTTATCGCCCAGCCGCCACAGAGCCGCGTGGGCGAATTTCGCGGCTAAACGCTGAGAGTATACGCGGGTGACTCATGCGGGAGAGATTCTGGGGTGGGGCTATATATACGCACGCGAAAATATCGGAATGCGCTCTTTTTTTTCCAAAGCTCAGATTATGTTAGTGGGATATGCAGAAGTATTTAAACGCGCTTATCGTAGTGTGCGCTTGTTGCGGCTTAGTCTTGGAGATTGATTTACTTATAATATTTTTATGCACTCGAGAGTATGCGTTGAGAAAATCTGCAGTGTGTATCGATTGCAGGCGAAAAGGAGGCCAAAGGTGGTAAATTTTGTTTTACGGAGCTCGACTGCTCGTTCAGGAGTATATAATGATAATTCTATTCTATGAATAGAGTGCGGATGTATATGCTCTATTTTTGAAGAATAATGTACAAACTCTGTACGTAACTGTGTGTTTGGGACAGGGACAAAAGTTTAACACGGTTATATCCGTGTACCGGAGTGTATAATTACCCGCATGTGAAGCGTCAAAACAACAGAGAAATATCACATTCCAAGGATGCCCTTTGAAAAGGCTGCAAACAGCGCGCGGAAATTGGAGGAAAATCGTAATAAAATCTCTGAAACGAGCGCATGACGCAAGGTGAAACAATGCACTCGTATTAATTTTCAAAAAGGGGGAGAAAAAATAACACTTAAAACGGCAGAACCAGCAGCAGCCTCGAGAGTAACGAGGCGTGTTAATTTCAGTGTCGTCTCGACGATTGTCTTTATACCTACTCGTCGTCGTATATTCCCTCTAGCGCGTGCGTATATGTATAATCCTTCTAAAAAAGACATGAGTCTGAGGCAGGTGTAAATAGGTGGCGCATTAGGCACATTTCTAATAGACATAGGTAGTGGATTGCCACCAATGCTAAAAATGCAGCTTGTTTCTGCTGCTTTGTGTCTCTCCTAACTGCCACCGCAGAGCCAGGAGGGCTGATACGGTAACACTTGGGCCAAGCCGATTATGTCACAGAAGACGCGAATTCTACCTATATGCGCATTCCAAAAACGACCTTCGCCTCCTTTTGCGATAAGTCTCTCTCGCAGTTTAATTTTAGATGCCGTTATAAACACGTTGAACATTTTTTGCTTCGCTGTGTGTGCGTCCATACGGATTTTTTCAATGCTTTCTACGATGCGAATAAATTAATGAACGAGAACAGGTTTGCTTTTTGCACTTTCGCGAGCGCATGCATACACGGAATGAGCAACGCGACTTTAAAAGCCAACTCGCGCGGAAAATTATCATCCAAAACGTGCACGTATAAATCTCGCAGTAGTATTATAGCGCAGGAGGAATAAGAAAGAACGCATACTTACCCGTGTGAAAAATTTCAATGCAGTTTTTCCAACTGCTCCGCTTTGCTCCGTATTTACTTTTTTCCGCGCCTCTACCCGATGCATACATTTCCATATACGTATTATAATCGTCCGTCTAATTATCGAGGTCGCGCAGGCTTTCGCTACTCTTTTTCCAGCTGGATTATTTATTCTGTTCCGGCGATTCGAGCTTGCGCGAACGTCGTCTGCGTCCGGAGGATAACGAATTTGATGCCAGGCGATTTTCTTCGCTTCCGTTATTCACACGCGCTATACCGTTCGATTTTCCTTTTTATAAGGTGTAAAACGCGCGATTTTATTAGATTTTTTTTTCTTTGTTCGAATTTACGCGGCTGGAAATATTGCATGAAATGTTCGTAGAAAGTTCACGCATGGTCTCTGCTTGGACAAACTCGGGGAGAAACTCGGGGAGAAAATTTTAGAAATTTGAATAAGGAAAGACTTTTCTTTTCTTTTGGAAGAGCAGAAAGCAGCGAGAGCGCAAGAAAGAGGTTATGAAAGCGCCGATAAGATTTTTGTGCAATTTTACAAATTCATGAAATACTCGACGCTTCAACGCGAGTAACCCGCATAGTATATAATAAGTGAAATTCTTTTACGAACCGTAAAAAAATTTGCTATTCTATTGCGAGCACATGGACTGTGTGCCCGATTATTTTCATTCTTCATAGCCGAGCACGAACTCGCGTTCTTTTTTTTCAGTTGAAATGCATCCATCGGACCAACATCGCAAACAGTGGATAGATTATAATATACGTAATTAAACGAGAAGCCATCTACGTTACTAACATAATAGAACTCTCGCGGTAATAGTCGGTGCATTTTAATCGCGCAGAGTTTCTTTACGCGAAGCACATCAGAAGAGGAGAGAAGAGTCAAAGTCGGTGTGGTATATACGAGCCGGTACAGATAACGAGATACGCGAACTCGCGACCGCGGAAAAAGGAGACGAGGTGTGTGCAGCGCGAACGAAGAAGATGAAGATGTTGGAAGAGGAGATATAACTTTTTTTTTCTTCCTCTTCTGCACCACTCGCTTCTCGAGAAAGAGAGCTAATTTAGCGAAGAAGCCGCCGTTTCGTTATTTTTAGCTCCGTGCGGAAAAAGTGATTGAGCTCAAGCGGTGCCAGCGCTGAAAGGAGCGGATGCAATTTTCGAAATATAACGGACTCTTTTGATAAGATACGCACGCAAGCCGACACAAAGAAATCACCTTCTCGTTTGAGATATGCCGGCCATTTAAATAAATTAAGATGTATAGCGCATTTAAATACAATGTATGCGTATAAAAATAAGCTCACGCACTCGGGAACGTGAAGAAGAAAAACGCGCCATTGACAAACGCGAGAGAGGTGTGTACACCATACACTATACACAATAAGAGATTCACGTATACGCGCCTTATCAATCTAGGAATTTTCGAGCAGGTGACAACAAGACTCCTCTTTCCCATTCTCTTACATGTAAATATACGCGCAACGGTGCAGGTATATGTATACGCCATGAGAGATAAGAAGTCTCTTCTCACATGCAACCGATACGGGTCGAGCCGCTTTTTCTAATGGTTACGGGGAAGCTCTGCGATGGTGCGTGCATGTAACTTATGTACCAAATATTTTTATTACCAAAACAATGCGCAGTTTTGGACTGACTCTGCTTTGGCCGCTTATGCCATAACTGCGTGCTGACTCGGCGAAAAAGAACCTAATAAAGCCAACGAGTTTTCACATGCCTCTAAAACTCTCTCTCTTCTCAAAAAAGCAGTGGGAGAGAGAAAAGTCTGGAAGGCCTGTCTTTACTCTCCGCGTCGACTAGAAAATGATAAAACTCTCTGGTAGCGACAGACGAGGCGGGAATTTATTACGCATCATGCGCCCTTTCCTCCGTTTTCCACTATAGAATAAAAGCAGCACTCGAGGATAACAAGACGAGAGGAAAGCTGCCGGCGCGAGGACTTGATAATCAGCAGGACAGGCCACAGAGAGATACTTGTTGTGAGGTCCCCCGCTACATGTGTGTGTGTGTGTGTGTGCAGTGTGTCTTTGTGACGAATCCCGGCGTCTCGAGGCTGTTGGAGCGTTTGAGAGACACGTTGAAAGAAAGTCCATTTCTTTGCCGCTGGCTTCGAGTTTGCGCGCAGGATATTTATCTAGTTTCGTCCTTTCCTTTCCGTTCTCTTTCTCTCTCTCTCTCTCTCTCTCGCAAAATCAGCCAGTCGCGTTACGAAATTGCCAGGATTGCTTTTGTTTCGGGGAGGGCGTGGCTTGGAGAAAAAGAGAGAGATGATGCAAGGAGAGTTGAAATGACGTTCAAATTGGATTTGCATCGAGAATTGTGTGCTCTGTGTTGCGGCTTAGCTTAGAAGATGGAATTTTCATTCTTCTTCTTCTTCTTCTTCTTCTCGGTCTCGCGAGAAACTTTTCCGAGGAAGATTGACCGAATTTTTCGAAGAATGCACACAAAGACAATTTTAAATCGCTATTCCGAATACATATCCATAAACGCACTCGTTTTGCAATATTCAGTTTGGCGAAAACAAAAGAATTTGTTGCGCGAGAGGTTAAAAGCGAGATAACGCTGAATCCGCAGCTTTTCAACGTATACGTACAATGAATCTCTATCGTAAAACCTGTCTTGGCGTTTGACGCGGATTCCATTAGGATATATATGTATTGGGAAACTTTTCGAGCCGTAACGGCATAATATTATGTGTGTATATTCGAGTACACATAAAAATCATCTCTCCCATCATCGATTTTCCCACAGGGCAAAGCGCTAATTCCATCGAATCACAACAATGCAGATCGACTCTAAAAAAATCTCGACAGATAACGCGCGATTGAGTAATCGAAAATTGAATTAACTTTTCTTGTCACTAACGACTCTCGTCTCTCGGAATTCCTCTGCGTAGGTATGTATATACATATAAAGCCGTGGATAATAAATTTGTTACGTGTATACCACTTAGACATTGTCCTGAGTCAGCTGCGAGAGGCAGTTCTAGCGTTGACGAGCTAACCCGATTTTCAGCCGCGATAATAACACGAGAAAGACTTGTTTTTTTTTCTTTTCTCTTTCTCTTTTTCCGAGAGCCAAGGTGCTGTGTATACGTATACAAGAGACAGAGATGGGCGACGTGTCAGTGACCCCGAAACCGGAGCGAACGTGGAGTGAATTTTTTTTTATTCTTCGGAGCAGGTGAAAAGGGGAAGCGTTTTCTACTTGAACGACGTTTGGGTAGTTGCACAGGTATGATTCGATGATGATTTGTTTTGATAATATGACGATATGATGATATACACGGTTCACACGTATTACAATAAATTAGATCGAAACGTTACGCGAACACATCGTATATTGCACAAAAAAAAAAAAAATAGTAGTACATTCCACACCTGATCACTGTAAACTCGCGCGCCCAAAAAAAAATGAATAATAAGCAACAGAGAGAGAGAGAGACGCCGGCGCAGCAGTAAGAGAAAAAAAAAAACCGTCAGTGGGTCACGTCCGAGTGCATCGTCCGTTGTTTCGAATTAATCGTCGTTCTATATGCCTTATAATTAAAATTGAAGTACACATACGTTTCATCATAACAGCATTTTATTTAGCAATATTAAACATCCAATATCATCTCGCTGAAAGTTTAAAGGCAATATCGTCCAGAGTCCAAACGAATTGTAACAATATTACACAATAATTAAATAAAACAAACTCTTGAAAAAAACATTGTTAATAAACGAGCACGCTTCTTAATTAAGAGGGATTAGCCTTAGAGATGATGCTCTTCCATTCGGTCGGACTCTTTTCTTTCTTTCTCAACAGCTGAGCGAGAGAAGCCGACCTTAGCTTTTCTTCTTTTGAAATCTATTGTAGCATTGGAGGAGAGGATGTAAGTACTTTGTTATTATTGTGAGCACGAGCAGCCATAGAAATTCCGCAAACTGAAAAAAAAA
>CM053170.1:36688547-36703292 GCA_012977825.3 Pteromalus puparum | reverse complement strand
TTTTAGCCAGGATCCCTCCAGCCAGCACCAACAGCAGCAGCAACAACAACAACAACAGCACCATCATCCACTGAAGACGACGCTCTCACACACTCACATCATTCGTCCTTCGCCACCATCATCGTCATCTAAATCAACATCAACATCATCCAAGGTAACTCTGTCCGAGGGACTAAGGGCCTGCCATTTCAATGCTAACTCTCTCACGGGTCACATTGAGATGGTAAGGCTCTTTTTGTCTACTCGTCCCTTCTTTCACGTAATTGCTGTAACTGAGACCTGGTTAGACGACAAAATCAAAACCATCCCTTTACTGGACAACTACATTCTACTCAGACGAGACAGAAACCGGAATGGTGGAGGTGTGGCCCTCTACATACACAACTCTCTCACAGCTAAAATCATCACTTCATCCGACGGCACTTGGTTGGGCAGGCCAGGGAAGCCTGAGTATCTCTTCTGTGAGGTCTCAGCGAGGGGAGTTAACCCTATCTTTGTCGGCGTTGTTTATCGACCACCCCATGCCCCTTTCATCCAGGGCAGTGACTTTATGGAAAAACTAACCACGCACATGCACTGTTACTCTACTAAACTTGTCATGGGTGATTTCAACGCTGATCAGCTCTCCTCTTCTGAGGATGCCAATTTCATCAGGTCATTCATAGATGAGAACTCACTTCTGTCGGTTCCCTATGGTGCAACGCACCACAAACAGGACTCCGACACCTGGCTTGACCTCTGCTTAATTGACGAGCAGGATCGCCTTCTCGCACACTGGAAGACCGACACTCCATTTATTAACGGACATGATCTTATAACGGCCACACTCGACGTACAGATGCCACTTCACGTACCTCAAACTTACTCTTACAGAAACTACAAAGGCATCTGCGCCGAGAAGCTAAGGGACTTCTTGGGTGCGTGCGACTGGTCATTGCTCGCTACATCATCACTTGACGACTACATCACACTGTTGAACGCTAACTTGACTAACGCCATAAATCATCTCGCCCCATTACGAACAGTGACCCCACGAAAGAAACGTCACCCGTGGTTCACCACGGCTCTTCGTGACCTAGTGAAAGAGCGGGACAGACTCTATCGACGTTTTTACAGATCGCGTCTCCCCTCAGACCTACTAATCTATAGATTAGTTAGGGATGACGCTCATCGGCAGGTCGAGGATGCCAGGCTGAATTATTACTATTCACGCTTGGCGTCTCTGACTGACGCCGGTGAGATCTGGAGAGAGCTACAGAGACTTGGAATCACCACCTCCAGGGAATCACCTCCCTCTCGTTTCTCTACTGAAGACCTCAACAGGCACTTTAGCGGAATTTCCACCGATCCGCTGGCCCCTGACGTTGCGGACTATCTGCTAGGGCTCGAGAGTCTGAACACCCCCGCACACTTTAACTTCAGGGAGATAACGGAATCGGACGTTTTAGCTGCGATAATGCACTTTGACTCCCAGGCAAGAGGCAGCGATGGCATTCCACAGGGCATAATTCAGAAGGCATTGCCAGTACTCGCTCCCTTTCTCTGTAGAATTTTCAACCTGTCCCTGAGCGAGTCATGCTTCCCCTCTGTCTGGAAAAAGTCTCTAGTGCATGCGCTAAACAAAGTCAGTTCCCCAACATCTCTTACTGACTATCGTCCGATCTCCCTTTTATGTTTTCTGTCAAAGGCACTGGAATGGCTGGTACACAAACAAATATCTGAATATCTGGAATCGAGGCTCTGCCTTGATGATCTACAAACCGGTTTTCGCTCCGGACACAGTACTCAGTCAGGCCTGATAAAGTTGACCGACGATATCAGGCTAGGGATAAACAAAAAGATGGTTACACTTCTCCTCCTCTTCGATTTCAGTAAGGCGTTTGATACTGTGTGTCACGTCAAACTTCTCTCTAAACTAACCTCCTTCGGTTTCTCGAAACAGGTCATCCGCTGGCTTGCTTCATACCTTACGGGCAGAGAGCAGGCTGTCATTGGTGATAAGGGCGAGCTCTCCACCTTTCGCCCTCTCAACACGGGAGTCCCACAGGGGTCCGTCCTGGGCCCCCTGCTATTCTCGTTATACATCAATGACATCGGCTTCTGCCTTGACTCAGACACCTATCACCTCATTTATGCGGATGACCTCCAGATCTACTGTCAATGCCCCCTCGAGGAGCTGGACTCCTGTTCCGTTAGGATGACAGCTAATGCCGAGAGGATTTCAGGCTGGGCAGCACAAAATTTCCTGAAGTTAAACGCCAGCAAAACTCAGGCGATCGTCCTGGGCTCCCCATACTACATAAACGCTTTACCAACTGTAGCTAACACCTACATAAACATAGGAGGAGTCCGGGTCGAGTATCAATCATCCGTGCGCAGTCTCGGGTTATTGCTAGATTCGAAGCTAACCTGGAAAGAGCATGTCAAGCAAATACGTAAACGTGCTCACTCTTTAATGTATCGTCTAAACTTCTTTCGAAAAAGCACTAACCTTAAACTGCGCAAACATCTTTGTGCAGCGCCTCTCCGTTTCCCATCATCTGATATTGCTCACTGGTTACGCCGACTTGACTAAAGAACTAGACCTCAACCTGCAGAGACTGCGTAAATACAGGAATTCGTTACATCTATGGTGTAAGAAGGGATGAGCCCAATCACTCTTACAGCGTGAAGCTCGGCTCGCCTCACCCACGCGGACGTAGGAAGTACTTCATGGCTTGTTTTCTAAGACAACTCATTAATACTGCGTACCATCCTACATCTTAGCCTTATTTTAACTTCCAACGTCGCCTCCGCCCAGCTGAGGGGTAGGTGAGTCTCTAGACATCCCCCTCTTCGCACTCAGAGGATAACACGCATGACGAAACATTCCCCACATCAGCGCCTCATATTCTCTGGATCCCTACCATCTCACGTTACGTAACAATAGTCATTTTCTTGTTTCAAGGGCGCAGGCTAGACAATACTTTTTCGTTCAAAAGAGCCGATGGAAAGCACTGAGCTCGCAACGATTCTCTGCAACACTTTCACAAACAATAGTAACTACTCACACAAACACCTCATGCATAACTTTTCGCTATTCTCATCTCACCACCATTATTTTAACATATGCTTCATATCATGCTTCGCCTCAATACCTATCATTAATCGTAAATATTTTCTATAATTATTATTTGTACAACATAATGTACAGGGCATAAACACATAAAATCTAAAATCTAATCTAAACTTTCTCTCCCGCTCTCTTCTCTCGTCCTGCTCTCTCTCATCTCTCTTCTCTCTCTCTCTCTCTGTGCTCGTTCTCTCTCTCTGTCCTCTCTCTTCTCTACTTCTCTCTCTCTCTCTTGTCCTCCTACCCTCCTCTCTCGTCTCTCTCTTCCCTCTCTCTCTCTCTCTCTCATCTCTCTCTCTCTCCTCTGCTGGTCTCTCTTCCTCTCTGTCTCTCTCTCTTCTCTCTCTCTGCTTCTCTCTCGTGTTGAGTGTGGGATGTGTGTGTGTGGTGTGGTGTGTGTGTGTGTTGAAAATTCCTATCCCCGGGGCCTGACGTCGCCACCCGACACTCCCCCTAATCGATATCAAGTCCCCCCACTCCCCGACTATGGCGCGTCAGACAGACACCTCACCATGGGCAGGTGGGGGGGTTTGTTTTGGCGCGCCATAGTCCGGGGTAAACTACTCATGATGGATAATCTTCTCGTTTGTAAATCTGAACTACCTGTGACTGAAACAGTGGTTGTGACGGTAATTCATACTTAAAGCTGCCTTGTTTCAAATTTTTATGCAGAGATCAGTGGTCTGAATCTCTCAATAATTATTTATGAGTTTGATTTTGTAATATTTTTCTGTATGTCTAGGTGTATAAAAACTTCTGCATTTGTTGGATTATGGTCTACTGCGTCTACCGGAGTCAACCTAATGATACTGATGGTGTTGATAACTGAGCTTTCAAAATTTTGGAGTTGGAACGTAACTTTATTCACGACTCTGGTACTACTATACTTCTACTATACGTATCTATAATCATGTATTTTAGAGGCTGGTTTTACTTTAACAGTTAATTAAATTATACAGTCATTGTTTTCTAATTTTATTAATTTAATTCTATTTTTCTTGTAGGTGGAAAAAAACAATTTAACATGGAAGGACTCAAGAGAATTTTCAAGAGGATTTTAAAGACAGTTAACAGAAGATTCAAGATTTTATCAAGATTTGATTTAGTAATAGGGTTTCATTTAGAAAATGGATTGTAATAGCAAAGTTTGGAGGGACGTGTCAGGCTTCTCAGAGCAGGCTGAAATATCGAATCTCACACATTTTTTGCACCGGGTCAGATGGGGCATGTTGCAGCGAAGTTAATATTGAATTTATGTATTGAAAAATCGCTTCTAGGAATGTTATATGTCAAAAAGTGTTAAAAAATCTATCTTTGCCACAGTAAAAAGTTGTATTTTACAAATGTTTACAACTTTTTATGTCAAATAATTGGTTATTTAGCTGTAAAAAATCGATCTTAGGCTGTAAACTCGAGTTATAAGCATTTTCATGATTCGATGTTAATAGAAAAAAGTGGTATTTTTGAAAGATCTACAACTTTTTCATTTAATTTTTTTTCGTAGAATGCTTAGAATTTGATTTACAGCCAAAAAACCGTTTTTAGCGATTTTTGGATGTGACCGCATTCTGAATATACGTGCAGGATCAAGCCCAAAATTAATATGGCACCTTACTGTTATGAGGGGAGTTCGGACACAAATTTTTAGCTCGATTGACTAAAGTCTCTCAGAGATAATCGAGTAAGTAGAACATTTTTATTAAAAAAATACGCGTAAAAATCGAACAATTTGTACCCGCATTTCAAAACAACGTAGAGGATCGGGATAAAAAAAAACAGTTTCTTCGTTTGTGCAAGAGAAGACTTTTCCTAAAATTTCAGCCCGATCCATCGATAATTGCGTGAGATATCGCATCTCACACATTTTTCGCACACAAAACTATAAGGCACTTCCGTGTCGCGGTCGTGCCTAAAAAGTAGATGAACTTATCGGAGACTACTAGTTTGCACTAAAGGATGTAGGACGTATAGCGATGTGGGCAAAACCTAAAGTTCTGTCAGAGGGACTAATAAAAAAGCACGAAAAAGGAAATTTCAAAGATGAAAACCATTAAAATACCGTTAAATACAATCAAGCGTGGCACAAGACGCGAGGAAAAGCGAGGAGAGGTGCGCGAGGACGTCTTCTTGAGGACGCGGTCTCAGCTAGTGCTGGAAGCAAGAGGTCAAGGGGAAGCCCTGAAGAGAATAGCAAGGAAAAGCAAGTCAGGAAGAGACAACGACATGCGAGAACGGCAATGCAACGTGAGACTTTCACTCCGAGAGTCCCTCAAAATGCACCAGGGCGACTGGCGAAAACCAGGCCCAACAAAAACAAGATTCAGAAGATGTACTAGTGATAAAGTGCGGCAAAACAAGACGCATCCTGAAGTCTTGGGATAATCCAATAGGAATCGGACACCACTGGAACTATGGTGCTGAGGATCAAGCAAACAATCAGTCAAGAAGTCCTTCTGAAACTAGGAAGTGGGTCCGACAGGACAGCGTTTACTGCGGAAGTAGTAAAAGCAGTGCTGGGCCTTAAACAAGTCAAAAAAAGGAAGGCCACCTTTAAAAAAAGGATAAAGACTTGGAAGCTTTGAAAGAAGGAGTCAGAGCAGTAATAGGAGGAGCCCTCAGAAAGCCGGACAATCGCAGGAGGGTGACCCTACTGAAGTCTAACATGAGAGGCGTTAAAATGGCCACAGTGAAACTCGGCGAGAGAGAGAGTCCGAGAAGCTTCTAGAGATAGGAAAAATCCGCGTGGGCCTTGTAAGTTACGGAATCAGAAAACGTGTAAAGGTAGTGCGGTATAAAAGTAAAGCCACAAGTGTCTAGACTTTGGACACTTGAAGGATGAGTGCAATGGAGAAGATAGGTCAAATCTCTGACTTAAGTGTGGAGAAGTCGATGATCGCATGGCTGAATGCCGAATAGGTTCAAGCTGTTTTCTCTGCAAGAAGGATGGATAATGTTACTAAAAATAAGTTAAAAAAATGTTGTTTAAAAATTTTTAAAATGTCAAATATTATGCATTAATTACAGACAACTTTTTTAAATTAAATTCTTTTTGAAATTCCCATATTCATAACCTAAATATATGTATTTTAAGCATATCTATCAAAGTAAAAGTGCCCTTCGATGCCAAAATCCTGAGTCTGCAATAGCTGTAAAAATGAAAATCAAGAATTCTGGGCTTCCAAGATTTGCTGTACCTGGTATATGACATATACATACATTATTTTTGGTTTCTTACAGTTTTTTTTAGTTTATACATTGTTTAAACAATTTTTTAAACATTCTAACTATATCCGTATCCGTTTTCTTAAGGAAGCTAAGAATTATAAGTCTGAAAGAAAATTTAAAAATTTGATAGGTTCTTTATTGTATATATGCTTCAGTACAAGACCAGACATAAGTTGCAGTGCAAACTATCTAAGTGGGTATTAAAATAATTATGATAATATTCACCAGAATTATGCTTAAAGAGTATTATATTACTTTTCCTTGACGAAAGATTAAAATTCGCATTCTATGAAAAACGAAAATTGTAACTTTATTGATTGTTACGTAGATGCAGATTGGGCTGGCGATTATTCAGAGAGAAAGACTACATCTGCAATGGTTATGTAATAAAATGCTTTGGATTGTACTTGAGAGAATCTTATTTTGAGCTGAATAACTTAAGATTCGTGAGTTCGATTTTAATTTATGTTGAAAGAATTTAATATAATTGTTGATCAATTATTAAAGACTTGTAGCGCAGATATAATTTGGAGTAGGTGAGGTGCAGCGGGTCAAATAAATAGTACACAGATTTATATTTAATGAAATGGTTGTGGCTAGCAGCCTTTATTCACTTTATTTATCACCCTGGACTTATTCAAAAAAATTCAAAGCGTAGATTAGCGAGAATTGCAATAACCAATATCAAAGAAAATCGCCACAGCGTAAATAGCCGAAACCAAAATTACAATAATTACGGAGACTCGAAACATCAAATTTTGCAAACGAAGAGAAAATATTATTCGGTGATATAAATGTATCCACTGCTTTCATGAGAGACAAGTTGAACCTATAAGGCAAGAAAAATATCGTTTACGGCGAATATTAGTTGTATGAGAATGAGTTGTTGGATGGAATGTGACAAAGTGAATTGATGTTATGCTGAAGCAGAATGTCGATTGTAAATTTAAGCAATTAGATTTGTTGTTGATATTATAAGACGCGAACACTATTACAATACTTTGGATGTGTAGTTACTTAATTACGTTGAAACAAATCACTTATGTAAAAGATGACTTATTTGCCATCACCGTGTATCCAGACGCAAGATCCGGCGTTCAACGGATTAATTACACGGGAAAAAAGTCTCGTTGATGATTTAATAATATACGTATTTAATGAAAAGGAAATGGATAATATTATTGGAAAGAAAAGAAAGCACTAGAATATATCACGAGGTGAAAATCGTGCAATCGTTTGATGAATGACCTGAAAATTGTTATACATAAAGACTGAAATGATGAAATGCGTAATCCTCGTAATTTTTGTTTTATTATTTTGTTAGCTTTACGAGGGATTATAATGATAATATTAGTTTTTGGATAATTCGCGGTATGCGACCATAGACAACCGACTGGGACGTGATATAATCGCCACCAGCCGGACAGCGAAAGCTGTCTCTTTTGCGTCTGTCGGTGGCAATGTTGATTGGTTAAATTATATGCTAAGTCTTTCCCGAAGGAATAGACTCCCCTGATCAGTCTGGTGTGGAGATCCCCGGGCGCAAGAAATAAATATCAATACAATGGTTAGTTTGTTAAATTAAAAGATTAAAATTAAGAATACATAGAGTCCAGCGGCGAGGCGAAACGGCAACTCGAGCGGCTAGGACCTGGCTTCCTCTGGAACACTCTGGCACGTGGTTTCGTCTGTAGAAGAATCGTGTGAAGTGTTGTAGTCTATTGGAGAAAGGAAATGTACTGAAACGCTGCTTCGCTCGAGCTGGTCAGCGAGGCGACGAGCGAAGCGGCACCGGTAGGAGAGGGGTATGCGCAGCGGACGAAATCTCGTTTGCGGCGTAGATCTGCTGCGTCGGCGGCTCTCATGCGATCAATAATCGTATGGGAGCCGTGTAAGCGCGCGAGAGAGAGAGAGAGAGCGAGGCAGCCCTGTACCTGCGCTCCGCGGCACCTGAGCTAGTAGATCAGGGCCGTACCTGCACGGACCCAAAATGTGGCCGTTGCATACTGTTCGTAAAAGTATAGAAAATAAATTGGTTGAAGTATGCAAGATTGATACAAATAAAAATGTTGCAGACTTATTACTTTTCGTTTGGCCTACGTACGTAGCAGAGCAGTCATTGCATTCAAGTTTATAGACAATATTATTTTCAAGATCTATATCTTTCTTGTCTATGCCTTTAATAATGATATTTTTCATTCGGCTGTTTATTTTTGGCACAGTTTCAATTTTAATAGCTTTGAATGCATGGCTGGTCTGCTCATAAAAACCGTTGATATATGGTAGGCTAATAATATTTCGTTTTTCATTAGTGCTAATCTGTTGCCTCGGAATAAAGTTTGATCTAATCGTAGACAATCGTAGATATTTGTTAATGAAAGCAGGCGGATAATCATTTTCGAGCAGTAATTTTTTGATGTTATAATTGTTCTTGTTATGGAATTTTTTGTTAACTAGCGAAAAAAATGTCAACACACCGCTCTTCTCTCGCTGCTTGGTGTGATGTATATGAGCCCAGCGAAAATTTTGACTCGTGCAAATTCGAATCGAGCAGCCGAGAGAGACATACTGTTCACCTATGTACCCCCGCTCTCGGCGGGGAAGCGACTTCTCAAATGTTATACTGCGGACTATTTTCATAATTGTAAGCTCCTTGTTCTGCCACTGTACACATTGTATATATAACAACATTTTTCAATAAATGCAATTTTACATCAGTTTCGTACTGAGGGCAGCGTTGATCGCGGAAACGTTAAAAAAATAAATGTCATAATAGTTCGCTCTCCCTTCACACTATACCACCTGCCTTAGGAAGACCAAAAAAGCTTAATAGACATATTATGTCATATTTAATAGTTAAGGATACTCTTCATGGGTTGACGCTAAACTGAGACATTGATACAGTAGACGAGAAGCTTTACGAGGGCGCCACAAACAAGCCCAACGACGCATTAGAGGATGTGACGATCTATGGACAGAATATCAATCTCTTGCCGCTGAGGCTGAATAACGAAATAAGCAAGTGTGAGAAGAATTCATTTAAAATGGAGTTTCCGATGCTCTAGAAAATAAAACAAATGTCTGGAACAAATTGCGGAGTCTTAGCCTCATTTTAAAGGCCAAAGAGGACTTACATGGCTTCACCACGGATAAATTAAACACCTACTTTGCCGGAGTGTCCATATCTGACGCCAAGCGCGAGGTTGATCTGGGCGACATCCTGGCTGGGGCCAATGATGGTTTTACCTTTCGCGAAGTTACTTTTGTGGACGTGGTTCTGGCGGTCACCCACTTTTTATCTCAAGCAGAGGGAGAGAATGAGATACCTCAAAGTGTTGTAGCAGAATCTCTCTTAGTCCTAGGACATCTCCTGGTGATCTTATTTAATGCCTCCTTCTCCTGTGGGGTCTTTCCCAGTGCCTGGAAAAATGCTCATTTGGCAAAGAAAGAACCTATTCTATCTACTGTTTTGGACTTCCGTCCTATAGCTCTTATGAGCTTTTTCCCCAAGGATCTGGAGAAAATTCTTTTCCAGACCGGCTTTCGGCACAACCACTCGACGCAGACAGCACTGCTAAAACTGACGGAGGACATCAGGACTGATGTTGACAGTGACAAACAGTTACTCACCATCTTACTACTGTTCGACTTTAGTATTGTCATGTCTTATTTACTCGCAGTGCTCAATCTTGGAGCCCTTACTGTTTAGTATTTACAGTATTACAGTTTAGTATTTACAGTATAGTATTTCAAGGGCCCAAGAGATTGCTGACGAATAGTATTGCGCATTTGCTTTACACGGACGACCTGCAAACCTACACCCAAGTGACAAGAGCTGATCTTCGTGAGGGTATGGATCGCATATCAGTGGCAGCACAAGCTGTGTTGGATTAGGCTTTACACAATGCTGTGCACCTCAATCCTGGAGAAACGAAAGCTAACATTTTCGGATCAAATAATCATATAAATCAACTACTGGGCTTGAACTTGCCTAGTATCGAGGTGCAGACGGGTGTTTTTGTTCCATTTGCGATACCGTAACTAACCTTGAAGTGGTCATGGATTCAAAGTTAAAGTGGAAATTGCAGGTGGATGCAGTTAGTCGAGAGGTTTACAGAGCTCTTTATGGGCTTAGATCCTGTACCAACGGGGCGTTACATAAGCAGCTGGCTTACGCTCTTGTTGTCTCTCACCTAGAGTATCGATCTGTAGTGTATCTTAACGTGTTTGGAGAGCTCTAGACTAAACTGCGGAATTTATGTGTGAGGCATATTTGTGGTCTCAGGAGGTGCGAATTCTCTTTCTTCAGAACAAAACTGGGCTGGATGAACACCAAATATTGTAGAACGTATTTTGCGGTGGTGTTAATGTACAAAGCCTATTGCATAGGGCAACCACTGTACCTCATAGCTCTCTTCGAGGAAAATAAATGTAGCACCTCTGGTAGGTTGTCGAGAGATATCTCTGTCCCGGAAATGAGAATCGATACTGGCCTAAACTCGTTCAGGCCGCAGTGTGCCCGCTTGTGGAACTTGCTCCCACAAGACATGCGGACACTGCCTTTGCTCTTGAAGTTCAAAATAACAATGCGAAATTCCCTCTTGACGGCGTCCTAGTGCAATATAATTTGGTGAAGTTTAGTATATGTGCCTGCGTCTTGGCTATTTGTACATGTCGTAATTAAAATCTAGTCATCGTTGCTATCTGTATTAACGTGATAGAATAGGTCAATTATGTATCATACACAAAAAACTAGAGGTGTATTTATCTTCCTATATTATATAGTTATTTTGGCTATACTATCCCCCACTGCCCCCCTACGCTGATCCCCCACAGCCTCCCTCTCGCCCCCCCTATTCTTATTATCATTTCTATTCTGATCTCTCTCGCTCCCGTTGGCCTCCACGTAGTTTCTCGGACATCGCCCGGGCGCCGCAGTCCGGTGAAAATGGAGCGCCGTTTAGATTATACATATTGATTCACTTCTGTTAATGTGTATCCTGTCGTCGATTTCCTGTGAGTGGTGTGCGGTATTTGAGTTGCCAATAAAACTGCATACTTATCTCCCCACCCTCTGAGTTCCTGCCCCACCGCGCGGCCCCTCCCTCACACAACACATCCTCACAACGAACACACACACACACACTGAATACGTAACTGAAAGAAAATAAAATTATTTGTCTCCATACCACAGAGACTTTAGATTACCGTTCGTTGGACCAAAAAGTGCAAATTTTTAAATCATTATATCCCAAAAACTAAACTATGGAACTTCTTAAAAAAATCGTGTTGATGAATTATGATAAGAACTACTTTTTGTATAAATATCGTGATATTCTACTTACTCTTTCCTGAGAAAATTGAATTACTGAAAAAAAACTGTATTGACGAGCGTGATAACTGATTAAAAAGGCATGAATGAAGTTAGAAACTTAATTCCCTTACGAAAATAATGTGCAGAGATATGTGCAGAAATCTCTGCAGATTATTTTCGTAAGGGTTGGCTACTGAGAGCCAGCTGTGATTAGTGGCCGATTCGGGTAGAATGAAGGCAAATGTCGTGCACCCGGAATTTGGGTCGGGATTTGTTCTTATTTATTAAGACGTTCAATGACTTGGTTTGGGCCCGTGTGTATCGTGATTAGGCTAAAGCAGCTTCTTTAAGCTGAAATTATCAGAACAGAAACAGAAGCTGCAATGGTAAAATGGCTACGGCGCAAGGTGGTGGTGACGATGTAAGAATCAGTAAGATGACCGACACTTTTTCGTACAATATTTTATGATATAAAGTTTGTTAATAATTAAATCACTAAAAACTCTGTGTTCCGAGGTCGCTTATACAATAAGGAACAGTTATCAAGAGCGGCGTTGGCTCAGTGGCTAGCGTGCTGGCCTCGGAATTAGCGCTGCTCTAGGGGTCGTGGGTTCGATTCCCGGTGAAATCACTGAGATTTTTTCTGAGCTGTTTTTCGACGGGAATGGAACCTACAACTCCGACTGTTTAAAGGCGGGTTTTTCCTGGGCTTGCCCAGGTTTTTTCCTTGCCTTACAAGACGTAACGGGGCTATGCGTCTTGGGCGAATGCGAAACAGTGTAGTAGGGATTGTAGCCGGACCCGATGCTAGCAGGGATCGCCGGCCTTACCGGCGAGGAGCTAGCCTTGAATTGGGCTTTCTCCGGGAATGGCTACACTGGAAGCTGGACCCGATACCCCCCCGTGGGTAGAGAGTGTCGGCTTAACCGACATGGTGTGTGTCTGAAAATATGGTCCTCACCGGGAAAACCTTCCAGAAGGATAAATGCGATGGTAAAAAAAGAGAATGCACTTACTGGGCCAAATTGGCTGTAGGTGGGTAAACCAAGCATTTATTATTAATAAGGAACAGTTATCAATTTGATTTTTATTGATTTTAAGTATATTGAAAGCAAATAATGAGAACTACGGCGCAAGGTGAGGTCACAATCAGTGAAGTTTGCTCCGACAGCCCCTTGACTTCCAGCAAACAATGACTAATTCCTTTTTTTGACGGATACGAGCAATTCGTATTACAAACTCTATCCACAAAAAACCATTGCGAGTGTAGGAGCATTAGTTTGTAAGCGCAACGTTTCAATATGGAACAGACATGGTTTTGCTAAATGATGTATGTAAGGGAATGTAATGTAATGTACGTACAGATGAAAAAAGGAAAAACCGCTGCCAAGTCATTGGCACTTAGCTTCCTCCTATTCTGCTAGTGGAAGATAATTACATGGGACAATCAACTCATTCTTTGATTTAAATATTCGCTACTATTCGATACTAAAAGGATAGGTTAGGAAGACACTTGTAGGGGAGGGGTATAGTAATTGCTGAATCGTTAAAAATAACTTTTTCACAAAAAAATTATTTTTCTGTATTCCCACAGTCGCCTTTTTGACCTTTGCAATAGATTTCTACATACCCACAGCCGCCTTTCAGACCCTTGACGTTGTTTTCTATATTCCCATAATCGCCTATTAAAAAAAGTATTCATACTCCCGCAGTTGCCTTTTAGACCCTTCGTAATATTTTCTGTATTCCATAGCTCCTGGGAGAGAGTCTCGCCGGAGATCCGCTCAGGACTGAAGCCCCGAGCACTCTCTAAGACGGTAGCAGTCTTTTAGGTACACTATGTTGAATATATTGTATAAATCATACATAATAAAAAGCAAAAATATTTTTTTCAAAAATCGAAAAGATGCCATGGAATATGTCATAAAGATAGTCTAAATCTTAAAGAAAATTTACTCGAATTCGAGAATCAGAAACATGTATGCACGTCTACAATCTATTACGATCGATCACTAGTTCCAAGAGTATAACAGTTACGTACGCACGCATGCACGCACGCACGCACACACAGCGACACACAGCAGACAGAAACGCATCTGCACGGACATTTTAGAAAACCATGGAGAAACTCTCAAAACATACTAAGCTTTAATTATCAGAATTATATGTTGAACAAAATAGATAAATGTTCAGGTGCACACAGGAGTATACAGGGTGAGACGTGAAAAATTTGAATCTTAATATCTTAAAACGAAAAGTTTCATAAGCTACAAAGGAAGACCTAGGCTGAAGGTGATCAAAAGATCATCTTTTCCTAAAATTTTAAAACTCAATTTATAACCTTGTTGAGGCGACGACGCGAAGGCGGAGTGCGGATAGTCGTGGCGAAAGGATGGGTGTGTACCATGCGATATCTCGCACAATTTTCGACCGATCGGGCTGAAATTTTAGGAGAAGTCTCCTTTCGCAAAAGCTAAAAAACTATTTTTTTTTTATCCCGATCCTCTACGTCGTTTTGAAATGCGGGCACAATTTGTTTAGATTTTATGGATTTTTACGTGAATTTCCAATAAAAACTTTGGTGTTACACGATTAAATCTGAGAGATTTTAATCAATCGGGCTAAAAATTTATGTGTCAACGCCTCTTATAATAGTAAGCTGACAGTTCTATTTTGGGCTTGATCCTGCATGTATACGCAGAATGCGGTCACCTCCAAAAATCGCTCGCTAAAAACGGTTTTTCGGCGTAACTCGAATTATAGAGGCATTCTACAAAAAAAAGTTAAATAGAAAAGTTGTAAATATTTAAAAAATACAACTTTTTTCTATTGACATGAAATCATGAAAATGCATATAGCTCGAGTTTACAGCCAAAAATCGATTTTGTTTACAGCTAAAATACCAATTATTTGCCATAAAACTTTGCGGATTTACGTTTTCATTAAAATGTTAAAATATAATTGTAGTATTTTTGAATCACACTTTTTACGCGTGGAAAACATTTTTTCTTACACTATTTAACAAACAACAACCCTAGAACCGATTTGTTTTAGGCAGGAAAACGCCGGTACGTAAATACTGGCTATCTCTCTC
>CM053170.1:36674483-36685409 GCA_012977825.3 Pteromalus puparum | reverse complement strand
AAAGACCCATTGCCGCGTTAGCGGAGGCCGGAGGCTACTTCAAAACGGTCAAATACAACACACGGCAGACAGCTGCGTGAACCGGTCGCCAGCTCGATGCGCACAATGTATGCGCAGTGGTCGAGCTCGCTAGCTGCCTCGCTTCGATAGAGCCAACAAATTATGTATTTTCTTTGCACAAAATTTATGACTTTAGAAACGTTATGGAATTCACTTTGTTAAGCATGACGTCACAGCTTACACATAAACCTGCAATGTATTTTCCACCAATAGGATAGTTCTGATTTTGTCCACCTTATGAAATTTCGCGTATATTTTCTGCGCCACTTGTTGTCGCTTAACAAGGCGAATTCCCATCTAAGTAATATAATTTGAATTAAAGTAATATAAAATGATAATTTTTTAATCTTACGGAATGATGAGTGTTTGTTTGTGATCGATATTTAAGAAGTAAATTTTGTCGCGATAAAAGAATACATATCAAAATTATGATGGATATTCCAAAATCAACAATATTGAACAATTATATGAAGTTACAAAACTAAAATAAATAAAAAACATTCGGTTACGCATGCGAGCACATTTTTTTAATTGTATACAAAATAGATACCAAATTAATTTTGTTTCATCGTTTATTTTTCTTATTATTTTTTCTTTTTAATATTAGCATAAACAAACGTGCAGACAGCGAGAGTGCAGCGCCGACACTGGCAGGTACTTTAGGCGCTGAGCGCGAGCGCGAGCGACGGCTGGGGCTTGGCGAGCGGGTAGCCGAGCGTCGGGGGGCCTGGCGAGGCGCCGAACGCGCGAGCTGCAGGGGATCGTCGCCTTATGCGGCAAACGCCGAACGGGCGAAGCTGCGAGCGTTTTGCGTGCCTTGCATCGCGAAGCGATGCACAGGCGGCAAGCCGCAATAGCGCCGCGGCCGCGTTGTGGCGCGTATGTTATCCGGCAATCGTACGAACATAAAAAAAACATTTATTTTTAGTTTTTGATTTTATTCTGAAAAATAGTCGGCCAAATTTGCTTAAAATTTTTCGCAACTAGTAAGATATCGTTGTTTTTATTGTCAGAATTTTTTCAAACATTTAACTATTTCATTTTTTGAGTTATATATGTTTATCGAAAATTATCCCTCTGCTTTATATCAAAAAAATGAAGCAGATCAGTCAATCTAGAAAATCTTGCGGGAAAAAGTAGACAAATTATGTTCTTTTCGATACACTATTGTTGAATATATTGTATAAATCATATCATTATAAAAAAGCAAAATATTTTTCAAAAAGAAAAAATGCTATAACATGGCCAGAAAATGGTCAGAATCATAAAACCAAAAATGACCTAAATTCAGAATCAGAAAAATATGCATGTAAATTTTATTACGATCCGTCGCAATGGTTCCAAAATTTGGGGTATACGTACACACCACACACACACACACACACACACACACACCAGACACACCACACACACACCACACACACACACACACACACACACACACACACACACACAGCCATCCGCACGGACATTTTCTAAAAACGTATGATTCATACTCCAAACACCTCCAAATGCGTTTCCACGAAGTATTAGCAAAACTGAAAATTTTACTATTACAAAGCTTCCTCTTGAGGAGGAAGCAAAAAACATATATTTCAAACGCCATTAGCAGTAGAAGTTCGACTTTAATTCAGTACTTCTCCTTTCATCATTTAATTTTTGATTTTTTCATGATCTACAAATTTTATATAATACAATGAGATCGTTCTTAACCAACCAGAACGTAATCATCATATATGTATGAAATTGTGATATCTACTGACGATTATCTGATAACCAACTGTGATAACCAGCTATGATATTGTATGGGATTTGTATATTTTTCGAGCACCTAAAAATAAAATAAAACATATTCTATTCTATTCTATCAAGAGGCGCGACAGCGCCGCGCTGGCGAGTAAAAGTATACGAAGTATACGACACGATGACGGCGCGGGTCGCGGGTCGCGGCCCTTATATACTTTGATATTGGGTTCTCTAACCTCAACATAATTTTCCAAACGCATTTATAGCATTACTATTGCACCTATGCCCGTTGTATCGCTATGGACTGGACATCTATTTACCTAATCTTTCTCTAGGAAAAAGATTTATTCGAAAAGATTACTTTATTGGCGAAATATTGCATGCTGAAATTTAGCTCAGTAATTTTCTTTTCGTTGGGACGGTCTTCCTCTCCTGAGATTTTTCAGCCTTCCGGTCACGTCAGTCACGTGGCTTCCGGTCATTCACGGCGCGAAAATTTGAATAGTCGAGAAAAGAAAGCAATGAACCATCGATGTTTTAAGCAGCACCTAATGTTAATTCGGTTATTTGCGTTCGATTCGTGAGAGCATTTACAAACATTGTAAACTAAATTCATCAATTATTTAAAAAATTGCATTTTTGCATAAAAAATATGCATTTTGGAAGTGCATTTCGAAAAGACAATAAATAAATAAAAATTTACAACTCGGTAAATATTGATGGAAATGAGTCCAGTATTGTCACTCGGGGGTTTCCGGGGTCGCTGAAGATGAATATCGCGACGGAAACGGTCTTCGAGATACCTGGTGCCCAGGGTGGACGGTATCAACGTCATCTCCGAGAATCATCTTGAGTATTAGATATTGTTACTGTTGATACCGTATAATGTAATACATGTATAGTCACTATAAAAGTGATGAAATCTTCTATAAAATAACCTTTTTAAAAGGTAAAATATTGGCAAGTAAAAGTTTCTTTACAAAAGTCGTGATATCCCAAAAACAAACATAACTGATGTCAAGTAATTATTTTTCATATTTTTCAGGTACACGCATACATTATTTTATAAAATAAAATATTTTTCAAGTGAATACTTCTTTAGGCTCGTTAGGTACACATTTTTTCCGGGAAGTGAATCGAGAAAAAACCGACCGTCACGCGAACGCTAGGAGGGGAAATAAGCGAACGACCGCAGGGGAAGAGCTCTCCTCCCCTCCACCGCGTTCTCGTCACCGCGCAACACGTACGCGCACCTCTTCCGTCACCGCTCTCTCCTTCCGTATCTTTCCGCTGGCTTTCGGGCCCCTCGGCGCTCTCGGCGTTCTCTATACACAACGCGCTCGGCGTTCTCTACCTAGCATAAACTGAAATAATGCTATCCCGCGTCTATGCGTCAGTTGTACGTAAACATACATCGCGTCAGTTGTACGTAAACATGTATATCGTTATTATTATTATTGAAGTGAATCCTTATATTTAACTACAAGTGTATTAATAAAATTACATTGATTTTCATAATGGAAAGTGACAAAAACAGTAATTTCAATTCAGTGAGTGACAGCGACAGTGAAACGCAACAACAAAACAGTGTGAAACAAACACGTGAACAACAAACATTTACTCATCAAGCTACTGATGATACTGCAGATGAAAACGAGAATCTGCAAGACAGGTATGTTTTTAAATGAAGGTTTTTATTTTTTTACACACATTCAAATATTTATGTACCTTCTTACGTCTCTAACCTCAAACGGTATAATAACACATGCAACAGTAACACGTGCGTCTCCCCACTCTGCCTCCTACTCATATGTACACGTGCATATTCATATATCTATCTCTTTCTTCAAAAAAAAATATATATATATATATATANGTCTCGATTATTACGCGGTTGTCTCTCCGCTCTGGTAGCTGCACTGCACGCAGCTAACGTCTGCGCGGCTATCGACACCGAGCAGAGCAGCCCCGTTATAATATATATATATATATATATATCGTATACTCCATACATATTATCATTTTATAATTATAAATTAAATTACGTACTTTCAGGATAAAAAAAAGAAGAAAAAAACTTTCCTACAACTACCGTTTTCAACCAAAAATTAAAAACTACACCTAAATCTAATGCTGAACGCAGTAAAGCATATCGACAACGGCAAAAGGATGCTACTAAAGAATATCAACAACGGCAAAAGGATGCTACCTCAAGTATTACTGCCGAAAATACTAAAACAGCTGCTGAACGCTCTAAGCAATCTAATGCTGAACGCAGTAGAGAATATCGACAAAGGCAAAACGATGCTACTAAAGAAGATCAACAACGGCAAATGGATGCTACCTCAATTGCTGTCAAGGATGCTACCTCAAGTACTCCCAAGGATGCTACCTCAAGTACTGCCAAAAATAACAAAGCAGCTGCTGAACGCTCTAAGCAATATCGACAACGACAAACAGATGCTACTACCACTGAAATATCTAAAAGGTAATTATTCTTGCTTCATTACTTCATAATAACATACATTATTAATAATCTATCATAATTATCAAAACACAGTAATGCTGAACGCTGCAGAGAGTATCGACAACGAAAAATACGTGGTAGTCAATCGAGTACTACCACCGAAACATCACAAAGCTTGTTCGTCTACACTTAATTGAATCAGAAATAGCTAAAATATGTTGTGGTCACTGCGTTTTAGAATACAGTCAAATATGTTTCATGGCTGCGATTTACATTTCACCCAATCAAAGTATTACAGACATAATTAAATTTATCCATAGATCACTACTTGCATACACTGCAGTAGGAGCACGGGAACTCGACACAAATGACCATGAAATGACACTGATTTTGGCAGAAGATTTTAATGTTAACTTTGCAGACGAAAGTACACAACCATTAATTGCATTCCTCAAAATTAAATTTCAATTAGAAATGAATAATGATGCTCAACAATCAACTACTAAGTATGGCACAACATTAGATGCAGTATTTTCAAGATTTTTATATAAAATAGATTCTAAAACATTTATATCATACTTTAGTTATCACAAACCGATTGTTTCTTTAATTGAATTGAAAAATGAAGATACCTGTGATTCTACCATAGATAAGTAAAACAAGATGTAAATTGCTTCTATCGGTCTTCACGAGCACAAAAATAATTTTTGAAATATAGGCTTAGCATTGCATATTCTCACAATGGAGATCTGTATGCAATCTAGCCTTTACAAAAATAAATAAAATAAAAATGGCGTTTCGTCCTAGCTGACAGAGTGGACTCCTCAGTAAGGTTCTGGCAGCTTTCCTTAGACGCCTACCGCATAGCTCGAAAGCGGTTTCTTAAGTAGAGCCACCTGTCTTCTTCACTAATGAGAGAGGAAGACAGGTCCCCATCTAGTAGACACTTTTGGGACCGAGTGTCAAATTTAGATAGAAAGAGACTCTATCGCTCGTGAAAAAATCCAACAAGATGTAAATTGCTTATATCGGTCTTTACGAGCACAAAAATAATAGTATAATAATAATAGACCGATAGAAGCAATTTACATCTTGTTGGATTTTTTCACAAGCGATAGAGTCTCTTTCCATCTAAATTTGACACTCAGTCCCAAAAGTGTTTAATAGATGGCGACCTGTCTTCTTCTCCCATTAGTGAAGAAGACAGGTGGCTCTACTTAAGAAACCGCTTTCGAGCTATGCGGTAGGCGTCTAAGGAAAGTTGCCAGAGCCTTACTGAGGAGTCCACTCTGACAGCTAGGATGAAACGCCATTTTTATTTTATTTATTTTTGTGAAGGCTATATTGCATACAGATCTCCATTGTGAGAATATGCAATGCTAAGCCTATATTTCAAAAATTATTTTTGTGCTCGTAAAGACCGATAGAAGCAATTTACATCTTGTTGGATTTTTTCACGAGTGATAGAGCCTCTTTCTATATAGATAAGTAAAGTTGTAAATAAAGTATGTAAGAAATAAAATAATGTACGAATAACGATAAACATATTAAAAAAACAAAATAAAAATATACAACACACCTATTTCAGTATTCACTTCTATCGGGTGTCCCCAAGACAGCTATATTTTTACTTAAATTCCTCCTTGATACAAAAGTATATTTAATCATATACTTTTGATCCACAGTTCAGAAGTTATTAGAAAAATTTTTAAAATATTAAAATCTTTAGACGTATTTCCAATATTATATTGGTTTTATAACGGTGTTTTATACCGGGATATTAAAGAATGACGAGGTCCGCATCCGTATATAAACGATCAGTGGCGCATCCACTGATCGATGAACAAGCGAGAGGAAAAGTATGTAGCAGCTAGTTGCAGGCTTCTTGAAGGCTGTACGAAGCCTGGCCCGAGCGCAGTTTGCTGTACGTGCACGTCCTCGTGCACGTGAGCCCGCGGAGGCGTCGTGAGTGATTTGGCTACGTAGCTAGTTCGCGAGATAAATTAAGAGTGAATCGCATGGGAATGGACAGAGTCAGGAACAAAGTGACACAAGCCGAGTAATAGCAAAGTTTCTCTTTATGTAAAGACTCAAAAATCAGTACAAATGCAGCGCGGAGTAAGAGAGACGGAGCAGAGCGAATAATGCCGAGAGAGAGAGAGAGAGTATTGCGATCGGGCAGGTACTTACAGGTGTGCTTCGTGGAGCTCGACAAATGCCTCGTGGCTTGGACCGGAGCGGCGCAGGACGGATGACCAGGACCCGACGCTGGCCAGCAGGACGGACGCCTCAAAGCCTCGTGTGTGGCCAGGGTGCAGCTAGAAGTCAAACGACAAACCAATGGATACGCGGTGCTGAATAGCAGCAGGTTGATTCCAGCGACACACGAAGTTCCTGGTCAAGGACGCTGTAGCAGTCCTCTCGAAGTCGAACGCGCGCACGCACGGATCTATCTTGCTTAAAGTAAGCGTAGCCGCGGAGACGAAGAGACAGTATCGGCACGACTGTACTGTACGGCGGTAAACTCCTAAGTATCGCGGCGCGAGACGCGACCGCGTGATCAGTGCAATCTTTCTCTCTCTCTCTCACTCTCTCTCAGACGGCGCCATACGCACATACACACTACGCGCGGCTCTCTCTCTCTCTCTCTCTCTCTCTGTATGTGTTATGGCTGTCTGCTCCTCTCACTTACCTGCTGCTGAAAGGAATGTTATACACAAGAATATTTACAGATATAATGGTTATTATAGTATGATCATATAATATAGGGGAGAGAGGTACGTAACGAGTGCACACAAGGCAACTCGTTATAGTTTTAATTATTTAAATAGCTTCTGAACTATGGATTAAAAATATCAGAAGTTATTAGAAAAATGTTTAAAATATTCTATTCTATTCTATTCTATTTTATTCTATTCTATTCTATTCTATTCTATTCTGTTCTGTTCTGTTCTGTTCTGTTCTGTTCTGCTCTATCTTATTCTATTCTATTCTGTTCTGTTCTATTCTATTCTATTCTATTCTATTCTATTCTATTCTATTCTATTCTATTCTATTCTATTCTATTCTATTCTATTCTATGTTCTCTGTGTTCTCTGTGTTCTCTGTGTTCCAAGAATTTCGAAATACTCATTTTTTGCTGGGCAGTTTTAATTCTCTCATGGGAGATTAACACGGGAAAGATTTACGAAAACTAGCCATTGCTCAACTGTAGCTACTCAATGTTTGGAGGCGCATTCCAAAAAGTGTGTAAATGCGATCGAAGTATCAAAATAAAGCTTTAATTTTAGGGCTGGTGAGTTAAAAATGGTTACTTAGATTAAAAGTTGTCAAGGCTTGTAAATAGCGAAAAATGATGGGAACTTGGATTTTTTTTTGGACGTTTTTTTCAAGTTTTAAAATCCTTATAACTCTTGATCCGAGTGGTCCATTTTAATCATACGGTCCTTAAATTAAAGCTCTTTATTTTCTACTTTCGCTTTCAAAGTTAAAATTAAACATTTCACGGGTTTTATCAGCTATATACAGGGTGGACCATTTTAGTCTACAATGGGAAATATCTCAGAATCATGGTTGGATACAGAAAAATATAATTTAGTAATTTTTTTATATTTTAGGCTAAATTTACCTTACAATTAGTCAAATGCTCAAGGTCTTTGATGTCTTTTGACCTTCAAATATTTATTATTAACTTTTGAATTGCACGATAAAGTGGCCTTGACACGACCTTACCATGACCTTGATTAGCATTTTCAATGCGCTTTCTCTTATTTTTACCAAATCGGAGATCAAACGAAGTTCTCGTTTGAAAAATCACTTTGACCTTGACATAACCTTCAGAACCAAATTCAAGGTCAAGGTTATTGCAACCAGAAGATGATACTCTTCAACCTTGATAACTTTTTTCAAAAACATTTTAATGTTTCCAATCGTTATTCCAACCTAACACCCATTATTTAACACTTTTCTTACATTTAACCTTTACCTTCATATAACCTCCCTGACCTTGATGAAAATATCATAAGAACGTAAAATTTTCCGCTCTTTTCAAATCCGGAATCAAAAATAGTTGTTCCAATTAAAAAAAAATGAACTTGACCTTGAAATAACCTTCAAAAACAAGTTCAAGGTCAAGTTTGTTGGTACTAATAGTTGACCCCCTTCGACCTCTACAACTTTTGTCTAAAACATTTTTGTGTATCTAACCATGATTCTGAGATATTTCCCATTGTAGATTAAAATGGTCCACCCTGTATATGCCCATCAATTATGGCTGTTTTTTTTAAATATTTTTCATTGCCATATATGCAACTGATGAAACCCGTAAAATGTTTGATCTAAATTTTGGAAGCGAAAGCAGAAGAAAAAGGCTTTTATTTCAGAAAGATACTCTACACGAATCGCACTGACGAAATTTAATCCGTAACGATATACTAAAAATTTGCGGTTTGAGTCACGTTTAACCCTTTTCTCTTTTATTCTTTACGTGGTCACTCACTGCACACAAGGAGACTCCCGTGTTTCACACACAATTCACAACACTGCTCGCTTCCTTTAATGAGACTACGATTTTTGGTGCCGAGAACCCCTTCAAATTTCATGTAACTCACCGTGTCAACCGGATGGTCTGGATAGGTCGTCTTGGCCTCGTCGTAACTTTGAAAATCTGTGACTTCAAATATTCCTCGATTCAAGTCGGGAGGAGATTTTCAGGTCACCAATAACGTGAGAGGCAACCCGTCGCGAATTTACTGTTAGTTCACAGCGGTCAAAAAATGCGTCGTCGAATTTCGTAATACAGAACGCGTAACATGCGATCCACTCGTCAGTGAGGGCAGGCACAAAGTAAGTCCAAGGTGGACGTCGCGTCGCTTCTTTGCAAGCAGGCCGAGATGGCGATCTTTCGTCTTCATCGCATTTGATCGATTGACATAGGCCTTGGCCTATCAGCGTTCCTTCTGCCGTAGCGCCCTCTTTTCGCTGCACGCAGCGGAAACTGCATGGCAGGCCACACGTGATCGACATAGGTCGCACGCGGAAGTGAAAGAGATAGCGAGCGTCTTCCCCTTCTAGGTGGTGACTCTCTCTCTCTTCTACTTCTCTCTCTCTCTCTCTCTCTTCTCTCTCTCTCTCTCTCTCTCTCTCTCTATCTCCCACTCTCTCTCTCTCTCTCTCTATCTCCCACTCTCTCTCTTCTCTCTCTCTCTCTCTCTCTCTTCTCTCTCTCTATCTATCTCCCACTCTCTCTCTCTCTCTCTCTCTCTCTCTCTTCTCTTCTCCTCTCTCTCTTCAGGGTAGTGTCCTTGGCCCTCTGCTCTTCGCTATATACATCAATGATCTCCCCCGGGTGCTAAAACTAGCGAATCATATGATTTACGCGGACAATACGCAGATATACGTGCATTGCCATCCGAGCGGCCTGCTGCAGGGTCTCGCTGCTGCCCAAGCCGATGCCCAAGCAGTCGCTGACTGGACCCGCCTGAACGGACTGTCGCTAAACCTAAAGAAATGCAAGGTCATGGTGTTGGGCAGTGCTTTCTACGTGAGTCGGATTGATACTGCTTCACTGCTTAAAATCACGATCGACGGTGTTCCGCTCGAGTTTGTATCGGAAGCGTGCAACCTAGGCATATGGTTCACGCCGACTCTAGACTGGCAACTTCATGCTAGTCATGTCCAACGCAAGGTCTTCCGATCACTTTACGCTCTGAAATTTCATAAGCATGCCCTAACGAGTAAACTGAAGCGAGACCTCGTAGAGAGCCTCGTGTTCCCTAGGTTAGATTATGCTTGCGCTGTGTACCACGATTTGGATGCACGCGTGATTTGTTATTACAACGTGCGCAAAATGCGTGCTTGCTCTTCGTTGTAGGAGGTGTTCCGTTTCGCGCGCACGTCACCCCATACCGCCTGGAGTTAAACTGGCTTTCGGTGAGGAGGCGTCGGGAGTACCTCATTGGCTCGCTCGCCTACGTCACCATCAGCTTGGGGAGGCCTAACTATCTGGCGCGAAATTTCACCCGCCTAGACGTCGATGTTGTATTACGACGCTCGCAGCGGAACCCTCCTCAACCTCTCGTTTATGTAGCGCCGCGAACAGAAGCTCTGAATCAGGCCTTTTTTATTCAAGCGTCTATGATTTTAAATTCTCTTAACATCACAGAATTTACCACGCTAAAAATAAGCGCGTTTAAGGGGCTTCTCCGAGAAGAACTTTTGGCTAGGGATCGCGCGGATTGGAATGTGAGAGTGCGGAATGAAGGATTTAGCGCGAAATGACAGCGACAGCGATAGTATTAATAATCATTATCATTATCTGTACTACTGTCATATCAAACCAACAACTAGTACCGTAAACCGATTTAGTTTAATTCAATTGTTTGTGTTATCTCGTTCCCAATGCATGTGAACGAGATCATAAATATTAATCTGATGTAAGCGATAATATTTTTTATCACAATGTATTTCTAATAATGTATCTTTTTCTATACTGTTACTCTACGATTACTCTTTAGACTTATAAGCTTGTATTTCTATATGTATGTTTCTTAACACCAGATGGGGTTTTACCCCAAGGTGAAATTAAATCAATCTCTCTCTCTCTCTCTCTCTCTCTCTCTCTCTCTCTCTACTCTCTCTCTCTCTCTCTCTCT
>CM053170.1:36626358-36674462 GCA_012977825.3 Pteromalus puparum | reverse complement strand
TCTCTCTCTCTCTCTCTCTCTCTCCTCTCTCTCTCTCTCTCTCTCTCTCTCTCTCTCTCTCTCTCTCTCTCTACTCTCTTGGAATCAAGCCATCGCCAACTGCACATGGTGCCGGCAATTGGGTACACAGTGTCTTCGCGCCAAACTATAATTTCTCGATGTTTTATTTTACTTTCTTGATGTTGAATAGAATATAGTAGTGATCGCTAGCTGTACATTGTTCCATGTCTTGCCAGTTCCTTATTTCACGAATCTTTGTTTAGCTTGCAAAGAATACATCCAGTATGGATTCCCAAAAACCTAGACTTTGGTAGGTAGTGGTGTTGCCCTTGTTCGCTACTACGAAGCTTATTCTTGCTGCCAGATTGATAATGGCCCCCCTATTGAAGATTTCTTGCAAGATTTGAGATAAGATCTTACATAAGATCTGGTAGAGATCTTGTAAGATCTTATACAAGATCTTATCATCGATTTTCAACCAATAACCTACGTAAGATCTTACACAAGATGACGTACAAGATCTTACGATCATGATAAGGAAAATTATTATTATATATTATATCGAAGGCCAAAATTCAGAGTTTTCATTCTTTCACTCACCGCAGACTCACTGCAATTCTAGGCATCGAAGAGCACTAAAACTTTACAAACATGTTTAAAATACACATTATTCTGGTCTGAGTGTGGAGATTTAAAAATAAATTAAATCTTAAAAAGCTAGCTTCAATTTAAACAAAATATTTTTTATTCTTAACATTTTTAAACAAAAATTTTGTTTAAATTTAAGATAACTTTACAAGATTTAATTTATTTTCAAATCCCCACACTCGGACCAGAATAATGTGCATTTTAAACACCGATTTTTCATATTTTAACAATTTAATGTGGTTAGGTCCCCTTAAAGACTTTATTTATCGATTATATACTTTCTACATAAAAAAAGCCTTGTTAATACTATCAAACAAAAATCTTATGAAAGAATAGGATTTTTTTGGCAAAAAGCCAACAATATCATACAAGAATCATCTCTTTTGCACTAGCATGCAAATACTTCTACTAATCATCCTATTTAAATATTATGTTTAAAATATTCTTCTCAAACCCTTACCTGCGCTGCCATAACACGTTGTCTTTCAGCAATGAGTGTACATTTCGCACATATACAGTCACGCCATCGGCAATATCTTTTATGACCTTTTAGTGCTGATACCACGCCGTGGTTTCGGCATCTTGCACATTTGGGTGTACGTTGATAACGTTCCGCAGTTGCTCTTAAAAAAAATGCTGGTAAAACATGCTGTGATTGTTGTTGGTGCATTTTTCGTTGTTCAGCTTTGGTACCTGGAGTAAAGTTTTATAAGTAAGACAAATGTCAATAAAAAATTCTCCCCGGCAGTAACCTGTTTGCAGAGGAAAAAATAAAATAAAAGACCCTTCGAAGTACCGCAAGCTTCCGGCTGATCAACGCAAGCAAGCAAAACCAGCCGAAAAAAAATGTGGCTGTCTCGGGGACAGCCGATAGAACGGAATAAATGGAGTGGAATTTTGGAAAATTTTAAATAGTTTCGTTGCCAGAGAATCAAATGTATACGAAGTGAGAAATGTACTACTTAGTCTTCGCAGCGGGACTGCAAATGTACTATATGTATATCTTCGACGCAAGAGTTTAAAATATATTATATACTACAGTCTTCTTGGCAAAACTGAAATGATTTAGTCTTCGACGCAAATTCAAATGCATCTTTGTGGTGTGCAAAGTAGTAATATAATCTTTAAGGATAAATTAAATTGTGACTTTTTTGATAAATTTTGAAAAAATTTTTATTTAGTGATTATGGTGCATAAATCGTCGCCATTTTCTTATTTTTCCAACTTAATCGCAACTTTGACAGAAGATGTATAAAATCTTAGATGAAGTGAAATCTTAGGTATTCATTGATCAACTAGTAAATTTAGGATATGCAGAATATAATACGAATAAAGAAAATTTAATAAGAATAGTAGCGTGTCACGATATTTTATGACACAAACGTGCGTAAACCAAGATTTAGCAAGTGCATTTTTGCACGAGCGTGCGGTAAATCGAGGTTTACGCCACGGCGTGTCATAAAGTAATAATGTTTATTGCAAGTCAATAATGTTTATACCTGCAAACTTTTCGCGCATATTAAAAAAGTCACGTCGTCTAGTTTACACAAAAAAATTATAGCGCCATGAAAAGGCGCCGCTATATTAGCGCGTCGAGGGGCCCAAAATCTAGCGGGAAGAACCGAGAAAACCCGATATTTAATAGCCGCTTGCAGTGTATGTGTAAATAAATGCGCTGTGCGGCTGATATGTAAGGGGAGAGCTGAGCTGTGCGAGCACGCTAATATGCGCGGCGAAGAGTGCGTGATGGGGGGAGAGAGCTGCAGCTGCTTTCGTGACGAATTTATTTGTCGCGCCGCCTTGACGCTCGCCGCTCGCCAATTCACTCCTCAGCAAAATGTACCCAACGGGCCTATAAAAGTATTCACTTCAAAAATTATTATCAAAAGTTGTATCAGTCATGGTGTAGCTAAGCCTAGTTAATTCAAATATTTTCTTAGACCAAATTTTTTCTATGAAATAATATCTTAAAGTATACAGTCATTATAAAGCCAACAAGTTGTGTTAGTTCATTCGGTAATTCTTATTGTTTTAAAATTGTTAAGGTAACAAAAAACCGTGACCAAGTCTTTGGCACTTAACTTTTACCCAATAGGCTTTTAGCAATAAATCTAATAAGCAGAGGATTCCCAATTTTTGATTACGCTTGATATTAAATCAAATACATTACAGGTGTTTGAAGTATTTAAACAAATCGGAAATTACCATGACCATATAATTGACATTGTATTAACAAACTTTGTCAAAAATAATTATTTGAGTAAAACTGCAGAAAATAGCTGCTTGAAAAATCGTCAGTAAAATTTAGTATTAAATTTTTTTTTTTTTTTTTTGTAAAATAAACGAAAATAAAATTCGTTAGTAATGCAACGAAAATAGGGGAGAGGTGCCCAGTAAGAATGTTGCCATGTACGTCTGTCGTTAGACCCTAGCTTCCGACGCAAGATGGCTGCATTTGTACCATGAAGTTCGGGAGTTAAGAATGTTTTAAAAGTCATACTTTGAGGAAGTGCTTCTCTAGCAAGAAAAGACAAAGTTGCATAAGAAGTTATGTTTTTCGCATTTTTGGAGCTATCTAAATATAGTTTTCGCTACTTGGCAGATCAATATTATACATTGCAAGGATATAATACTTTCAAATCTGTTGAGTTGAAAAGCAATTCGAGAATGATTATAACTTTAATAAGAATAACTAGGGGGTTCCCCCACCCCCTACTCGCTTCGCTCGCCAACCCCACGTTCGTCGTAGTAAAAACTTTAATTTTAGTTAGCTCGTAATATACGCAAAAGCGTATATGCGTGGACTACAATAGGCTGTGCACGCGCTGCTAACAATACTTCAAAAAATAAAACTAAAATCTTCGAAGTGCGAATTATGTAAAATCACTTCCTATCCTCTCTTTCCTCGCTTATTCACGCCTGAATTATATATCATAGCTCGAAGCTACTGCTAAAAATTAACCGCGCGTGCGCATGTGTTTTGGATTTTCCTTTTTGAAGAGGATAACCGATTTTTAACATTGAACGCTTTTCAACGCGTTTTAGATTTTATATTGCAGACGCTACCGCCGATTACACATTGATAATTTTGCTCGATACGCTCGATACGCAACGCCAGCCCGAGCAGTTTTTTTCGCTCTACTCGCGCGCATAATCATTTGCAAATTGACGGTATTAAGATCGTCAGAAAACGCACCCATTGCTGTGTATACATCAGCTTGTACGTTTTGATCCTAAACTCTTCGATAATTTTAGGATAACTTACGTCAGAAATAATTACGTCTATCGGCTTGTTTAATAGATTGTAATACGAAGTACCTTCGATCTCATGAATTGGCACAGTCGTTTCATAATAATACAAAATCGGTTGTTCCCTTTGTATTAATGAGATGGCTTTCTTGTCGAAAGGAGTTTTATCACAACACGCAAATCCCTTGACTTCTTCTTATAAAAGGTATTCAGTATAGTCTCAATCTTGCTAACCCTTGTCAAACCACTTAGAAGTAAATTCCATTTCCTTGAACATCTTGAGTTTCACCATCTTAAAAATCGTCTGCCTGTCTGCGAGAAGAAGCTGATGAAAAAATATAGATAAGGACAGACTTTTGTGATATTTCATCGTCGGGTAATGAATTGACTGTTAATGCACATAACAGCTTCTACTGATTGAATATCAACTTACTTGTCTTTGCTACATACATGGCTAATAGCTGAATTATTAACAACGAATTTTTTGCCTACCCTTTGGCCATAATGATTTGTAATAATCTTTTAAATATTTCGTTTGATCTAGCTACGACAAAGAAAAACTATTCTAATTTGTGCTTAAATTGTGAACTGTATCTTTATATACTTATTGCTTATCTACAGCTTGATTTCACTTGAAGTTCATGGGCTCGTGACTATTCTGGGACGTAGTTTTGTTTATTTTCAATATTACTTTTAAACGCATTTTCAAGCATTTGGGAGGTTATGTGATCGGAAAAACAATAAATTATTTATGTGTCTTCAGTAAATATGCTTAAAAAAATTGCCTTAGGTTCTTCAGTTTTATAATTATAGACTTTATGGTTAACATTTTTCAAGCGCAGGGCATATTTTGTCGAGAGTTTATCATCTTCAAGCACAACTTACATCTATCTTTATATCGAACGCCACGAAGCGCGTTACCGAGATTTTGTTTTTTTTTCTCTGCCAGGCACCTGGACATCATCTACCAGAGTCCTAGGTGACAGGCTTATAATCTTCAAGCACAACTTACATCTGTGTATTAAAAGCTGGAATGCTAGTAAATAACAGAGTGTTCCTCTTCTTTAAGACCTTGATAAGCTATCCATAAGCCAAGGCTTCCATTCATTGCGTGACGATATTGTATCCAAGTGTTTGTAAATCATTGACCAACATTTTCCAATTGGCTTTCTAATAGTAAATGGTTGGCTTACGTTTCTACCAATGTTGTTCTGTATAAGTATGAATGTGATTTGTATCTTTAAAATTTAAAGGCATTATTATATTCTGTTTCATGTATTTGTATGAAATCTTAGAATAGAAATGTATGTTCATTATTGTGTAAGAAGGAAACAAACCGATTACCCCATGCAAAAGTACACATACCGTTAATTGAAATTTTAAATTCGGGAAACTCCCGCCAGTGCTGGTCACAGGTTAATGGGCAACTTGCATGAAAAAATCTATTAGGTCCGTCATGTAGAATAACGAAAAATAATCGCCACGTATTTTTTATTTTTTCAATCAAACGATTATTGACAAAGATACAACGGGTTGAAATATCGTGTGACGTCACTGAATCGGACGATATAGATATACAGTCCGAATCAGTGACGTTATACATTTCAACTCTCTACATCTTTAGTAGGGGAGAGTGGGGTATAGCGTGGCATGCAGGTATGCTTGGCACCTCGATATTTAAATGATTAATTGATATTTTGAATAAACTTTGAAAAAGAATGTCCAACTAATTAATCAAACGAGCTAGAAATTTGCAGCTAAAATGATTGGTTCGTTTCATAAATGATTTAACTGGTACATCGCGAAAAAAGAATGAATCCGTTTGAAATAAAGTTTATTTGATAGTTTATACTTCCAACTTTTAGGCCTTGCTTGATTTGTTGTCTTTCGGCGCTTAATAATTGTGTATTAACAATTGGAAAAAACATTGAAAATGGGGCATGAGGCGAGGCGCATCAGCTAATGTCTCCTAATCTAAAAAAAATTCACGGTCGGCCTTGCTTGATTTGTTGTCTTTCGGCGCTTAATAATTGTGTATTAACAATTGGAAAAACATTGAAAATGGGGCATGAGTGGCACCTAGAATGGGGCACGAGTGGCACACGAAATCCGTTGCGAGGCGCATCAGCTGTTGTCTCCTAATCTAAAAAAATGTCACGGTCGGTAAGAAAGAACATAGACAGAACCCGTGCTCTACGTGCCCCACCAGTGCCAACCATGCCCCACATCGCGGGGCATGCAGAGCATTTTTGATCGTCTTAGTTCTCTCTTTTTATTAAAAAATACAGCTTCATTTAACTTTTTTCATCGTCCAATTTCGTTTTATGGTGTCATTATCTATCGAGTTCACTTATTGTCATTATCGAAAACTCCCAATTAAAAGCTAAAAATTGAAATAAAGTTAGGGTGCCCCCACTGCCCCACCTTCCCCTAATCGTTTAATTGAAAAAAGAAAAAATACGTGTCAATTATTTTTCGATATTCTACATGACGGACCTAATGAATTTTTTCATGCAAGTTCCCCATTGGGGATATCCAGAGCCGACAAGCATGCGCTGGACGCGAGTGGCCGCGTTTTGATATAGAGCGCATGCGCGTTGGCCCCAGTTAACAAGCGGCCGGCACTGGCAAAAATTTTCGGAATGTTTGATAAGTATTAACAGTGGTTTAGAGTTAATAGCTGAATGGCAGTATTGGAGGGTAATTAAGGAGCAAGAATTAAGGGGCAGTAATTGAGGGATACTAATTAAGGAACACTTTTTGAATCGGCAGCGGCGAAACTTTTTTTATAATATAGAGAGATTTTATATTAACATTTTATTGATTAAAAAATGTATTAAATAAAAATATAAACACAAAAAAAAATAGAGAACAAGAAACAATTTTCATATTTACCAAATACCAAGTGCAACATGTCTTCGAAGGCCAAAATTCACAATTTTTATTTTTTCACTCACCGCAGTCTTACTTCAGTTCTAGACATCGAAGAGCACTAAAACTTTACAAACATGTTTGAAATACACATTATTATGCTCTGAGTGTGGGGATTCAAAAATAAATTAAATCTTAAAAAATTATTTTCGATTTAAACAAAATTTGTGTTTAAAAGTGATAAAAATGACAAATATTTTGTTTAAATTGAAGATAACTTTTTAAGATTAAATTTATTTTTAAATTTTAACACTCGGACCAGAATAATGTGTATTTTAAACATGTTTGTAAAGTTTTAGTGCACTTCGATGTCTAGAACTGAAGTAAGCCTGAGGTGAGCGAAAAAAAAAATCGTGAATGTTGGCCTTTGAAGACATGTACTTGGTATTTGGTGAGTATAAAAATTGTTTCTTGTTCTTTACAGTTTTTTTAAGTTTATATGTTTGTTTAATACATTTTTTAAACAATCCAATGTTAATATAAAATTAAAATCAAATTTTTCATTTTTTGAAAATTTAAGGTGGTTAGGTGCCCTTAAGCAAAATATGAATATTATTTATTGTTCAGATTTATTTAATAAATTCAATTGTTATATTTTGGTACACAAGGTACTAAGTGATGATAGTGGGACTAGGTAAATAAATACACTGTATATTAGGGTGGCGCTTATTTCCTAAACTGCTTTAATCTGTGCTCCCAAGCCTAAAATAGGTTTGTTGTCACTAAAAACTGGAAAATCAATCTTTATATGCCCTTAAATAGTGGTTTAAACCGACCCAGTTTGCAAAGAACATGATTTTTTTCCTTCTACGTATTTATTGCTTTAGCAGTCAAGGACAGTTAAACGATAATTTCAAATATGTAAGACATGGTTTTGATGTATTATTTTATGTAGAATATGATGGCGATATTATATTTATCATAAAAGATAAGCTTAAAGCGCTAGGAGCAAAATATCTTGTTTCTTAGTGTTTTTCAGTGATTTTTCGCCCCTACTTATTTGAAGTTATGTTTTCTGATAAAATCAACGGCGCCATCGTATTCTACGTAAAAAATACATTGAAAACATGTACCGCATGTCTGGAAATAAGACTTTGTTGCCGTTAAACATTGAATTAATTTCATAAAATGATATTCGCAGCACTTTGCGCCAGTCGACTATCAGACTAACATCAAATTCGATATATTTTCTTTTATTTCGAATTCAAGGGCAACGAAGTTTTATTTCCAAAAATATAAGACATGTTTTCGATGTATGTTTTCACGTAGAACACGATGGTGCCGTTGATTTTATTAGAAAACATAACTTCTAATGAGTAGGGGCCAAAAATCACTGAAAAACACTCAAAAACAAGATATTTTTCTCCTTGCTCTTTAAGCTTATCTTTTATGATAAATGCAACACCGCCATCGTATTCTACGTGAAAAAATACATCGAAAACATGCCTTACATGTTTGAAATTAACCTTTGACTGCCCTCGAATGCTCGATAATATATGTTTGGCATGAAGCCTTTATTCGTTTTATTGAATTTGAGGAAATATTGCAGATTTATATGAGGATGTCAACGCAAAACAAATAAAATCAAAAATTAAACCCAGATATTTATGGCTTTCTACTCTTTTTATTGTATTCTCACCTATGCTGATATGCAAAGTGTCAGGAACACTATCACAGTAGCTGCCATATGTTATATACACTGTTTTACTAACATTTAGAGATAATCTATTTAATGTTAACCATCTTGCAACCTTATCAAGATATTCATTCATCTTGTCCTGAGCAGATGACCACGTATTATCACTAGCTATGATAACAGTGTCATCAGCGTAGGACATAATCGCATCATTCTGCATATCTCTCAATAGATCATTCACATAAAGTATGAAAAATAAAGGCCCCAATATGGTACCTTGTGGGACACCAATGGGTATTACTTTGTATTCACTTTTGCAGTTTTGGATTTTAACACATTGTTGTCTATTTGAGAGATAGCTAGTTATTAGAATCAGTGCACTACCTCTGATTCCGTATCTTTCAAGTTTATCTAGCAAAATTTTGTGGTCTACTGTATCAAAAGCCTTTGCAAGATCTAGGAAAGTGGTGATAATAGGAATGCTTTTGTCTAGACTATTATAAATAATGTTTGATATATAGTTTAAGGCATCTGTAGTACCTCTATTTTTTACGAATCCAAATTGTTTGTCAGAAATTATTTCGCATTCAGTTAGAAAGCTATACAATCTATTGTACATGATTTTCTCAAAAATTTTTGCTATATTTGATATAAGGGAGATAGGTCTGTAATTTGACATACAAGACCTATCCCCAGCCTTATGTATAGGAGCTATATCTGCACACTTTAGGGCATCTGGCCAGTTGGATTGTTGAACACATAGGTTAAAAATATGTTCCAATGGTTTTGCTATATATTGTGCTAATGTTTTTATCGTTTTTGCATTTATATTATCAACACCTCCAGCTTTTCTTTTCAGTGTATCTATACAGTTTAGAATTTCAAGACTATCTGTTGGATAGATAAAAATTGATTTGTTATTTCTTTCTGGGAGTTTTAGTTGTTCATTATCCAGATTAGGAATTTTGTTACTTAGGTCAATACCTACTTTACAGAAATATTCATTCATTGTGTTAGCTATTGTACTCTTATCTTCAATTTTTTGCTTATTTACAATTAGATGGTCAATTGACTTGTTTTGCTGAATTTTTTTGCCTAGCTTAGTATTTATAATGTTCCATAGCTGTCTTGGGTTGTCTATATTTCGTTTTATCTCATTGCTTTCGAATTTGTATTTCGCATCTTTTATGACTCTATTTAAAATTTTTTCATAATTTTTATACTCATTTTTTAGTACTAAATTCGTTGGGTTTTTTTTCCATATTTTGTACAAATTTTCTTTTGTATTACACGACACCAGTATTGCACTAGTTATCCAGTTATTCCTGGGTGATATGGAGCTATTCTTTTTACTTAATTTTTTACTACACATGGCTCTGCCGACACAGCTATGGATCATTTTTATTAATTGGTTTAAAGCATTGTTGGAGTCTTGTAATGTTAGCAAAAATTGCCAGTCAATTCTTTTCGCTAAGTTTTTTAATTTACCATAATTCATGGATGCGATATCATTTTCACTTACTTTTTTAAGTTTAAGTTGTTCCATGGTTATGAACAACGGGTAATGGTCATTAAAAGGTGTATTTAATTTAAATGATTCTAGTATGATATTTTTAGTTTTGGCAAAACAGTTATCAATACACGTGCCTTTATCTAGATTTAGAGATGGACGGGTAATTCCTTTAAAGCTCGGTATATATTCATGTTCAAAAAAATTATTTAAGTATTCCTGCATAATAGTTTTTTCGCTTATTTCTTTGTTTTCTACATATTTATCTAATATATCAATATTAAAGTCTCCAAAAATGCAGTGATTTTTAATATTTCTGTGCTCTGACAAAAAATTTCGTAAGCTATTTACAAATTCAGACTTCGGTAAGTCATGGCACCTGTACATCGCAGAGATTTTTATTGACTCTCCGGACATAAATTTAATATTAGAACTTACAACGCTCAATCTATCAACCACTTCTATTGTGGTGTTATGACATATTTTACTCAGAATATACATAAAAACGCCATCCGCTTTGTTAATTTTACTTTCATTATAATAGCATTCATAGCCATGTAATTGATAATATTGAGGATATTGTAAGTTCCAGGTTTCCGTGCAAATAATAATAATAGGTTTTTTCACTAAACTCCCAATAAAAGTTTCAAGTTTTTCGAAATTAGCACTCATACTTCTTATATTTACGCACAACATTAAGTTCTTTGCTTTTATTATGGATTCATTGAGCTTTTTGATATCTTCTATTTCACGTTCAAACTTGCTTACATCTTCTAAGTTAAAATCTTGATCCATGTTTATTTCCTGATTCTTAATCTATCTGATATGTTTGAATTGAGAGTTTGCAGTGATGGTGAAGATATTCTCGACGCTCTGGTTATCATTTGCGTTTCAGACATTTTTCCTACTATACCAACATATCTCGGTATTGTAGGCTGGATGGTATAATCGGTAAAATCTATATACTTCCTTATCTTGGCCTGCAATATTTGACACTCGTGGCTATCTGTTGCCACGTGTTCTGTATTGAACTTTGTCTTAAATTTGTTGTTGCTGAATGTACAATTTGGACATTTTAATTTATTTGTTTCACACTCCCTGGTTTCATGATTTCCAGCACAATTTAAGCATATTTTATCGTTTTCGCATTTCATAGCATTATGTCCAAACCTGCCACAATTAAAGCATGGTTTGACATTGCAATAATCGTAAACCTTACAATTTTGATAGCCAACATAGAGTCTGTTGTTATTTTCTCTCATTTGTTGATATAATTCAGCAGGCATTTCCAAAATCACTGTCTGTAATTTAGTTTTATCATTTTTGTACGCATGGAGAACAGCACATTTTTTCTTTGAATTTCTGAAATTCCTCTCATTGATATCCTTTTCTAACTTATTATTATCCATTTTTTCAAAATTGTCAATTCCAACGACTTTAACTTTAGGGTTAAGTACTTGTTCTGTATCTATTTCACACCCATCAGGTAATTTCGACTTTAGCAATTCGTAAGCTTTATTAACACTATCTTCATTCATACAGTTTATAAGTAATTCATCTTTTTTCTTTACTATCCTATTAGTTTGAATTGTTTTGTCCTTGATTAAATAATGAGACACTAGTTGATTCACCTTTTCAGTTGTTAGTTCATCTGACTTTCTTTTTATTATAATTTTAGGAACACGTTTTGGTTTTTTATAGGTTTTTACATTAGATATAACATCTGCGAAAGTTTTGCTTTTAACAGCGGATACATCATTCTTTTGTTTTTCAAGCATAACATTTAATAGTTTGTTTTTATCTTTGAGTTCTTTATTTAATTCTCTCAAAAGTGCATTTTCCCGCTGCAGACTATTATCCAGAGTTTCATTTTTATTTCCATTGTCACTTTCGTCATCACTTAGGTTATCTTGGAATTCTTTTAGTACCTGCTTTCTTATCTCCTTTTTTTCAAATGATTTAACCTGTGCAATTATTAGTTTCGCCTCGTTACTCAGCGTTTTAGTGTTCACTTTTGAGGTTATGTCTATGTTCTCATGATCCGGACAGATTCCTAGGACTGCACTTAGTCTAATGGCTTTATTTAGTCTCACAAAATCACTTGTATGATACACACTTTCGCAAATGATACACACAACAGTTCTAACAATTTGCGTAGGATGACATTTAAGATATACTTCTGTCTCGCCACGAGACGAGCTTTCGCCCGTGGCGGACATCTTGAACTGATTATTGCACTTGAGATTTTAGGAAAAGGTAGATATTTTATATGTTCTGGCTAAGTTCATTGCGCAGCTTTGAAACCCCCATGGTTCTTAAGATATCAAGGTTTGAATTTTTTTTTTTTAATTTTTTGATTTCTTATATCTCTAAAACAATGTAGTCAAATGCTTTGTTTTTATTATCTGTTTTGCTTATTAAATTTTAATGTGAAACAAGTTTTATAATAAATAAATATCAAATATCAATATATTTTTTAATAAGTCTGCTGAACTTTTGTATATTAATTATATATTTAGACTTTTTAATGCCAATAACTCTGCCAAGCAATTTTTATATAAGTATTTATATTTAGACTTCATAATGGCGTTAACTCAGCCAAACAATTTTTATAATATCAGAATATCCAAACTTTTTAATGGCAATAATTTAGTTAAACAATTTTAGTAATATTAGAATATTCTAACTTGATAATGGCGATAACTCAACCAAACAATTTTAGGAATATCACAATATTTAAACTATAAAATTGCGATAACTCAGCTAAACGATCACTAGTATGTATAAAATTAATTTTATTCTATTTATTTTTCAAAAATGTTATTAGTTCAACAAATTTTCGAATATAGTATGTTTTCTGTATATATTTCCGTATCAATATTTAGTTTCCTCCGTTTTTATTTAATGTCTAATAAATCGTCATTGTGTTTATAAATAGACTCTTTAATTAATAATAATTTTAAGTTATTTCTCGATATCGTTCTTGTTAAAGCAACATATAATTGACCATGACTTAATAATGGACTTCGTAAATAGATTCCAACTTTGTCGAAAGATTGACTTTGAGATTTGTTTATAGTCATAGCGAAACCTAATCTAATCGGAAATTGTCTTCTTATCATACGCATCGTTATTTCATCTAATGATGGACTTAGATCGATTCGTGGTAATAAGACGATTTTACCAGATTTTACCAGTTATGATTTGCCAAACCAGTAAATATTTTTCGATATATTTAATTATTATTTTTGTTTTATTACAATAACCGCCATTAATATCTGAATTTCTCAAACAACTAACTATTCCACCTTTTTTTAAAATTAATTTATGCTGTAGTAATCTATTTGGTGTAAACGAATTTGAAATTTTGTTGGATTTGATTTTATAAGATTTATAAGTTTATTTATAATTTTATAAGTTTATAAGATTGTCATCATCTTCACTTTTAATTTTATCATCACTACGAAAGTCAATTTTTTCCATCAATTTTTTGAAGCGAATACTTTTATAGGCTCACATACACATTTTTCCTGGGGAGTGAATCGAGAAAAAACCGAACGACCACACGAAAAAACGACCGTAACGAAATTTAGGCAGATCTCTCTCTCCCCCTCCACTTCGCACTCCTCACCGTGCGAGGCATCACATCTCTCTCTCTCTCTCTCCCCCTCCACTACGCACTCTGCGTACGCTGTTCATCACATCTCTCTCTCTCTGTCTCTCTCTGTCTCTCTCTCTCTCTCTCTCTCTCTCTCTCTCTCTCTACCGGAAGTAGTGTGGACGCACCTCCGTAGTTGCTCTGTGAAACTCGCTATTTAACAAGTTTTTGCCCTACGGTGCGAGCTTTGCTGTATTTCAGGCGGTGTAGGACCTTGTTAGCTCTCGGTGGATATAATATTCAGGCATTGTCATCTTTGCTGTTTGAGCCTGGTCCTGCATTTAGCCTGACGAAAGTTTTGAGGTTACTTTCTCTCGCCATCACTGCTTGGCCTGTTCGCTTGTCGCTGCCCCCTGACTGTCACCGATACCGTCCATTACTGCAGAGACGACCAGCAACCGACCGCTCCGTTCTACTCCAGCTCAGCGATCCATGTCTGTCCTGTGACTCATCGGCGACTCATCAGCGACTCTGCTAGCTGCGTGTATGTGCCAAGTTTGTGTGTGTGTTCGCGTATTGAGGTGTTAATCTTGTGAGTGAGAGCCCCAGCGCTAGCATCCTTGCTATTATCACATTATTTCTTTTTGTTACCAACACTGCTGTGCGTTATACGGACACAAGGAATTTTTTGTGTAATTCGCGCTTATTCATTTTCTCATCAACACGTGACGTGATCGTGGTGTTCGTAAATGCATCACCATCTGCTTTGTTCCGGCACGCGCTCGTAAACGCATCAACACCTGTTTGGCGCGAAATTATAATGCGTTCTCAAACCCATCCGAACTTGCTCGCGCTCACCAAGTGTTCTTGAAGTCATTTGTATTTGCGGCGCGATAATTCAAAGTAGCTTGAGTTTTTCTACAATAATTTGAGCCATTTATTGCGTTTTTAGTTTTTAGTTTTTAGATTATTATTGCGCTCCTACTTATTTATTAGCTGGAAGTTTACGATTATTCTATCATTGTGTATTAATGCCAGTGTGTAGGAAGTGCGGCCGTAACGCTGTCTTCAAAGTCATCTCGTGCCTTCAGTGTGGGCTCGATTTCCATGAAGGGTGTTTAGCGCGTTTCGCGGGCCCCAAGACTTGTTACGGTTGTTGCCTTAAAACTTACAAGGCTTTAATCATACCGCCTGACTTGCAAGCCGCAATGAACGTGACTCTCGTTTTGACGCTGGCCGTGACCTTGACGAGGCAGCATCTCTTCTGGATATCAGCGCTTTGAGTAGTGCTAGCCATAGTTCGGAGATAACCTTTAGCGCTGATCTCCAACTATCGACGAATATTCGGGATAATCGGTCTGACATTTGTACTGTGCTTCCTCCTCCGCCTACTGCAACGATGTCGCGACCTCCTAACTGGAATGCGTTGTCCGTTGATGATAAGCTTGGCGATCCCTTCAACCTCATTACTGTTGGCGATGCGACCCTTACAAGTAAGCTCGATACGCTAACTACTAAGGTTGATAAATAATCAGGAGAGTAGAGTTGTGGTGCTCGAGCGGGATAATGCTAAACTTGCGAAGGAAGTTGCGAGCTTAAAGGAGCGTTGTGACAAGGGCTGCAAATATGCAGAGATCAAAGTTTCAGGGATTCCGTTCTCATGCCAGGCCTCTCTAGCCGATATTACAAAACTCATTTTTGCTAAATTAAATGTCGCTGATGATCTCGCTGACGTTAGGAGTGTTCGCGCAATCGTTAGTCGCCCTCAGCCAAATGCTACTACGGGTTCTCAACCGCAGTCTCAGCGTACACCTCGCTCGCTTATTTATTGTATTCGCTTTAAGAACGTCTGCGTGCGTGATGATGTTTTGCGAGCGAAGCGGACATTTGGCACTCTGAAGTTCAGCGATATTTTGCAGGGTGAATGCGATTCTGCGATCGAGATGCACGACATGTTGTCACCTTTCCTACACAATCTTGCTACTAAAACTCGTGCATCCGCTTTAGGTTACAAACAAGTTTGGGTTCGCGATGACAAAATTCTAGTCAGGAAAACTGATGGTTCAGAAATAATTACGATCATCACCAATTCTGACCTGGAACGTATGGTCTGACAATCACCATCGAGTGTCCCCAAGTCAGTCATCGCACCTATTCGTCGTCCAGGCAAAATTCGTATTGCTCATCTCAACGCTAGCTCTGTCAAAGCTCATTTCAACGAAATAGAAATTCTTTTATCTGGCAATAGTATTGATGTTTTGATTATTACTGAAACCTGGCTTACTCCTTCCGTGCAGTCCTCACTTTTTTCGATTCCTGGTTATAACTTCATTCGTAACGACCGAGGTCTCATCTCCTCGAGGCATCGCTACCTTTCTACTGTTGAGGATACTACGTATGTTCTCGGTGGAGGCATCGGGTTTTACATACGCGAGGATCTACAGTACACCCTATTGGAATCCTCTGTTATCAGCGATATCAACGAAACTGAATATATGCTTGTCAGTGTCGACTGTGAGTCTAAAATTTTGCTTGGCGGTGTATATCGCCGACCGTAAGGGCACACTCTTAATCATTTCTTCAACTCCTTGCGAAACCATTCTCATCGGTTTGGGAATGTTGTTGTGGCGGGTGATCTCAACTCAGACTTACTCTCTGATAATTATTATGGCAATCATCTTCGCTCCTTGATAATCGAGAATAATTTTCATCTTGTTCCGTTTGGTGCTACTCATCACACTGATAGCTCTCATACGGGGATTGATGTCATTCTCTCAGACTGCAGTGACAAGATTATCCATTACGAGAAATCTACTGCTCCGTACATTAATGGCCACGACTACCTCTTGATTGATTTTCTGTTTGATCTCCCTATAAAGCAGGAATTATCGATTATCTCGCGCGATTTTCGCAAGTTCTCATCAACTGCTTTTCTGAATGACCTTCTATCTGAACTCTCTTCATCGGTTTGCTCTGATCCTTTGGCCTCTATCAACGATGAGCTCGTTGGTTTCCAACAGGTGGCATATAAGGCCCTGGACACCCACGCCCCGTTTGCTACTCGAAAACCTGGGCGCAAATTCTCTCCGTGGTTTACGCCGGCTTTAAAACGCAAATGTAAAGCCCGTGATCGGCTATACAAGGCTGCAAAACGATCTGGGAATCAAACTACCAGTACCCGCTATAAGACTGCCTGTAAAGAGGTGAAACGTGTTATCAGAAGTGCGCTCGAGGAGTACCTACTGCGCGGTACTCCGAGCGAACGAAATGCTGGGGCTTTTTACGCAAAAATGGCCTGGTTCCTGCCAAGAGTCAATCTCCCTTGCATCTTTTTGACAAGAATACCCTCTTGTCACTCGTGCCCATCCAGTTTGCTCGTCTGAATCACTACGAACTATTCTCGATGGCCATCATATCAGCCCAAGTCCTAGAGCTGAATTTAGGTTTAGGCGCCTGGAGTGTGTTGAGGTTGCTCAGTATATGCTAGCTTGCCACCTTAAAGCCAAAGGCCGCAGTTGTGATGAGCTATCACTCACTTACTTTCAATCTGTCATACCTCAGATTACCCCGTTTTCACGGATCTTTTTAATCAATCGATCCTGAGTGGAGTCTACCCGTCTATATGGAAGCAGTCCGTTATCGTGCCGCTTAGCAAATGTCCTAAACCAAACTCTCCAAGCGATACTCGCCCAGTTGCAAATATCCCGCACTTTGCCAAGGTATTTGACAAAATCATTACTGATCGAGTTATCGAGTACCTTGCAGATAACGATCTTATTTCATCCAACTCGCCATTCCAATCTGGCTTTCGTAGCAATATAGTACGCACACTGCGCTGTTAAATGTAACAGAGGATATCAGATGTGGTTCCGATAAGGGCCTTTTAACCTTGCTTGTTTTATTCAATTTTAAGCGAGCCTTTGATTCCATTGATCATGCTACTTTGCTCACTAAGCTGAAATCGATTGGTTTCTCTGCTGATGTCGTGCTATGGTTTCATTCGTACTTAACTGGGCGCTCACAAGCAGTGATTGGCCTTGATGGCTCCTTTTCGGACTTTCTCCCGAATACGACCGGTGTTCCACAGGGTTCTTCACCTGGCCCTGTGATTTTTCTTATTTATATTAATGAGATTGTCTCTGTGCTTCGACACTGCGAACATTCGTGTATGCTGTTTGCTGACGACCTTCAAATTTATATGCAATGCCCGCCTAGTGACATTAACTCAGCCGTCGCATCCCTAAACGAAGACAATTGGTCCCAAGACAAAGGTCTCTTCTTGAATGTTGGCAAAACAAAGGCTATGATCATTGGGTCGACTCAACTTTACATGCGCCTAGATGTACAGCAAATCTACCCTATTGTTGTGGGTGGGTTACCGATTACAGGTATCCCGTACGTACGCGAATGCTCATTTCGCACTATATCGACTTAGATTTAAGGGTTATTGTCTTCCTGTTGGTCTTAAGGCCCAACTAGTCAACGCCTTAGTTCTTCCGTACATCGATTACGCATGCCTTGTTTATATGGATCTCCCAGATTATCTAGCAATTAAGTTGCAAAGGCTATGTAACTCTGCGGTGCGCTATATTTTCTACCTTCGAAAGGACTCTAAGCTTGGCCCCTATTATGCGAAATTGGGTTGGTTATCGTTGGACCACCGTCGGAATTATTATTTAGGAATCACTCTGTATACGCTATTCGTTCACAAGCGGCCCGATTACTTGGCCAATTTATTCTCGGCACCGAGGACTTGTATCGCTCGGCTCGCAATAACCCCTCGGCGTTTGCGATTCCGTACACTCGAACCGAGATTTATCGAAATTCGTTCACTGTCAACGGTATGCGCTTTTGGGATTCTGCTAAGTAGCTCGCTCGCTGTGTTCAAACGAATCTCTACGATTATCTATTAAGATTACCTCAAAATTATGTGCATTTTTAATTTAGTTTTATTATATTATGATGCTACCGCATGTTACAAATCTTGTCATTATTTTTCTACACCGCCTTCAAAAGGCGTCATAAGCGTTATCGTACTCTTTGGAGTAACATTCCATAGTTTTGTTATTAATTTCGTTGTAATATGCACATTGTTTTTTTTTATTATTTACTTTTAAGTTGCATATTACTTCTAAATTGTTACTTTCTACCATATGATTGCCAATGATTTGCTCTTATGAAATATTTTATTTTACTATGCTATGTTATTTTTTGTTTTCTTACTTCTAATATGTTATATATTCTTGCCTCACGCCCTTCGGCCCTTAGACCACGGCGTTAATAAAATGGTTTATCAATCAATCAATCTCTCTCTCTCTCTCTTTCGCTTCGACTATACGCACTTTTCGCCGCGCATAGCATAAGTACTGCGTTCTATAAGACGGTCAAATGACCACGAAATGCTACTGATTTTAGCTGGAGATTTTAATGTTAACTTTGCTGATGAAAGTGCACAACTATTAATTACATTCCTCAAAGATGAATTAAATAAATAATGATGCGCAACAATCTATTACTAAGTATGACACAACCTCAGATGCATTATTTTCAAGATTTTTATATAAGATTCCAAAACATTCATATCATTTAAATTACCATAAACCATTGTTTCTTTTATTGAGTCAAAAAATGAAGATGCCTGTGATTCTACTGTAGATAAATATAGTTGTAAATAGAGTTTGTAAAAAAAAAAAATTTCTATACAAATAACGATAAACATATTTTCATTATTTCAATTATTTTTAAAAAATAAACAAATTCCATAACACCTATTTCAGTATTCACTTCTATCGGCTATCCCCGAGACAGCCACATTTTTTTTCAACTATAGCTCCATTAATTTTTAATATATCAGAATTTAAATGTGATAAAATTACTTTATTTTTTATTGATAAATCATTTGGATCAATTTTATGACCAAAAATTTATGTGATTATATCATTATTACAGATCAATTAGTAGTCCATGCTATTGTTAGAAAACTTATATTTAATGATATTAAATATTTAATAATAACATTGTGAAAATAACTTTTGCCACTACTACCAGGACCATCAACAAAATATAATGTATTACCAACATTGTTAACTGTGCTGTATAACGAGTTTGCCTTGGGTGCACTCGTTACGTCCCTCTCTCTCCTATATTATATGATCCTACTACAATAAACATTATATCTGTAAATATTCTTGTGTATGACATGCTTCTTTCAGCAGCAGGTAAGTGAGAGGAGCAGACAGCCATAACACACAGAGAGAGAGAGAGAGAGAGCCGCGCGTTGCGTGTATGTGCGTGTGGCGCCGTCTGTGAGAGCGAGAGAGAGAGAGGGAGAGAGATTACACTGTTCACGCGGTCGCGTCTCGCGCCGCGACACTTAGGAGTTTACCGCCGTACAGTACAGTCGTGCCGATACTGCCTCCTTGTTTCCGCGTTTACGCTGACTTCTAGATAGATAGATCCGTGCGTGCGTGCGTTCGTCTACGAGAGGACTGTTGCAGCGTCCTTGACCAGGAGTTTCGTGTGTCGCTGGAATCATCCTTGCTGTTCAGCACCGCGTGTCTATTGGTTTGCCGCTCAACTTCTAGCTGCACCCCGGCCACACACGAGGCTTTGAGGCGTCCGTCCTGCTGTCCAGCGTCGGGCCCTGGTCATCCGTCCTGCGCCGCTCCGGTCCAAGCCACGAGGCATTTGTCGAGCTCCACGAAGCACATCTGTAAGTACCTGCCCGATCGCAATACTCTCTCTCTCTCTCTCTCTCTCTCTCGGCATTATTCTCTCTGCTCCGTCTCTCTTACTCCGCGCTGCATTTGTACTGATTTTTGAGTCTTTACATAAAGAGAAACTTTGCTATTACTCGGCTTGTGTCACTTTGTTCCTGACTCTGTCCATTCCCATGCGATTCACTCTTAATTTACCTCGCGAATTAGCTACGTAGCCAAATCACTCACGACGCCTCCGCGGATTTTCCAGCAGATTTGAAGAAAGACGTTCTCACAGTAATGGAGGCAGAAGAAGCGCTGGAAGACGGCATGCACGCTAACGTGAAGCTACCGTCCAGCTCGCCACACGATCATGATAGATGGGAAGATATGTCTCTCACAATGCCAGTGGACTCGAGACAAGAAATAATAGACTCTCACAATGGCGTAAGTTTTAACGCACCACGACAACCGTCGCTCCTTACAACGAGTGCAAACAGCCTCGCGAGTAGTAGGGGTACGTTATCGCCAGACGCCTGTGGGGGAGGGGGTCTGGCGCCAGACATCTGGTGGCGGGGATTTTCGGGATGCGGCGCGGTATCACCCGATGGAGGAGGGTGAGCTGAGGGTTTGTGGAGGGGATTTTCGTCTGCGGCGCGGTACCGCCAGACAAGGGGAGGGTGAGGTGGTGGTGTGGTGGAGGGGATTTTCGGCTGCGGCGCGGTATCTCCAGACTCTGTGAAATTATGGGCCCTTGGTGTATTAGGAGAGCAGAAGTTTGACAGAGGTAGAGTGAGAGAGAGAGAGAGAGAGAGAGAGAGAGAGAGAGAGAGCTTTTCAAGCGTGTTGGACTTCCCGCGTCGTATTAGGGGTATAGGAAAATGTGAGAGGTATATAGGGCTTGGGTCCGGGGACTTGCGCTGAGAGCAGAACTGTGGGGGACTTTTATTTATGGTCGCGCGCGTGGCGTAGTGCAAGATGTTTGCAGCTTTCTCAAACATGTGCGCTTATTAATGCAGGAAAGCGTGCCGGTAGAGAGTGCGGGGGGTGAACATTTGTTGGACGACATTGACTGTGTATTTACGTGATTCGCGGGAAAACAAGAGCGGGGCAGATTTTCAGATGGTGATGTAGAAGGTCATAGATTCTTTGGGGATTATTGTCTCGGGAAAAATGTAGGAATATGTGGGTTTTTAAATAAATAGAATTAGTGTTTAAGAGTAAAAAAAATGTTTATTGAAGCAGTCGATTTTTTTGAAAAACTCAAACTTGGTTTTCGTACATTTTTACAAGTAATTTTTGTAAATTATTTACATACAAGGTTGTTAATTCTAGATATAAAATATCGAAGTAGTATTTTAAAAAGTAAGCGTCTTTCGAGGCGTCAAACTGATTTTGAACATTTTGTCGTATAGTTTTTGTATTATTTTCAAGACGGCGTTTAAAAATATTTTCGTGTTCGTTGTCGAAAAGATCTTCTTTTTTAACAAAGCATGAAAGCTCTTCTATGATGTAATCTGCACAGTTGTTGACTGATGATGCGATGCGTTCCAAGCGACGATAGCGTTCGTCGATACAGATGATTGCTTTTTTGAGTCCTTCAAAAGTACGTTTTTGTAGCACGGTTGCGGGCGTGAACAATTTTTTTCTCTTGTTAGAAGGTTCTTTTAAAATTTTGTCGAAGAGAATTGATTTTACGCCGTAGGAAGTTGTGAAACGTATCTCCGTGTTGCCATCAAGAGCGATTTTTTCGGGATTGTTGGTGATATCTCCGTCAAAATATGCGGTAATTTTTTCGAGATTATTCAAAAGAGTGATCCATGCGGTGATGCTTAAAATCAAGCCAATACTGATGGTTGAGAAGTTGAATAGTTGGATAAAAAGTATCGGTGGTATTGTTGTGTTGCAGGCCGATGCTGATTCTTTTTGAATTTGAGTTGTTTAACGCGTAAACTGTTATTAATACACTAAAGTTCGGTGTTGTAACTTCTCGATTGTGTACCGCCTCCAACATGAGTATTTTTTTCTTTCCGCGCTCTTCTGACAGCTCTTCGAAAGTGTCCTTTCGTTTTAGCATTGCTTGAGCCATTATTGCAGTTAATCGCACAAACACACACAGACACGACGCGTGATTCAAATATTTTAGATGTGATTCCTGCGCTAGCTGACAGAGAACTGATGTGTGTAGGGGCGAGAAAAGCGAGGATCGTGCAGAAGCCTGAGCTACGGCTAAGAGGGGAGGTGAAGAGTGGTGTCTTGGCAAGATGTTTTCGTTTAAGATAATCTTTTTTTTAATGTCCTCTGCATTTTTCTGTATTACATAGTTATAGTTAATTGGCGGACGGTTCACTTTAGGATGTGCCAGGCATGTGGAATTGCGGACGACTCAAGATGTTTATACTGCAGTGATTGCCGCATCTTTCGGGCGGCCGCATGGTGCCGATTTACTTGAACTGTAACTGTTTTCGTCCCCGCGCATGGGGGGGGCCCTTGATTGCCGGTGTGGTCGTGGTTTCGGGCAGCAGGGGTGTGTGCACGCAACCTCTGCATACGCTTACCCTAGTGACGTCGCGCCACCTATGTTGCAAAGCGCCTTTCGCTGCAATCGAGTCAGACTTGCGGCAGCTCGCCATGCGTCTTCCTAACGCGGTGGAGCTTGTTTTCCGCGGATGCGAAGGTCATCGCGATCGCAAGTGGGTGTCGTGAGGAAGTGTGGCCCTTATGTGGAATCTTTTGACAATAGGGGGGGTCGAAAGGGACGAGGGGCCCTGGACGCGCAATAACAGCTCTGGAGCTAGCGTGTTGTTATCATCTAACTCTCAGTCTGTTGCGGATCTCGTGTTTAGAAAAAGAAAGACGTAGGATAGTCAATGCCTCGACAACGGTCAGAACCAGCCGTATGCGAAAGTCGGTGGAGTACAGAGAACTAGTCGACCGTTTCCGTACTACAGTGTCTCAATGTGTATCTTTAGCGTGTATACAGCAAACGCGTTAAAGAGCGGATAGATTTAACAACGATTTCTGGAGTAGATTATCGCTTATGCCAATGCACGACCTTGCTCTAGAATTGGCATATGCCCTAGCACTGAGCGATTTGCAATACGTGTTTCAACTTTACGACCTGTGTATACATGAGAACGTGTTGGCTACGTACATCGCGGGGCGATATTTAACAGGTAGCGGCAGACTCATGCCTGCCCAGCACGCCCACCCTCTTATTGAGAGGTATCACGTGTTGCGTAAGTACTTCTCTTATTTATTTTTAGTCCGCAGTATAAAATGAATATGTTTCATAATTTTCATATTTTTACAGGGGAGCTGCGTGATTTGGGCATGCAATACAATGATTCGAAGAGGCTCATAAAGATTGTCAGACGCAGGTTGTCGAAACAGCTTGACGAAGTTTTTGAGACTAGTCAGACCGTTACTAGTCCGGACGATGGAATTTATGATGATGACGACGACGACGATGATGATGATAATGATATACCACCGCCGAGGGTACAGAGGCACGACGATATTATTGTTGAAGTGGAAGTACATAACGGTAAGAAGTTGAAATTATTTGTATTTTTTAATATTTTGTTGTCATTTGACACTTAAAAGTTTTTCGATTAATTCTTTTTAATTAATGCTGACTGTTATTTTGTGTTTATTCCAGACGACAACGCACAGAAAAAAAAGGCGTTAGAAGACGAAGCCGTGGCGGTTGATATAAGAGGAGATCAGCAACAGCATCAGCAAAAAAGACCTCGTGTGGAGTTGGATAATGTGTCAGAGGCGGTGGCGAGCACTTCAGCAGCAACGAACAATAGAGGTGCGGTGAATGCCGATTGTGACATTGTGTCCATAGCGCCCAGTGAAGATGGTGTAAACGAGCCGTCAACGTCGAACGGTCAACAGCAGCAGTCGTCGGCGCAGGTAAGCCAAGAATGCCACCGAGGGATCAACGACCCAAGGAGGAAGTGGGCTTCGCGACGAGGGTGTGATGCAGGCCGTACTGAGTGGGGGTAATTTAAAAGCCTATTATATTTTAAACGATTACAATAGAATGAGTGCAAGATTGAAAGTCAATGAGCATGTGACGAGATTTAAAATAGTCGCTAGGCCCGCGGATAAAGATTAGGAAACTTGGACTAGTCTGGCATTCCGGCAAATAACGGAAAAAATAAAAGAAGAGCGTAAACCAGTAGATTTGATTGATATAACTGTTAGTTACGATCAATTTGTAGATGGAAAAATGTGGATGCCCGCTACTACTATTGGCGAATTAGATTACAAACCCGTGCTCGAAATGTTTAGAAAAATTCAACAAAGCAAAAGGATAGTTGATATAGACGATACATTTACATTGATAGCCACGTATATCGACATGCCAGATGCGGACGAGTGGGAGAAGGCATTTGAGGGGCTGGGTGGAACGACGACTGTGGAGAGCATGCTCGACAAACGGAGCATATTAAACATTAAAAACGAGGATAATTTATGTTTACCGCGCGCGTTAGCTTGCGGGTTAGTTTATGTAAATAAAAACGCGAGTAGGGAGTGGGGGAAAGAGTGGCACGACATGCGCAGGAGCCCGTCTTTTCAGAAGGCCTGGGCCTTAGAATTAATGCGCGAAGCGGGTGTAGTGCTCGAAAATGGTAGGGGTTGCGGCATTCAAGAGTTTGAAAAATTTCAGCGCTTTCTCGTAGAGAAAAAAATTGCAATTCGCGCGTATGTAAACGAAACGTTTGGGAGGAAAGACGAGCCCTTATTTTTTGACGGTTCAAAGATTGTGCGGGGGGAATACAAAAAAACCATAAATATTATTGTTTATCGCGAGCAAAGGCACTATGATTTAATTTTAAACCTCGGTGGCGTGCGAAGTGGTATGTACTTTTGCAAGCCATGTAATTATGCTTATTCCGCAATTAACCAACATACATGTGCGGCCTTATGTGATGCGTGTTTCGGTACACCAAGATGTAGTCAGCAACCGGAAAAACCGATTAGCTGTAACGATTGCAAGCGGGATTTTTATAACGAAAACTGTTTGCTTAAGCACCGAAAACTTGGATCGGTATCGCGAAATAAAGAGCGTATTCATTTTCGATTTGCGCGATATTTACGACGAGGAAGAAGTAAAAGATGATAGACAACGGCTGATCTTTGAAATGAATGACGAGGTTGTATATGAAATTATCCACACCGACAACCAAGGTAATGTGATTTTCATGAGATATGTCCCTAGAGGTGAGGAAGAAGCCGATCGTTTTCAACAGGCGTACGAAGGAGACGAAATGAACGACGAGGGCGATGAAGAGTATAGCCTTCCGCTGCATTAGCCGCGGATGAGGCTGGAACCTGCTGAAGATCAAGTCCACCTTCAAGGTAAGCCATGGAAACTTGACCAGCATCTGCGCTTCTAGATGAGAATCGGTTGGATAGATCCGTACGCGTACGAAAGTGGCCACGACCAGTCTCTAGGCAAAAGCGAAGAATACGAACCCTTGCAAGAGAAGATCGAGGAAGATTTGCTTAAGATGGAAGAGTATGCTAAATGGATTATTCAAGCTGGCGTACAACGATGGAACGAATATCGAACGAATAACGAATATCGAGCGGCTCTCGCTGTCGAGGCTGTGGTTGCCAATGCTCTTTAGGCTGAGAATCATTATGAAGAAGACTAGTGAACGGTGGGAGTATTTCTAGCGGATCAGATCCCGGTTGTGTGGGAGAAGTATCTTGTATTCAACATAGACGAAAGCAGCAAGCAAGGCCCACACTGGGTAGCCGTATACGCCGACACAGATGCCACCGAAATCTTCTTTGACGGCTATGGACTCCCGCCAGCCATACCGTATCATATTGATAGACTGGGAAGAAACTGTAACATCTACGACTGGAACATACAACAACTCTAAAGTGTCGACACCAGTGTGTGCAGTCACTATTGTGTCGATTTTTATTTTATATGTCTAGTGGTTATTTTATTGAGCACTTTTGTACTCTTTTTTCCTCCAACGCCGTAGAAAACGACAAGCTCTGCGTAACTGTGTACAAGCGTATACTTAAAATTTTTAAGAATAAGAAAATTGTATGTATACTCAATGCGAACAATCATGTAAACCAAAACCACATGCTGACTCATCACTAACACGTATTCAATATATAATCTGTTAAATAATGTATACATCTTGCTTATATCAGCATTAAATAAATGTAAATATACACACACGTTAAATTTTCTACAAACCTACTCCCACATACATCCCTTAGAAGACATGCGCATCACTAATATTTAAGAGGGTTCTAAGGATTTTTACTCTCAGTCACTTTTCTACTCAAGATGGATAAACATCAGAGCAGCAACAGTAATAAAAAAAACGGGGGTTATACCCGTTTTGATCAACCGAAAAAAGAAGAAAAAAAATCTACCTGGAAACAAATAACTGAAAAATTTTCAACCAACACCAACTCTTTTCCACAAAACAAAAATTATAAAAGATTTTAAATAAATAAAGTATTTATATACATCTAAATTATGATTGTTTTACGTTTTATTTACTTATCCCATAATCCATTCCGTATCCATGCATGTATACCACATACCCACACTAGTTATAAGTTTAAATAAATTTTTAATGAAAATTAAAATAAATAAAATTATATTTATTTGTGTCCTTATTACATTTTTTTATTCAAATATTTATTATCATTATAACAATATGCAAAATTACATGTTTTTTTCATAAATAGTAGTTTGCGGTTGTTTTATAACTTTACCGGGTTTATTGTACATTAATATCGGATGTCAGTCCCGACTCTGCATACGCCGCGACGTTAAAAAATACCGTATTAACATGAATTACATTCTCTTTAGGACCGAAACTCTTGAGATAGACATAGGCCGAATTTTTCAGAAGACCCTTGTTTGTAAAATTTCCGCGAATATTACAGCCTTACGTCTCGAGTCTAAAATAGCTACATGCCATTTTTGTCCAATAGCAGCCGTCCGGACGTTGGTGTGGGGTAATGTAGTCTAAACCACATACGATTGATCGCGGTGGTAACACCCGAAAATTGGCCTCCAAAACGTAGATTCCACGGTCTTCGTGCTCTTCTGTCAATTTGTACCGCACCCCAGTATCCAGATCTTGACACGCTCGCCGATACAGCCTATGACCTGCGTACCGATTTTCCGTGACGACGCATCGTGTGCGTTTACGTCGCTCAAACAGAGAAATGACTGTGCCTGGCTGCAATAAAAAAATGAATTTAATTTCACATACATCATGTTTTTACAAAAAAATTACTGTTTTCAGTATTACCTGTAGCTCCTTTAGAAGTAATTTTGTGCCAGAAGCTGTTTTATAATAATCCAACATGCCTTTTTCGAGCTGCTTGTATAAAATATCCTCCTCAACTAGTTGTACATAAAACGATGAGGGGTTATTGAAGCGGGTGATGCGTAAATCCTTGGTTTGCGATAGGAGCGCATCGATATCTCGAGGCCAAATACCAACACTCATTTTGAAATATTACACTTTATAACGGATATTTTCACTTTACAGCTTCTCACTCGCAATACAGCTAGCAACGCACTGCTGGTCCACTGTGACATATGCGGGGGTTCAAGTCAAGTGGCGCAGTCTAGGGAGGGGGGAGTCTTTCCGCTAGAAACACACACACACATTTCGGCGCAAGGGGAAAGCTATTAGGCTAGAACGGCGCACGTGCGGGGCCCCGTAGCTAACAGCGCTGCATTGGGGACTAGCGGTCGTTGTTGTAAGCTAACTACCCCCGCCGATACAAGCTCTTGAAAGCAGCCGGTAAATTAGCTTACCACCGCGCCGCCGCCGCCGCCGCCGCCGCCGCCACCGCCCGCAGCTGAATAATATGCTCGTTTCTTTTTTAAACAAATTTAGTTGTTATTGTGTGCTTATCCCGTCAGCATCATCATCATCATCATCATGGATACTCGTTGGACACATCCTTGGACAAGCATGATATGCGGACCAACATCGTGTGGAAAATCTTCGTTTATAAAGCGCTTTTTACATTTTATCGATGAAATGGCAGATGTGACATTTGACAGAATCTTATTTTATTACGCCGAGTGGCAGGATGGCTACAAAAGTGAGAAATTGCTAAGAAACGGCAAGACTATAGAGTTTCGAGAAGGTTTGCCTAAAGCCGAGGATTACTCAAACGATCCGCACCTGAAAAAACTCTTGATAATCGACGATATGATGCGCGAAGCCTCGAATCACGTTATTGTCGATCTCTTTACTAAAGGCTCACATCACAAGAACATATCTGTCTTTTTCATCACACAAAATCTGTTCCACAAAGGCGCATATGCTCGAGACATTAGCCTCAATGCATCGTATATTGTCTTATTCAAAAATCCACGCGATCGTGCACAGATTCAACATCTAGCCCGACAAGTCTATCCTGAAGATCCAAAATTTGTCAAAGAGGCGTATCAGGATGCTACAACAAAACCGTTTGGCTACTTGATGATTGACTGTAAACAGAGCACAGCGGATGAGTTTAGATTTAGAACGTGTATTTTTCCAGACGATGAATATCAATATATTTACTTGCCAAAGTACACCACCAGCGCTTGGGAACACTCTATGTAATAAGCTCGTGGCTTTCGTCGTCGTCGTCGTTGGTTAAAAAGAAGAATGCTGCTCTGGTATTCTTTAGTCGCCCCTCAGCCATGCCGAAGCACGCATCAGCTGGCTCGGATAGCACGAGTCGGAAAAAACTACCGTTTGAAAAAAAATATATCGCTCTCTTGGATGCTCTTAGACATTCTGACAAAAATCAGCGTATAGCTCTCTTAAAATCGGCTGACGAAAAATTAATCAAGTATATTTGCGAGTGCGCGTTAAACGTCCTTTACGGAACAGTCTCGTTAAAAAACCATCAAAAGAAGAAGCTTAAAAAACATAAACAAATTTTAAGAAAATTGGCTGCAAAGAGTCGTAAAAATTCTTAGAAAAGTAAAAAACGTGTCATTGTTCAAAAAGGCGGAAGTTTTCTACCGTTTCTTCTACAACCTATACTGGAGGGTGTATTATCAATTTTACGCTAAAAAAAATGTCGAGCATCAAAAAAATGGTTCTTATATCCAAAGATCAGCTAGATAGAATGCAACGAGAGCCGCAACCAGCTACGAGCAGCAGCAGCAGCAGCAGCAGCAGTAATGCTGTGACAAGAGACCTCGACAATGCACCAAGTACACCAAGCCTCGGGACTAGTCAAACTATCGGTGACAATCTCAGTCGTCTGGATGATGAGATGAAAAAAATTCTCGACTCAACAACATATACAAATGATCAAGATCGTTTAACACAGTACCTTAGTGCTTTGCGTCGATACTTATTCTTTATGGAAGAAAAACGTAAACCACGGGCAACATCTAGTGAAAAAAATCATCTACACTCGGAACTCATGCAAGACGATTTAATTGTACAATGTGTTCCAAAACTTTTCAAAAAAAGCACACAGCTATTATTAAACCATTTAAAATCATACACTGAACGTATATTTTGGGATGCTCGCGGTACAGTATACATTGACGGTGAAACAATTCACAATTCAAACATTATAGATTTGGTCAACGAAGCCGCACGATCTAGAAAAAAATACAAAGCCACTGGAAGAAAAGAATTTGCAAGATTGCTCCGTGCTCTCAACGTGCCTAAAGAGTTTATTGGCAATACGGAACTCTGGAGCATCGGTGGTGCTGCATCTACGAGTAAAGACTGGAGTAAATTAGAAAGTTACAGTAATCAAACAATCGCTAATCTCGGAAAGTCAAAGTCTGAATTTGCATCAGCCATCCGACGGCAGACGAGGACGAGCATGATAACGGAGTTTGATCTATCAAGGACGATGCTGCTGTCCGCGTGGTGAATATTCACACGTATATAGCATAGCTAGTTATAACGCACTCGAGTACAAATCGCCAAACACGTGCATGGCAACAGCTCGGGCGCACCCCGAGGCTCGATTCTTCCGACTCAGCGCGACTTTCCCTCCACGACTTCGGACGACCGCGCGGGTAGGAATCACACCACCCTGGGAGGCTATAAAAGGGGGTGCATACAGGCGCTCGGCCTCTACTCCACCGCCCGCGATCCAGCACTAGACTGGTAGTTTTAACTCGGAGACGACAGATAGGATCGCATAATTATAGGGACGCGCATTCTCCGAGGTCACTTTAAACACGCGTATCTCTCTTTCACACGAATCATTCATTGTAAATTACGATTAATAAACAAACACATTCACCGATAATCTCTCGTGTTCATCTATCGCCCCGGTATTTTCGCAGCAATCGTGAGCTTAACACCTCACGGAGAACAAAACATCGACCCTCACACGTAACATTTTCTGGTGCTAAGTGTGGGGTTTTGTTCGCAAAATATACGGGAATATTTTGGCATCGCGATAGTGATAGATTACTCGGTTGTTATTTCAATCCAATTGACAGGAAGGAAGGATGAACTTTGCCTGTCTACTCGTCATCGCAGCCACCTTAAGGTAAGTCACCAGTTATTATAAACTAACAAATATACCCTGGGACTAACATCAGTGAGAACTTTTTCGGTTCGGAAAGCTAACGAAACTAACTCAAAATTATTCCAAAACTAAATTGCAAAATGGCAAGGGCAAATGTATCGGATAACCAAACATTCAACTTTAATGAACGGTCTGAAATGGGATCGCAAAATATATTCGCGCATGAGGCCGACGATCCCGAATCTTTTCATAGACGGTTGCAAGAATTTGAGACGTTAGCGGAACCGGCGCTAGTTTTACACACACAATTAACGATAGCGTTGCAACTCGCGGACGTAGCAGTAGCACATCCATTGAAAGGAACGATAGACACCGCGATAAATTACATACAGAACGTATTCCGACGCGAAAAATTAATTCCAATGGATAAACTGCAATTATTAAAAGTCGCGAAGGAACACTTACTGAACGTCCGAGACGAACTAGTACGGTCGGGAACAGACGACAAGACGTGGCAACGAGACGGCCTTCCCATCATACAGAATAACGGAACCATCCCTAAATTATCTAACGAAGACGATCCATTCGGGTTAAGGATCAAAAAGGACAATATGGACGAATATGTCACAGAAAAGAAGCCCATTATTCGTGACAACGCGCATAGAGGGCTAAATTACAGTACTCCAAACGCGGTTAAACACCCCTATGACATAAAGCCAGACATTCCATCAACTTTTATCGAACAGCTACCCGCCGATAGACGCCTTAAACGATCAATGATAGACGAAATACCCGATTCCAAAAATTACGGTTTACCCCCTATCGGAAATTATTTTGATAAGCTAGACACAGCGCAACAGCAGGAACAGCATTTGGGAGACTTCGAATTCGTAGAGCAATACGAACAGTTCAAAAAACGTATTCAAGATAAGGTACACGACGACTTGAGTTTAAAATCATACACAGACCTAGACCCTGCCCCGATAATTAGACGCACGCAAGGCGTGCAACAGCATAGAGACCGCTCTCGGGATGGGGGCTGGATGTTTTCACTACATCAAGCATTAAATACGATCCCACCTTATGACGGAAATCCAGACATGCTTGCATTATTTTGCCGCGCAGTTCGCGACGTGATTCACGAATTCGGCTCGGAGTCCGAACGCTGGGTGCTTAACTCGTTGGCATCGAAGTTTCGGGGACGTGCTGCTGACGGCTACACTTCGCGCTTGACGCAATACGACACCGTGGAGCGGTTGCTAGCCGATTTAACTACACAGTATAGTGGCGTCGGCGGAGCGGATAAAGTTTTAGCTGATCTTAAGGTAATTCGCCAATATGCTGGAGAAAGTGCCTGGAGACTACGGGCTGCGCGTTCAAACGTTACACAATCGATTGTTAAACATTTACGACGCGAGCCGCGAAATGCGCGATTGGGAAAGAGCCACGTATAAAAACAATGCCGATAAAGAGGCCCTTGAACAGTTTTTATTTGGTCTGAACGGTGAACTGCAACACCAGGTTCGTTCTAAAAATCCACTATGTCTCAGAGAAGCCATTACAGAGGCCGTAGCATTCGAACATCGCACAAGCGCGCGCCGCGCATATAGTCAGCAACCGGATCCTATTCGCGAAGACACTTCTAAAATTCCATCGTGGGCAGCCGAACTCATGAGTATTGCAAAGGCAGCATATGAGCCGAAGGCCACGCCAATAGCTAGCGAAGCCGTCAGATATACTACGGGTATGAGCGTATGTAATTATTGTCGACAACAGGGACATTTAGAAAAAGATTGCAAGGCAAGGATATGCCAATATTGTAATATCGTGGGCCACACCTACATTGAATGCTTCTCGTTACAAAACGCGATAAATAACGGAAAACTCAACAAGGAGAAACTTGAAAAGCTCGCGTCAGCACCTGCTGCCAGTGCCCCGCCGGTAGTGTACACTCCCTTCCCCGTACCCACCCCCGGCCCCTGTGCCATACGTCGTACCTGCACCGCAAGCAAATAATGCGACGCAAAATAATAGCGCTCCACAAGAAAATAGTGGAAGACAGAACGGTGGTTATCGAAAGAACAACGTACGCAGATATTCGGGAGAACGCAATGGCGGCTACAACAATCGGGATGGTGATAGAAATTACAACAACAACAATGGTTATAATAATAATCGAATTTATAATAACCGACGTGACGATGGCGGATACGACAACAGGCGCAATGACCGCGGGTTCGAAAATTGCAGGAACGACCGAGATTTTGATAACCGGCGAAATGATAGAGGTCATGATAACAGTCGCAATGACGGTAGAAGCAACAACTACTACAGCAATAACAACAATAATAATAACCGCTATAATGGTCAGAATAATAACAATAACAATGATCGTCATAGACAAAGGCAAGATAACGGAAATTACAGAAACCAATCTGGAAATTCTTTAAACTACCAGGATGCTCGTTACCAGTCGGGTGTATCGGGCAATAGATAATAATCCACCTAAACCGGAACCGACATTAGAACAGAATAAGGAAGTAGAGGGGCAAGTCAGTAAGAAGCAGGATAAAATTGAAGATTCAAAGAAGCAAATTAAGGAGATAGCAGTGCAGTTTAATAAATTAAAAAACAATACCACACAATAACAAACCACCGATAGTAGAACTTACAAGCGAGAAGTTAGAAGGGAGAGGGAGAGAAAGCACGTTTTTATGCGGATAGTGGAGCAGATGTTACGTTGATTAAAGCGAGTAATGTCACTAGTAGGACGATAATTGATAAACAATATGTGATTGCATTTAATGGAGTCACGCCTGGTGAATGTTTAAGCTTAGGTAAGACAATTATGAGTTTAGAGGGACTGGAGTGCGATGTGCACGTGGTTCCTGACGAATTTCCCATTGATACAGATGGTATCTTAGGATGGGATGTGCTTTCAAAATATGGTGGAAAGGTTAATGCTGCCGACAGATGTATAGAATTTGGACAGACTATAATACCATTTACTCAAGATGAAAGATTTATTATACCTGCACGTACGAGACAAGTAATCTATGCACGAGCTAGCGACATATCAGAACAAGTAGGATTTGCCCCTTTACAAAATTTAGGAGAAGGAGTATACTTCGGAAATTTTATTGGTACTAACCAAGGAGGCAAGATACACGCCTTATGTGTCAATACTACGGATAATGAGATAGAATTACACCCACCAGTGGTAACGCTCGAAGCATGCGAAGCCATAAAGGAGGGAGGAGTAGAATTCGATCTAGAAAAAGACGAACCCACGGAGACTGTCAATATACTTACGATATTTTCCGACGAAGTTAAAGAAAGGGCCGAAAAGATTTTTGAACTTCTTGACCCAGAGACACTTAAGGATTTAACGGAGGAAGAAATTGCACATATTAAAGAAATTATCCGAGAGAGACCGTACATCTTCGGGCTACCCGGAGAAAAACTTAAAGCAACAACATTGGTGACGCACAAAATACCTACTACCACGGATGTCACGGTTCGATCAAAAGGATACAGACCGAGTGAAGAAGAGAAGGAAGAATTGGAGCGCCAAATAAAGCAATTACTAAAAGATGGCGTAATCAGACCAACAGATTCGCCCTACAGTTCTCCTACATATGTCATACCTAAGAAGCCCGCGGCAGACAGTACGAAAAGATGGCGATTAGTTACGGACTTTAGGAAGCTGAATGACGTTACAGTGGGAAACAGCTACCCAATACCTAACACGGCGGACATTATCGATAGTGTCGCCTCGGCTAGATACATAACCGCCATAGATTTGAGGACTGGATTCTACCCGATACGGATGGATCCCGCAGATGCCCACAAAACAGCCTTCACCGTACCATTCGGACATTACTGCTATCAACGACTAGGAATGGGACTCAAAGGCGCTCCTTCGACATTTCAGTCCTTGATGGACTTAGCCCTTTCAGGTCTGCAAGGGACCGAACTGTACGTTTACCTAGACGACATAATTGTGTTTGCTAAAGATCTCGAGGAGCACGGAAAGAAGTTCCGACGCCTGATGAAGAGATTAGACGATGCCAACTTAACAATCGAACCTATGAAGTGCCAATTCTTACAGAGAGAAGCACACTTTTTAGGACACATTGCCGGAGGAGGAAAAATTCGAGCTGATCCCAAGAAAATAAAAGCAGTTAATAAATTTCCAGTACCAACAAATCCCAAGAAAGTAAAACAGTTTTTAGGGCTCGCAGGATACTACAGGCGCTTTATCAAGGACTTCGCAAAATCGGCGGCAATTTTATCCAGACTACTGAGGAAGAACGAACCGTTTGAGTGGAAAGAAGAGCATCAGCAAGCCTTCGACAAGTTGCGAACAGCACTGTGCGAAGAACCAGTAATGAAAGCACCGGATTTAACTATGCCCTTCCTAGTAATAACCGACGCATCTGATTACGCCATAGGAGCTATCCTGAGCCAAGGGCGCCTAGGCAGCGACCAACCCTGCGCTTACGCGTCACGAGTTCAAGGTTCAAGGGACCGGAGCTAAGATACTCCACCTACGATAGGGAGTTACTAGCTGTAGTTTATGCAAAGGACCAATTTAGACACTACCTCGCAGGACGCAAGTTCACAGTAGTAACGGATCACGAGCCCTTAAAGCATTTTTTCACGACCAAGAAACCCGATCTAAGGTTCAACAGACTAAAGGCTGAACTCAGAGGCTACGAGTTCGACATTGTATACAGACCCGGAACTCGAAACGGAAACGCAGACGCACTCTCAAGGAATCCCATCCTCGAAGAAGGAGAAGATAACCCAGAGAGACCCAAGGCAGAATTATACGAGTTGGCAGACAAACAGGAAAAAGAAGCTACGGTACTACGATTTAGAACAACCAAAAAGCGAGGGAAGTCCAAAACGCTCCCAGACTCAGCTGACACCGCGGACAAGGAGAGAATATCGACAGAATCTGAAACCTCTGGAAACCCAAGAGAAAGAAAACGTCGAGTCGTGGTGTACACCGAGAGTACGGGGCCAGATCATTCTTCGGATGAAGAATGGCGACCGAGGACTGCAGCTCGCACTGGAAAGAAGAGAACCTACAAGAAAGTTCATGGCGAAAAAACGGGAAAAACCTCCCTATATGTAACAAGCTGCTAGATCCAGGGGAAACCTCTGAGCCTATTCTTAGTCAGGCGGGCCCGAATAAAGATCTAGGGAAACTATGCAAAGAAGAAAACATGAAACTCGGAGTACAAGCAGCAAGCACACCGCAACATCAGGGAATGGAGTGCAATAATGACCCTAGAAGGCCTATACGAAAGCACACCCTCAATAGAAGTCCACCAAAGTTTCACCGAGACGACATGGAGATCAGCGAGGAGAGCGATAGCAGTCTAGGCAATGACGCCGAGGATGAATTGCTGAATAAGCAGATAATACCGAGACTCGAAACAGAGATATCAAATAATAATTTCGAGAGGGCACCTTCTCTGGGGCACCATAACTTGTCACCACCGCAAACACCAAAATATATGCCAAGCACCGAAATTAGCCACGAAACACCGAAACAAATCCCTCCCAAAACGGACAGCGCACCGAGTAACATGAATTCCAACGCTAAACCAACGAGCACCGAATCACCGCTAGCAAATCTTCGACAAACAATATTCGGCAAACAAAACAAATTTAAAACTCGTCTCACCGTAGATATAGAGGAGATAAGTAAACAAGACAAGTCTGGTGTTCAAATAAAAATTTGGGAAACCGGTACTCAGAGCAACAACGACTTGCCCGATGAGAGAAACACCAACAGAAGAAATCCTAGCACGGAAACACCTTACGAAAGTATAGATTCTCCACAACCGATACTTCTTACACATGTTCCATTAGCTCCACACGACAGCCACCCTAGCATTCTGAAGCGCACCCTTCCCCCGTGTAAGCCAAGGCAGGATTTCTATCACATTACTCCGCAAATAGACGACCGAGCGCAAGACCGTTACCCGCCAGCAGTGCGTCAGATTCACCGATCGAAGACGCTCATCCACACCCTCACGATACGAACCATCATAATAGATATAGCCCTACGAAGAAGATATACAGCTACAAATCTATGGATCGAATGGAGGGCTCGTTCAATAACCAGGCAGCGATGGACCAAACAGGCGCGACTATGGGCACAACACCTGGGGCTCAGCGCACCCCAAGACCTTATTCGGGTACAGCCCTAGACGAAATGGCCCAGCGATTTTATGTATACTCGCAGCAAGACGATTGTGCAGAACCACTCAAGCGACTAACGCACGATAGAAATATACCGACGGAGCCACCCGGAAACTGCCTGTTTAATTCAATAATAAAAATCTTGAATCTGCAAATGTCAGCGAGTCAGCTAAGGTATCAACTTTTGTGCAGCCCGCACGTAGAGACCTGCGGCGATCCAGAAGAGGTACACCGGATCTTGCTATCAGAAGTGGAATATGGAGATGCGGATTGCATATATGTGTTCGCAAGGGAGTTTGGTCATAATGTGTGCGTACACTTCCAAACAGACAACCACAATAATTACTGCCACTTCAACCTAGATAAAGAGAAAGAATTCATACATCTACATCTAGCCGGCAATCACTTCACGCCATATATACAGACAGCAGACGAATCTGATGAGGATTCAGAATCCGAGTCAGAATCAGAACCAGGAGAACAACCTTCAAATAAGCAACGAAATCCGCACGTTAGAGAAGCAATGGCGCGCTATTTAATAGTTGAAGCGCGGCCAGACCAAGGCGCACCGGCGTGGGAGAGAGGTCCCAAAGACAGTGGTCTATTTACCGGAGTACAAGGTTTAAACGATCACCCATTTTCGCATAAATGCAATGTCGTTTACATATTAGCAGAGGGCTTAGTCCTCGACACAGAGGTGCTGAATGCCTTGATAGAAAGACGTTACATACACGTAGAAGATGTACTAGGAACGCAACGATCACTTGGCGAGATAATAGTAACAAAACATAGAGATATCTATATGTTCGGCATAGTTTTGAAAAAACACCTGCACGACAAGCCCTTAAGACCGGACATTACGGGGTGTATAAAGACACTACAACTACTTATCGAAAAACACGGAATAACGACGTTTGGTTTTATCAGAGACTTAGGGATAATTACACTCGCAGACTGGGAACACGTAATCGAACAGTGTAATAAAATTTTCAAAGGGAAAGCAATATCGATTGTTTTATTCAAAAATATCCTGCCAGTACCAAAAGTCGAGGATAGATACAGGCTTATCAAAGAATATCATGAGTCATCAATCGGCGGCCATAAGGGAACGAATAAAACATACAACCGAATAGCCGGCGAGTACTATTGGCGAAACATGCAAGCAGACGTTAGGCAATTTGTTCGAGGATGCGCGGGATGCCCGGAGAAGAAACTTGTTCGAGTAAAAACAAAATTACCAATGCTCATAACAGACACCCCGTCCCATCCCTTCGACAAGATATTGATCGACTTCTGTGGACCAATGCCTCAGACTGAGAGAGGAAACCGCTACATATTGACCATCCAAGATAACTTTACGAAATTCTGCATATTAGTACCAGTCGAGCACGCAACGGCAAGGGAAGTGACACGAGCACTCACGGAAAAATTAATCTGTTACTTTGGCTTACCGGTAACCCTAATATCCGATCAAGGAGCACATTTCATGAACCGAGTGCTAGAAGAATTCGCGCGCATATTTAAAGTAAACAAGTACTCGACAACCGCGTACTATCCACAGTCCAACGGAGGTATAGAGCGAATGCATCATACGCTCAAAGAATATATTAAAATGTACATTGATGGCAATGACCAGTGGGATGAAATCGTACCATTAGCACAGCACGCATATAACTCCACAGAACACGACGGACTAGGATATTCACCGCATGAACTAGTTTTCGGCCGACGCGCGCGAACACCGTCAAGTTTCCCGCTACGCGAGCATTTACAGGCATACGACGACTACCTTGCTGACTGTAACACCCCACACCGCTCCGCAGAGTCATCAATAAAAAAACACTACAAAAAACTAAAGTCTCGCGACTTGTTTTTTAGAAAAAGCACGCAAAAATAAGCGTACTCTCCCACTCTTGCAAGAGCTACGGGCCACAGCTGAGCAGCCAGCCAACAACAACAGCAGCGCCATCAGGCAGTAGCGGCGGCAGCGGAAGTCACCACGCGGCAGCAGCAGCAAACACGATATAGATATACTCAGCGGCAGCAGCGAGCACGTATATCTATATATATACAGCGTAGCGAACAGTAGCGGCGTGCACAGTGTGAGAGTGGGAGCTACGACGCAGCAGCGGCGCGGCGCGCGCAGCTCCGTACGCTTGTGTGAATGGGTTTTGTACATAGGTGTGAATGTGAGTGTGATATTTTTATGTAAGCGTTTTTTCGGCGGTGCGATCCCCGCTCTCTCCGCAGCCTTTATAAGGACTCGCGCGGCCTAGAGCCAGTGACTTAGCTCCAGCGCAACTTAAGCAAGGACTAGTCCTACCAAGAGCAACTATTACGCCTTGGTAGATAAACTTAGAATACTTTCTCATTTTTGAAGGACTTATAATATTTTCTAGTCAAGCAAAGATATCGCAATTTAAGCGTATCAGTCTTAGACTTAGAAAAATTTCAATTCCTTTCAAAAGAATTAGAGAAATTTTCGAATATTCTTATACTTATTAAAAGTATCTAGTCAGGCAAGATAACGCAATTTAACGCGTACCTGCTTTAGACTCTAATAAAAAATTCGTTTATTATCATACACTTGTAACTTTCGAAATAAACAGATAACGCAAAATTAAGCGTATCTGCGTAAACTACCCTATGTCAAAATAAGACTTCGATCACCGATATATATATATATATATATATATATATATACGTTTGTAAAAATCAAAAAGAGAGATATTTATTTAATTTTGTGATAGAAAATATATGCAACATTACACGCAATATTTTCGCGTTTAATATCTTATTGAATATATTTATTTTTGTTAAAAAGAACTAAAGTTTATTATTGTGATAAATACACTCCACTACCTGGTATCCCGGACCTGTAATATACTTATTATTATATTTATTTAATTATTAATGATATTTAAAATCATAATAAAATCACTTTATTTGGCCTGCCGTCACAATTAGGACGCAGAGCAGTAAATGTGCACGACTTTTATAAATTAAAATCAATAACTTTTATTTCAATAGAAGCACCCAGGACCAAGAAAAGTCGTGACCGTTTCAATGACACGACAGAAGCTTACGCTCAACTTAGAACTATGGCCGCGATGAATCTAATACAATCGAAATACCGCTCAAAATACTATTATGATAGGAAGTTAAATGTGAAACACTTTAGGGAGGGAGAAATGGTTTATGTTCTGAAAGAACCCAAGGTGGGCCAATTTAAACCCGAATACAAGGGCCCATGCGAAATAATAGCTATAAATTACTCTACGCATAATGCAAAAATTCAGAAAGGGGATAAAACGCGAATAGTTAACATAAATAAGCTTAAACGACACATACAGGGAATGGAACAAGAAAATAGTGATAAAGATTAAAAAAAAAACGCCAAAAAGAAATAATAATAAGGAAACAGTAATCATGGTTTCGGGAAACATTTAAACATCATATAATCACATTATACTGGAATCGGGATAAGGAGATATTGACGAATAGCTCTAGTATTAGTATTTCAATAATTGAGCTAAAGAGGTCTAAAATAATAATTAAAATAATTGATATGATTTGAGGCTAAAATCAACTCGGATTTAATAATATGGAAGGGGGAGAAAAACTTGAACATCTAGCGACCCCCGGACGCCGCATAAAACAATGTATAATAGAGAGGGCATTCAGTCGAACATCTAGCGACCCCCGGACGCCGCAAAGCCAAAGTAATTTAAGGATACAAAGAGAACTAATAAAAAAAATATATAGGGAAATTCATGTGAGAAAACAAGTAGGATATCGACTGGAACGAAGCAGGGCTTATAAATGACTAAGCACTAGAATTCCCAGAAAAAAATTGAAATTATATTAACCACATATAATCACAACAAGTTATTAAAGCTTAAATTATGAATGACAAGATAAAGCGTTTCACCACGGAAATTCGCGATCGTCGGATGCACGCCAGTCAATATGACGACGGGTCCTCGGAGACATAGGTCGTGGACCGTAAGAGCAAGCATCGCTATGCTCAAGCCAGGCGGAAGCCTCTGGCACCTCAGGGCAACCCAGATGGTGATGACGACAAGGAAAGCGCATCCTAGACCCGATTCCTTGAAGCAGACGGTTTCTCCAGACCGGAGTTGATGCCCGACATATAGGGCAGCTCTTGCAGCGGAATAAGCAGCGGGAGCACACGGCGTGACCATTATCACACTGCCGAAACTCTGGATAAATAAAATCATCACAGATAGGGCAGGTGAAAAAATCACGAAGCAGAACCTCCGCTTCATCAGGATTCTCCGCCGAAGAAGCCGTAGGAGCAGGCGCCGCAGCAGCAAGTTCACTTGATTCGGCAACCTCAGCAGCTTCGGGAGCACCGTCGGAAACATCACTGTCATCCGAATCCAAGAACAGATTAACTAGTAGATCGTCCGGCACGGAAGCGGTCGGACTAGGCGGCACCTGAGCCGAAGATGGATCAACATTCCAGGGGATGCCGTCATCCTGAGGAAGGTCGTCCCAAGGATTCAGCAGATCCGGGCTAGGCCGCGCAGGGCCCAACGTTCGATTGGGCTCATAAGGGATTTGGAGCTCTGGTCGAACCTAAAACAAAGATTGGAGTGTATAGAAATGAGTGATTAGGACTGGGAGCACAAGCAAAGCACGCAATTATGAGAACAAACTTTAATCAAGAGAAGATGAACTGTCGGAATCGCTGACAATCACAATACGACGATTAAAAGTACGGATCACCGAACCAGAAGGAAAAGGCGAGGCAGAAGTAGACGACGGACCGGTAGAAGCACCCACGGGAGAAAAGGTGCAGGACTTGGCATGGAGAGTCCAATTGTCAGGTTTTAGAGATTGTGGACAGCCTAAATATCGATACCGACAAGGCTGCGGCTGCTCACCAGCTAAAGATTCCAATACCAAGTTTCGCACACTGCCACGCGGACCGCGACATATAGCACATTCCGTCGTATTATCCCGACAAAAACTACATACCGAGTGACCATTTAGGCATTGATAAATCGGCATGAACATAAAATCGCAACAAATAGGGCAAGGTACCAGAACAGGCCCAGAATTATTTAGCGGGGAAGACGGGCGCGCGACGACTTCGGTATTTTGCGACGAACTCGATGAACTAGTTGAATAAATAGATGGAAGATCATCCGACGAATCACTCGATGAATTGATCTCGATCACAGGCGGCTCTGTTGGTCGCGCGAGCGACGTCAATGACGAATTCGCGTTCCCGTCCCTAGATAGAGGTTGGCGTAGAGGCACCGCGCGGGGGACCTCAAGCGACGGCACTGTCTCGATGCGCGGAACCCGGGCAGACATAAGCACGAGCTCGCGATTTTCCAGCTCCGCATACAAGGCACCAGTGGACGTATCAGGACTCACCAGCCGCGAATCAGATAGAATTGCGGGAGAGTACCCAGAATAAGCGAAGCTACTTTCGTGAAAATTATTCCCAATAGTCGACAAAGGGCTTGACTCGGGAACAGACATTGTAGTGCTACTATACCAATAACCGGCCCACCCAGCTATATTCTCTCGCGGTAAATCCGACCCACTATTGTAAACAAATGAAGTTACCGAATCACGAGTAGAAGCGCGCGGAGGCTGTACGAGTGCTGGGAACACTCCAGGACCGGAGCGCTCCTCGTTAGACCGATTCGGAAGGAAGGTTGAAAAGGCACTCGTTATTGGGGGCAACAGTACGGATACAGAGACTGAGCAATTCATGTGTGAGGTTCATCTTTGGAGTTAGGAGGGATGAGCATATCAGTCCCTACCGGAGGCGTCTAGAATGGCTGCGCACCGATTCCAGAAGGCTATACTTTGAAGCCATTCTTTTATACAAGATTTTACGGATCGGTGAACCTAAATATCTGGCTTCATTTTTCAGTAAGCACAAGCCGAGGCCCTCCGGTAGGGGAGTTCCTCAAGAACTGAGCATACCTGCGGTGAGTACTGAAACCGGGGCAAGAGCCTTTCAAGTCCAGGGTGCTCGTTTCTGGAACTCTCTCCCTTCTGCTCTGCGCAATCTCCCATCACTCGCGTCATTTAGAGGGGCACCTGCTGGAGATTGACTCGTAGTTGCTCTGAGCACGCTGGCACTGCGTATTGTACTCTAGTATATTTTACTCTAGTCTGACTTAGCCTTTAGGCAGTATTATTATTTTCTCAATACGTAATTGAGATTGTAATCGTGAGATGTAGATAGGTCTTTGACCAAACTTAATTCAATAAGTAAAAATATTGGTTTTATTGTGATCTCAAAATGTGATATTATGTATATGTGTATGTGTGTTTACGTATGAGCTTTTCTTTATGTATAACGAGCAATTGTGAAAAACTCTGTGATAACTCATAAATCTGTATTATTTTTGCTGTGAGCAAATAAAGGCTTATCTTATCTCTTGCACGCACACGCGCCTGCTCAGCGCAGCTCCCGCTGGTAGCTGCGCGGCCAATACGCTCTCTCTCTCTCTCTCTCTCTCTCTCTCTCTCTCTCTCTCGCTCTCTCTCGCACACACGCACTTGCTCTCTCTCTCTCTCTCTCTCTCGTGTTCGCGCGCACGCTGGACAAATGCCTCGCGTGTAGATCGGCGAGGTGTGCGCCCGCACTGCACACTCGTACTCTCGTCTCGATGATTCTCTCTCTCTCTTTCTCACTCGCGGTTCTCTCGCTCTGATTCTCTCTCTCTCTCTCTCTCTCTCTCTCTCTCTCGCCTCTCGACGGCCCGATAGCTCGCGTCGAGATGTTCCCGGACGGATCACGGTCTCCTTACCTGGCACAGGGGGGGGGGCGATGCCCCAGGATCCCGTTTCCTTCGATGGAAGCCTCGCTGGCCACGAAGGCGCTGGCTTTCCTCTCGTTCTCTCTCTCTCTCGCCTACGTCCTCTCGTCCGGGCGTTGGGGATGGCGGACCTCCTCTCGTGCTGACCTCCGTCCTCTCGTGCTGACCTCCGTCCTCTCGTGCTGGCGTGGCGCAGGAGACGGCAATTGAGTCGCGGGAAGCCTGAGGATGCGACAAGGTCGGTGACCTGGTGGCTTCGTCCTTGACTGGCTGTCCAGGTCGTCGGGTTGCTGCTCTCACTATCTCTCTCTCTCATTCGTCACCCATCTCGCCTTCATTACTTTTCACACTCATTCACCGCCCTAGCATTAACGAACAGCTATAGAACTTACTACTAGCATTAATAATTTTGTACAACATAATGTACATAAATAAAATATTTAAAATCTAAAATCTAAAATCTAAATCTCTCTCTCTTCCTCTTGCACTATCACTTGCGCGCGCTTTTCGGTTCTCGTTGACGTGTTGCGTCACCGAGAATCTGCAACGAACTGCCGAGTCGCGCCGCGGCGCGCGCGCTCGGCGTCTCCGCGTCGGCCGTTAAGGCCCGACCGATAACGAAGCCCGATTGGCCGAGTGCGGCGCGAGACGTGCTGATTGGCACCTCGTTTCGCGCCCGCTCGGACCGGCGGGCTCTTCCTTGAGCACGACGGCCAGCGAATTCCATGAATTCCCGGTACGTTACTCGCATCCGAGAAAACACGGGCCTCGCTGGAATCGATCGGCTCTTTTCTTGCATCGGAAGGTTTTGCCGCGCAAACAACAAAATGCGATTTGCGCGGCTGCGACGTACAACTCCTTCCCATTTGAGTGGGTTTTAAGTTGGGCGGGGGCGCCACCCTACATCCTCCCACTCGCCCCGGGGTTGCGTTTGGAGCACAACCGCAACCCCGACTTCTCTTCCCTCTTGTCTCTCCCATGGCTCTCTTCTCACTCTCAAACTCAGGGTAGCCTCGCTGGCCTCGCGGCCGCTGGTTTCCGGCTTCCTCTCGTCGTTTGTCTCTCTTACTCTCTCTTCTCGCGACGTCACCCGTAGATGCGCCGGAGGACGAGCTCTCTCGTCTCAGGCGAGACCCCTTCCAAGCCTCGCAAAATTTGCAGGAGAGCCTCTCTCTCCTCTTGCTGGCTATAGATAGGAGCCTCCCTTACTCCCTGGAGATGGCGATTCCGGGCCTCCTCCTCGATCTGGAGACGACGGAGACGCTCCCTCTCCTGCTGTTGGTAGAGCTGATGGTACAGCTCTCGTGTCACTCGCTCTTCGAGCTCATGCCGATACTCCGCTTCCTGCTGTTCCCGTTCCTCTCGTATGCGGCGCTCATACGCCTCTCGTTCCTCTCTCTCCTCTCGCTGGCGACGTGCCACGACTTCTCTTTCTCTCTCTTCTCTCTCTCGACGCTCGCTGGCCTCTCGCTCTTCTCGCTGGCGATGGTCCCGTCTTTCCTGCTCCTCTCGTTGCCGGTCTTCGGGTTCGTCCCAGGTCTCCTCGACGAAGCTGACACCGCTGGCCGTCTCGATTGTCGCGTAGCCTCCTCGTCCTTGCTGCTGGTGGCTCCGAAAAGCCTCTGCGCACCGCAGACAGTCGACCAACAGGACTCCGTGCCTTCCGCAATTACCGCAGAAGTCACGGGTTATCCCCTTCTTACACTGCGTTACCACGTGGCCTGGCTGCCAGCAGTTGAAGCAGTGATAGGGAGGCGGGTCGATCGTCGGGTTCGTCGGGATCGGTTGGAGTCCTCCGAACCACGCTCCCCTTTCCTTTACAGGCAAGGTCCTGTGGCTGTTGGAGCGACTCCTTGTTCGATCCGCCGACCGGGCCTCTATGACGTTCCTCGCGTCTCTCCTCTCTCTATCTCTACTTCTCTCCTCGGAGCCGTTGGTCGCTGTCCTCGCCGCTGAGACTGGCGGGTCCCGGGCTGGTAAGCGAGCGTCGGCCTCCTCTTCGGAGCCGTTGGCCGCTGTCCTCGCCGCTGAGACTGGCTGGTCCCGGGCTGGTAAGCGGGCGTCGGCCTCCTCTTCCGCCTCTCGCTGTATGCGCCTAGCTTCTCTTCTCCGGGCGGCTCTAGCTGCGTTACGTCGTGCGTTTCTCGACGTGACAGCCTCCGCCCGATTTGCGTCGCTCCCAGAGGGTGCAGCAGATGTCGGCTGGTCCGTCTCCATCGGTTCCTGCGTGCTCGTCGTGGAAACAGCTTCGGCTCGTGTGTGCTGCTCCTCTCGGTGACTACGCTCAGCTTCCTCTCTCTCCTTCTTCTCCTGCTCGTTCTTTCTCTTTCTCTCCTCTGCTGCTGCAGCTGCTTGCTCAGCTTTGCGCCGCTGTCCCTCGTCGCGAGCCTCGCGTTGCCTCTGCTCCTTCTCTCGCTCTTGCTGCTTCTTCTTCTTCTTCTCCTGTTCTCTTTCTTTGGCCTCTCTCTCTCTTTCTCTCTCCGCTTCTTCTCGCTCTCTCCTCTCTTGCTCTCGTCGCTGCTCCTCTCTCCTCCTCCTCTCATCCTCGTTGGGCTCGGGAGTCTGGCCTCCGTCTTCCTGGTAACGCGTCGGAGTCCAGGTGTCCCAGTCCAGCATCGCTGTTCCGGAGTAGACGCCGCCGAAGAAACTCCTGGTCGGTGGCCTCATTCCTTCCTCGTCGTCGCTCGAATCGGCCCTCTGAGCGGAGACGTAATCGTCCACCGTCAGCTGAGGTGGATTCTTGCTCTTCTTCTTCTTGCTCTTCCTCCTCTTCTTCGTCGGCGAGCAATCGCCAACCTCCCTTCCGGTCTGGCCACTCGAAGTAGGGGCGGCAGCGGGAACAACAGGAGAGTTAGCAACATACGTTTCCAGCCCTCTCTGTGCCCGTCTGCTTTCCTCTGCCTCCGAGCTCTCTCTCTCTCGAGACTCGATGGATGGCTCCGGCCTCTCCGATCGAGTCTCGTTCTCCCTCTCTCTCTCTCTCTCTCTCAATCTCCTCTCGAAGCGGGCCCAGTCGCCGAGAGATTGCTCCTTGTGTCATCCCCCGGCGCAGGCTCTCCATTGCCTCAGTCCTTTCCTCCTGCTGGCTGCGTGCTGGCGTCGCTGTAAGACCAGCTGTGGATTGGCGTAGCTTTGGCGTGGTGGAGCCGATCCTCAGGCTGGTCATCCCCACCCCAGAACCCTGCATCGGTCTCGGCGGAGCGGCTGATGTTGGCGGTCGCGTCGGCGTTCTCGCAACCTCGGCGAACGTCGGACGTGGTGCGGGGTTGTTGGACGGTGACGAGCCGGTTGGCGCCGCCTCTCTCTCCTCCTCTGGCCGTCGTTTCATCCTAAACACACAAAAGAATTACTTTTTTGTTTAGCTTTTCGCGGCGGGACCCAGCGCTTAAGTTCATCGACGTAAGCCTTTGTCAACCGTCACCATTTCCCGTCACCGTAGCCCAGAACATAGACTATCGGGGATTTAACCTCGACAATCTCGTACGGGCCTTCCCAGTGCGGGGCTAATTTCTTAGAGATACTCTTAGCCGCGTCGGATAGTACATGGGTCTTTCGCATGACCTCATCTCCCACCTGAAACCGCGCGTTTTTCCTTCCCTTATTATAAACGCGTTCTTGCTTCTCGGTCGCAGCGCTCGTGTATTTCCCAATTAAATCTCGTAACGCCTCCAATCTCTTCACTCTATCCATCCACTCATCTGGCTCTCGTCTTTCCATGGGTTTCTTCTCCTCGACTTCCCGTCGTAAACTCAACACCGGACGAGGATGTCGTCCGTAATTGAGAAACGCAGGAGAGACTCGGGTAGAAGCTTGCGTCGCCGTATTAATGGCATGACGAAACTCATGTAGATGCAAATCCCAGTCACGATGATCATTTTTCACATACATTGCGATCATCGTTTTAAGCGTGCGATTCGTACGCTCGGCGGGATTTGCTTGAGGATGATAAGGCGGAGTTGTAGTGTGTTTTACCCCATAGATTTCCAACACCTTTTTCAAGTGTTGGTTATCGAACTCCTTGCCATTATCCGTCAGAAAATATTCAGGAGTTTCCCACCTGAATAAAATCAACTCCTCAAAAGCTCTGGCCACTGATTTCGCGTCCGCCTTTCTCAACGGCTTCAATTCAATCCAGCGTGTAAACAAATCTTGAAACACGACTAGGTATTTGAATCGATTTTTGCTCGGCGGAAACTCCATGAGATCGGCTGCGACGATGGCCCAAGGCCTCTCGACAACTCGCCGTCCCATGAGCCCTTTCGCTCCGCTCTGCGCCGTTTTA
>CM053170.1:36594189-36606983 GCA_012977825.3 Pteromalus puparum | reverse complement strand
CTTCGTCGTAGGCTTGATCAAACGAAATATTTAAAAGATTAACAACGATCAGTATGACAGAGGGTAGGCAAAAAAATATTAGTTGTTATAAATACAGCTATTAGGCCGTGTATGTAGCAAGACAATAAGTTGGATATTGCAATGAGCAGACGCGGTTTTGCGCATTAACGGTCAATTCAAGACCCGACGATAAAATATCAACAAAGTCTGTCCTTATCTATATTTTTTCATCAGGCTTGTTCTCGCAGACAGGCAGACGATTTTTAAGACTGTGAACTCAAGATCTTCAAGGAACTGGAATTTACTTCTAAGTGGTTTGACAAGGGTAGGAGATTAGGGATTAACTGAATACCTTTTATAAGAGAAGTCAAGGGATTTGCGTGTTGTAATAAACTCTTTCGACAAGAAAGCGATCTTATTAATACAAAGAGAACAACCGATTTGAATTATTATGAGAGGGCTGTGCCAATGTCATGGAGATCGAAGGACTTCGTATTACATCTATTAACAAGCCGATAGACGTAATGACTTCTGACGTAAATTATCCTAAAATTATCGAAGAGATTTAGGATCAAAACGTACAAGCTCTTTACCGCTGTATCACAAGTGGTTGCCGGATCAGATTTGATCACGACATGATAGAAAAATGGTCACGATCGATGACGTCGTTCAAGAAGAGTGTGAGACGCTACACTGAAAGATCTATAATGTATTTAATTTATTAGGAGACGCAAGTGTTTGATCTTGAAATATTCCTTAAGACGTTTTTTAAGTAGTCTTAAGGTTTAGTTTTTACGTGGGTAACAGTTCTGGCCTTCTTAAATTACCTATCGGCTAGACTCGCAACTATACGACAATAGGTGGCGTGCACACACGTTGTTGTCGAAATTTCGAAGAAACGGCGTAACTTTTTCAAACGACGATTTATTGCGACAAATCAATACTGAACAATTATAACGTATTTGAGCTCTTATAGGTAAAATCATTTTCTCCCACATACACAGAAGAAAGAAATGTATTGTTTACACGTGCCTATCATTTTAACTCCTGGAAAGGAAAAATCCCAACACATGCGCTGAAACAATCATATATCAACTAAATCTCCGACATTATACAGCGTTAGATACACTAAATATCAGTAGCTTGTAATCAATATAGAGTAATAATTTCTTTCTTGTACCGTAAGTTCAACAAATGCGATATACAAGCCCGTATACGTTAGCGCGTTACTCAGTACAGCAAATAGCTGCGCCTATGATTCGTTAGAAAAGCTGATGCATACACAGCAATGGTGAGTTTTCCAACGACCTTAATACCGTCAATTTGTAAAGATTATGCGCGTGATAGCGACAAAAACTGCGCCGGGCTGGCGTTGCGTATCATGACAATGGAATGGGATCCACTCCAGAATCTTATTTCAAGTTGACACGGATGAACAAAGAAATTATTTACAATGTGCTTCTGACAGTACCCTTGGGTGGTGTGGAAAACTCAAATGAAGGCATGTACAAATAGAGTACATTGATCTTTTCGATGAAAACTATCATGTCAGCGACAATGAAGTGGAGGGCCGGTGTGAGGGGCGGTGGAGGGGAAATGGAGGGGGATGGAGGGGGTGGAGGGGGTGGAGGGATTTGACCCTTCTAAATAACGTAAATTTTGAAAACAATTTCACGTTAAAGAAGTGGAGGGACATGGAGGGGCTGGTGGAGGGGTGGAGGGGGTGGAGGGATTTTGCTTAAAATCACGCTTAGATCTATATAATATAGGGTGGATATATATATATTACATACGCACGTGCCCACATATATGTATGAAAAACACGCATACATTGCATACATAAATTTATACTACACGTTCATACAAACGGGTCATCCACACACCATGTCAAAATAATTAATTAAATATACCTACTATATACATAACTCACGGAATATGTTATTCACAAATAATTGATAAAGTACACTTTTCTCACACACCTTAATTAAGTAGCAGTCTTTTAGGTACACTATTGTTGAATATATTGTATAAATCATATCATAATAAAAAGCAAAAATATTTGTTCAAAAATCGAAAAATGGCCATGAAATGGTCATAAAATAGTCTAAATCTTAAAAGAAAATTTACTCGAATTCAGAATCAGAAAACATATATGCACGTCCAATCTTATTACGATCGATCTCGTAGTTCCAGAATTATAACAGTATACGTACGCACGCATGCATGCACGCACGCACACACACACACAGACAAAACCATCTGCACGGACATTTTATAAAACCATGAAAACTCTCAAAACATACTAAGCTTTAATTATCAAATTATATGGTTTAACAAAAATAATAATGTTCAGTCACACAGAGTATACAGGGTGAGAGTTGAAGAATTTGAATCTTAATATCTTTTAAACTAAAAGGTTTCATAAGCTACAAAAAGAACCTAGCCGAAGTGATCAAAAGATCAATCTTTTCCTAAAATTTCAACTCAATTTAAACCTTTTTACTCCCGTAATCGTACGACATAAAAAAAACATTTTTTTTAGTTTTTGATTTTTATCTCAAAAACTAGTCGCCAAAATTGCTTAAAATTTTTACAACTAGTAGATATCGTCGTTTTTTATTGTCATGAATTTTTTTAAAAGATTTAACTATTTATTTTTTGAGATATATATGTTTTTCGAAAAATTGCTTTTTATATCATAAGAAATGAACAGATCAGTCAATCTAGAAAATCTTGCGGGAAAAAGTAGACAAATTTATGTTCTTTTAGATACACTATTGTTGAATATATTGTATAAATCATATCATTTTAAAAAAGCAAAAATATTTTTTCAAAAATAGAAAAATGGCTATAATATGGCCATAAAATGGTCAGAATCATAAAACAAAAAATGACCTAAATTCAGAATTAGAAAAAATATATGCATGTCAAATTTTATTACGATCCGTCGCATGGTTCCAAAATTATGGCGGTATACGTACATACACACACACACACACACACAGCCATCCGCACGGACATTTTCTAAAAACGTATGATTCGTACTCCAAACACCTCCAAATGCGTTTCCACGAAGTATTAGAAAAACTGAAAATTTTACTATTACAAAGCTTCTTCTTGAGGAGGAAGCAAAAATAAATTTTTCAAAAAAAAAGCTCTTCACACGACTAGCTATATCGACTCAGGATCGTCTAAAACAGATTTCTAGCTAGGTCTCGTTTTCAAATTTTCGGAAAACCGAACCTCCATTTTCCAAGTCCCAATGATAAAACAAAAGCAAACACAGCGCGCCCGACGAGAAGGCGCCCGGTATCAAAAGCCGCCAGCACTAGCGCACTGACGGTCAGACCGACCTCAACAGCAGAGCCAAAAGCATCCTTAGGCAAGCAAGGAAAACTAAACTGGTATCTACACCGAAAATGGACCACTTACAGAGAGAATTAGCCGAAACAAGAGAACAGCTAAAGAAATGGTTTACCGCCGAACACTACGAGTACGTCTGCCCTTGCGGAACCGTAGTGACGATGGTAAACTCGACCTTCCGACGGCAAATCGTCGTCGCAGGAGCAGTTCTGTATGACTCGACGGGAGATACCTCCTGCGTAATGTTCAAGGAACCCGAGGTAAACAAGGAACGATTTGTGACGGTGTGCGTGTATCTATGTGTGTGAGTACGTGTGTATAAAATATACATGTCCAATTATTTGGCTGAAGTGCAGTGATAATACAGTAGGTGAAAATAAATAGGGTAAGAGCAGAAAAACCAGAGAGAAAACAAGTAGACGGAGCTTGACGATAACCGCAATCAGACTGCGAATAAACATATAACCGGCAAGCCACGGAAACCAGATAAAAAGACGCAACCATGACAGAAAACCCCACCAAGAGAAGAGCCACCGGACGAGGATACGCAGAGATCGCGTCTCGCGAAATCTGAGCGCCCACGAAACAGCGCACAGAAAAGCCACGAAGAGTCGGATAAACGACAAAAGTTTCATCACGGCTAAACTCAAAATCGGATAAATATTCGCTAGCATTATAAACCTTGGCTGATTAAGAGGATCCCTTAAGGGAGCATTCTGTAACGCTCCTTATCAAGCACCATATAGCCTAATAATTTAAATAAATAAACAAAATTAAACGGGAATATGGGCATTAATGCTACTAACCCACGGGGTAAACAAAAAAAAAAAAAAAACAAAGGGACAACCATAGGCATGAAACATAAGGAAAAAATAATACTCTAACAAAAATTTTAAAATATAGCGGCCATTACGGCGCTATCGCGTTATTTAATAAAATGAAATTATAGGACACCCTCTTATAGGTGCGCCGTACCCAAGGATATCGATGGAAGAATCGACATAAGGGCCATCAACCATAATCCAGGGCTACTGGTCGACAAGCTAAACCCATTAGCGACCTTCAGCACACCATGGAAAATGATACAGCGCATAAATTTCGAGGCATTTTTCTCAAGATGGAATAATTTACTAGGAAGCTGGAATACTTTAAAAGCATTCTGCACTCAAGGAAACACAGCATGCCCATACGAACAGCAGCTAACCAAGATACGTCAGCAGATCGAAGAGACTATGAGGAACGCTGACAAAGTAAAAGAGCTGCTACAAGGCCATGAAACGACACAGAAACCAAGAACTAAACGAGCCTGGTTTTCTGCAATAGGAAAAATCAGCCGTACAATATTTGGAACCCTAGATGAGGAAGCTGGAGAAGAAATCAAGCAACTCATTAGCATCACAGCTAACGATACTAGGCAATTAGCGAAATTGCTAGCAAACCAGACCGAACTTATACATACAGAGTTCGGCGTATTACACGAAAAAGCCGACGAACTGGAAAGCGCCATGGAAGAATTAACGGCCAAACAGGCAAACCTGCAAAACCAAGAGGAAATCGCAGAAGCCCTAAACTTACTAGAGGATAACGTACTACAGTACGAGCTAGATACGGAGATTTTAACGGACGCCGTACTATTTGCAACTCAAGGAGTCGTACATCCACGATTCGTAACACCAAAACAGATAGAAAAATCGGAAGCCCTTGCAAAAGAGACAATAACCGACTCACGGTTCCCGCCTATGGGAACAGATATGTCCATCACCGAATTGATTAAAATATCCGACGTCTCAATTTTATTTCAAGACACGCATCTGGTATACTATATAGGAATGCCATTACTCGACTTCAACGATTACGATTTCTACAAGACATCTGCCCTACCGATCAAGCAGAAATCACTTAATGCATCAGACACATTTGCTTATATTTGGCCAGAAACGGAATATTTCGCACTGGACCAAGGGTCGAACACATACATCCCCATCACCTTAGATGCACTGAATAAATGCAAGAAGCTTAGCAACCTATACATATGCAAAAACACAGAACCAGTTCACGAAATTAACGACGACGCGAGCTGTGAAATTAAAATCAGTACGGGCAAAACTGCCATTAAACTCTCGGAATGTAAAATCAAGATGATAAAATCAAGGGAAGCATTTTGGATGCGCACAAGCACTCCAAACACCTGGATATTCTCTACAAATAAAAAAGAGAGACTGTTTTCTAGTTGAAAACGACTGACGGACAACACGATAGACATTGACGGCTTAGGCATGTTGCGCCTGCCGCACGGTTGCACCGCACGTACAAACACGGTGCGACTCGTAGCATCTCGCGAAGCACGCGTAAATTACACAACCCTAATATTTAACGAAACGGAATTGGACGTAGTTGCATTAATAAATAACACGGGTAACACGCCACTAGCCTTTATTAAGGACACGCTAGCAAAGGAAAACACAGTAAAATCTTTAAACCTTCGGAAGGACATGTTAGCGCGTTCATTGAAAACGGGACGAGATTTTCGCGACATTATCGATAAGGCAAAAAGGCTAGGCGAATACAAGGACATTTACGGTAGATTTTCGTCCCTTCAATCAACAGTAACTTACTCCGGGACCGACATACTCACGTTTGCCATAATAATAGTGATAATATGGAAAGTTTTCACTAAAAGGGGGGCCCCACTACTAATCCGCGATAGATTGATTTCAGATCATAGGACTACTCATGCGCAACCCAGCGCAGAGCATTTACAGATGCATGAGGCCAGACAACCCGAGATGACACACTACACCCCGTGGCCATCAACAGGCCTCAGCCTCCCAAATCTGCAGCAGCTGGCTGCAGCCAATGGGATGCTCCTTCAGCCAGTCCTGATGCCAAGGGATTCAAGGTTGAATCTACAGATGATTGGAGCCAAGTACGATCAAGACAACCAATCAAGACACAATATAAGATTAAGCAAAAGTACATTTGTTTATAGTATGTATAGAGCGACTCGCGTTCGAGCGGTTAGTTCGTGCCGCCGCCGCTAGGCGGCTACTCGTTTGCTTCTCCCGTGCTAGAAGTGGGCGTCCGGGAGAGATATAGGCGAGCGATCGCATTCTCTCATTGCGCGTTCTCACACATAATGACTAGAGCGGGAGGCCAAGTCATTGTGTCGTGAGCGTTCCCTTACTGTCGACAACCTGTGCGGGAGGCCGAGTTGCCGAGCAGTAAGTTCGCTCGAAAACCTTCGTGCGTCGCGTACGCTAACGATTTCCATCGTGAAATGTTATAATTCACCCGTATAAAAGACGGAAGTTAAGTTCATTTTGTTTGTTTGTCGGCACGCATCGTTCCTGCGGATATAGTGCGTCGCGTACGCATCAGTATTGTAATTCGCTCGGGCGATAGCGAACAAAGCCATTTTTTATTTCTGTATTATTAGCGTACTCAAGGAAGTAACTGATAATTAAACATTTAAGTCAGCGCATTGTTGAACTTGGTTATACAACAATTGAAAGAATTATTGTTAAGTTGAATAAACGGTATATTTTTATATTATTTTTAATCACAAATAATTGAGTTGTAACTTGAGAAACCCTATCCTTTCATCCATATCGAGTAGCCTTTTAAATAAAATCAGCGGTGTTTTAAGTTTGGCACGTAAAATACAAACATTTTGGTCCTTCGAGCCGGATATTCGATTGAGTGATAAGGGTCTCGTTTCTCAAGTCGAAGTAAAGTGCAAATTGTAATAATCGTAAAAATGCCGTCTATCGAAACTCAAGAAAGAAGATTCCTCCGAATCAAAAACTCGTTTACTAATTTCAAAAAACTCGGATCAGCGCTCATGACAAAGGGGGCTTGTTTGACGCGTCTCGAACAGCTTCGCTTAATCTGGGCGGATTTCGAACGCGATCACGAAAAGTTGGAAGTCGCTACAGACGAAGAATATTTCAAAGAAGATGTAATTTCTCAAGCCTATGAGGCTTATCTCGTAAGCTCGGGCCTGTATCAAGATTACATCCTGCGACTCGATGCAGAGGATGCACGCCGAGCAGTGACCCCTGGAATGCAAGATGCTTTGACTTCCATGGAAATCAACCGCGCTAAATTACCGCAAATAGAACTCGAGCAGTTTGATGGTGAACACTCCAAATGGGTGCAATTTCGTGATACGTTCAAGGAGATGGTTGTGGCGCGTCCGAACCTCCCGAACGTGTATAAAATGAATTATCTGCGTAAATCACTAATCGGTGATGCAGCTGAATTGATAGCCGACATCCCGGCAAGCGGCGATAATTTCTCCGAAGCATGGAAAGCCGTAGTTAGCCATTACGATAACAAGCGGTTACTCGTGAACAAATTAGTGGCTAAACTCATGACTCTGGCACCAATGGCATCGGATGCCGCATCTGAATTGAATCACGTGTACAATCACGTAAAGAACGTCCTACAAGCTTTGAAAGCTTTAGGTAGCCCAGTAGACTACTGGGATCATTTCATTGTTTTTCTCGTAAACAGCAAGCTCACCTGGAAACTACAAGCTAAATGGGAAGATTCTCTGTCGCAATCTGGAAGACCCACTGAACCTGCCTCTTTCGCGGACATGCTTAAGTTTCTTGAAGCGGAAAGGAACGCGCTAACACTCCTTGAGAGCACACGTGCATATGTAAAGCAAGGAAAGAAAGACGTAACGGCGAGGAATGACAAGACTCGACAGAACAAGGATAAAAAACTTGCTGCTCACGTACAACACGAAGGCAAAGGTAATGAGTGCGCTTGCTGCGGCAGTGCTCACTTTATCACTCAATGCAAGGTTTTTCAGTCGAAGTCACCCTCTGAGCGGAAACAGATCGCGATGCAAAAGCATCTCTGCTTTAGATGTCTAGGAAAACACCCACAAGCCAACTGTAAGACAACGAAGAGTTGCTTCGTATGTCGTCGGCATCATCATACGTATCTGCACGTTGACGAAGAAAGTAAGACTTGCAACGTGACTGAATCGAAACAGGAGTCGACCAAACAAGGATTGATCGATCCACCAAATAGTAGTAATGCACACATGACTGTGCTAAGTGTGAAAAGCATGGGTCGTGAACCTTTGCTCGCTACGGCAAGAGTAGCGGTCTACGCTACAGATGGCCAAGTTTTATTGGCACGTGCACTTGTCGATCAGTGTGCGCAATCGTCCTTTATTACAGAAGAGCTGTGTCAACGACTGAAGCTACGTAAACAACGCGTGCATCTGCCGATCGCTGGCATAGGGAAGCGGGAGCTACTTTGCCAAGCTGTTGTCGAAGTTACAATTAGACCGCATTTTGTGTCTGCGTTCTTGTGCACATTTAAGGCATATGTATTGCCGTGCATTACGGCCTATGAGCCTGCGTTTATCTCCCACATCAATTTGGACTATGTGGGGGATATAAAACTAGCCGATCCAGCTTTTGATCAGGCCGGAAAAATAGATATTCTGTTGGGTACGGAAGTACACGCATTCATTGTACGTGAAGGGATCCGACGGGGTCCACTCCACATGCCGATTGCCACTAATACTGCTCTCGGCTGGATTCTCTCTGGAGCACTACCTGCAAATAGTCCTACGTTACACATTCATTGTCAAGTAAATAACGATCTTGAGCACACTTTACGTAAATTCTGGGAAATCGAGGAACCTCCTAAGCTTTCTGTTTTCTCCAAGGAAGATGTTGCGTGTGAAGAACATTATATTAAACACACGCGTCGTTTGAGCAATGGTATATATCAAGTGAGATTGCCATTTCGTGAAGAAGTTCCTGATGATTGGGGAAATTCATTTCATATAGCTAAGAATTGTCTAATCGCTCTGGAAAGACGCTTTACTAAAAGCCCCGAATTGAGGCTCGAATATGCAGCTGCTCTGCAAAACATGATCGACGCTAAACAAGTCGTCAAAATAGAAATCAACCCGAATAATCTCTCGCACCACTACTTCCTGCCACATCACGCTGTTATCAAGGAAAGCAGTAATACGACGCATTTACGTCCTGTTTTTAATGCCTCTGCCCGTAATTCTGACGGGCTCTCTCTGAATGATCTATTATGGACTGGACCTAATCTCCTTCCAGATCTAGTATTCACCTTGGCACGTTGGCGATGCTATAGGTATGCATTCGTTGCCGACGTATCCAAAATGTATCTGCAAATTGCTCTCCATCCTAAAGACTGGCGTCATCAGACCATTCTGTGGCGAAGCGATCAGCGAAAGGAGATCAACGCTTTCGCGCTCACCACAGTGACCTTTGGCTGCAGATCATCGTCTTTTCTAGCTAGTAGAACTTTAAGACAATTGGCGCATGATGAAGGCACTGATTACCCTCTTGCTGTGCCTATAATACGAGAAGAGATGTATATGGACGATGTTCTCTCCTGCGCGGAAGAAATCGAGTCAGCCATGGAAAAGCGGTCCCAACTATCAACTCTGATGTCACGAGGGAATTTTAGGCTCGCTAAATGGATGGCGAATGATAAACGTTTGCTTATTGGCATACCGCTAGAAGCTATCGCTACCGAGTCGACTCTAAAGGTCGGTCTTGGATTTTCTGTACTCGGGTTAGTTTGGGAGCCCGACGGAGATGTTTTCGTTTTAACGTCGCCCTCAAATCCGTCCATACTCCTGTTACAAGAAGAAAAGTATTGTCAAGCATCGCTGGGATGTTTGATCCGAGCGGTTGGATCGCTCCGATAATTATTCGCTTAAAGGTGTTCATGCAATCATTGTGGACGGTTGCAAAGGGCTGGGACGACACACTACCCATTAAGTCGAGTAAAGAATGGTTACAGTTGCACGAGGACCTTTCGGCACTGGATCAAATCCGTATACCTCGATCGATCAATGCGCGCAGCGGAGATATCGTTGAGCTCCACGGCTTCGCCGACGCATCCAAGGTCGCTTACGCAGCTGTGCTATACGTACGGGTACTTACTCAAGACGCAGCTCATGTGACACTATTGGGCGCAAAAACTAAGGTTGCCCCTCTTAAGACGCTTTCGATCCCACGGCTGGAATTATGTGCAGCGCATCTGCTCGCAAAATTAGTCGTCGGATTTCGTGATATAACTCGGTTTACAGGAGCAAAAATCCATTTGTGGTCTGATTCTAAGAATACGCTCAATTGGATCCACAGCCTTCCTGCTAAATGGCCAACCTTCGTGGCCAATCGCTGCGGTGAAATCGCTACACTGGTTCCTGAGGCCAGATGGCATCACGTACGGACCATGCTGAATCCCGCTGACATCGCTTCACGGGGCTGTAATGTGCACGAATTAATGACTCCCACTCTCTGGTGGAATGGTCCGTCATTCCTTACGGATTCCGTCGCGCCGTGGCCCGACTCCGAAAATATTATATCTCCTGATGAATCTGTCAAGTTGCCTGATTCAGATTGTGTCATTACGGCGCTACACGTGACACTCGATATCTCTTGTCCCTTTTTGGATAATTACTCAACACTTTCGCGCGCGCTGAGGATAACGGTATACGCCGTGCGCTTTATTAAGAAAATCACGGCCAGAACTACCAAAAGGTTGAGCACCCTAATGCAAAATGCTCCCCCGCCCTGCGTACGAATATCGCTGCTTGATTTGAATCATGCTTTATTGCTGTTATGCCGCGTTACGCAAAACCAGTATTACGCTGCAGAAATAGCTATTCTTAAGGAAGAAAAGATACTTCCCAAGAAGAGCGCTCTCTTTACTCTATCTCCGATTTATCAAGACGGATTCATCAGGGTGGGCGGCAGACTTCGTCACTCTTTATTGGATGAGGATGAAAAATTCCCCCTTATTTTACCGGCGAACGCCCGCCTCACTGAGCTACTCATCGACTACTTCCACCGATTGACGCTACATGGAGGAAATCAAACGGTCATGGCTCATGTTCGCCGACGATTTTGGATACCTAAGCTCCGACAACGAGTTAAAACGCACATCTCTAGGTGCGTGAGATGTTTGAGGTTTAGCGCCAATACTTTGTCACAAAAAATGGCTGATTTGCCCCCTGCGCGGGTGCGAATCTCGCGACCTTTCGCGCGGACCGGATTGGATTATGCCGGCCCGTATACTCTACGAACATGTAAGACTAGAGGCTATAAAACATATAAGGGGTACATCGTTGTATTTGTCTGTATGGCTACCAAAGCCGCACATTTGGAGGTAGTATCCTCTTACGATAGTGCCGCCTTTCTTTCGGCTTTTCGTCGATTCGTCTCGCGACGAGGCCCCTGCGCCGAAATATATAGCGACCAAGGCACCAACTTTGTTGGTGCGAATTCCGAATTACGACGCATGTTTAAACAGCATTCCGAATTTTACGATGAGACTACCCACGCTCTGTCCAATGCATACGGTACTGTATGGAAATTCAATCCACCCGGAGCGCCACATTTCGGCGGACTTTGGGAAGCGTGTGTGCGCGCCGTGAAATTCCATCTGAAAAGGATCATAGGTGAAACGATCCTTACCTTTGAAGAGTTTACGACCCTTCTTTCTCAAATCGAGGCCCAGCTGAACTCCAGGCCTTTAATCCCTCTCTCTGATGATGCATCTGAGTCATTGGCACTCACTCCGGCGCATTTCCTGATAGGAGAGCCGTCTCTACTGCTCGCAGAGCCATGTGTCGTCGAGGAAAAAATTGCACCATTGGAGCGCTGGAAACACGTCACTCGACTTATGCAATCATTTTGGCAAAAGTGGTCACGTGAGTATTTGCAAACTTTGCAGAAGAGGCATAAGTGGAATAGCGAGCAACCAAATATAACCGAAGGAGATGTTGTTCTAATAAAAAATGAAAACACCCCTCCTTCGCAATGGCCCTTGGCAGTGGTAGTAGAGGTCCACGTTGGATCGGACGGATTGGCAAGAGTTGCTACATTAAAAACCAACAAGTCCAAGCTACAACGCCCGATCGTCAAGCTGATCAAGCTACTGGATAGCGACCGCTAGATGGCGAGTTCTAACTCGCGAGTAAAACCTGCTCTTAGGATATTGAAATAGAGCGACACCCGCGGCTCGTCTTCAGATTGACATGATGATTACTTGTGCGCAACCCCAAGGACGTGTCACGTGTGAATATTCACACGTATATAGCATAGCTAGTTATAACACACTCGAGTACAAATCGCCAAACACGTGCATGGCAACAGCTCGGGCGCACCCCGAGGCCCGATTCTTCCGACTCAGCGCGACTTTCCCTCCACGACATCGGACGACCGCGCGGGTAGGAATCACACCACCCAGGGAGGCTTCAAAAGGGGGTGCATACAGGCGCTCGGCCTCTACTCCACCGCCCGCGATCCAGCACTAGACAGGTAGTTTTGACTCGGAGACGACAGATAGGATCGCATAATTATAGGGACGCGCATTCTCCGAGGTCACTTTAAACACGCGTATCTCTCTTTCAC
>CM053170.1:36561885-36573914 GCA_012977825.3 Pteromalus puparum | reverse complement strand
AATTTACGTGCGAGGAGAGGAGAAGGCAGAACTGCTGAATAAGATCACCACACGAGAAATCATCAATTTGGAGCGTGAGCACGAGTGTCCGACTTTTCATAGATTACCTTACAGTGAGAGGTATTGTATGCAGCACTCTATTAAACACTGCTCACTCAAGTATACCTGTGCACTCAACAACGCCTATAAGTTAAAACTTTGGTTAAACACCCGTGGTAGTGGAAGTGATATTGTTACATCAGCAGAACGCCCCCTCTCACCACACTTCTACCTCTGTAAAAATGAATTCGCTGGATATTCTTCAGAAGTTGCGAAAAATGAGCTTTCATGCGGTTGGAGTGTATCCGGCAGATCGAANACAGGAAATTATCGAGTCTCGATTTTTCTAAAATTTCCAAACCACTGCAAAGAAATTTAATCTTCTTGCGGGAAATTAATCGAGGCCGCCATCAGCACAGAGCGTCAGGCGGTCATTTGCTGCCGAAAACCCCTTCGACCGCTACCGCTGCAATTACAAACGTCGATTTCTTGTCACACGTATGGAAATGGGGGTTATTTACGCGATGCGTTATTTATCAAAGCGGGAGAGACTGGCGACTCTACTGCCGAAAAAAAGCAGCGCAGCCGCGGAAAATGAGTGCCGGGCGCAGGGCTGCGTCGTTATTTACTTTTGAAACGGGGTCGGCAAGCGCAACCCCCCTCCGAAGTGAGTTTTTGCCCTACGTGTGCGAAATTTCTCCGCCGCATGCAGTGTGGCGCGCGCGATTAAATTGTCGGCGGAGCTTTCGTCGTTGTTGCGAAAGTCGCTGATGCGTTATATATGCGCTGCGGCTCGTCGATTGCTGTGGAGAGACTTTTTATCCATGTGTGTGGGTGTGTGTGTGTATGTGTGGATTGAATTTGAGAACACGCGCGCATTATTCAGATTTCGGTCGGTTGCTGCGAGCTTGCGCAGCGTTCTTGTGCTGGAGAATTGCGAGAGAGCTTTTTAAATGTTTAAGCGGAAGTTGAAAATGAAATCTGCTACGTGAATCGTGTGGTGTAATGTACATACTTATATCGTTCGAAGCTTTTTTTGGAAAGAGTTTAGGGGAAAAATAGCTGCAAGGTCGTTTGAATGGAGGATTGCGGATGAAAAATTTTAAGTGCTTTATTTTTACTTTCTTCTTTATTATCATACGGTTAATTAAAAGATTAAATGCGTAAATGCAGGAGTGTATAACGGGATATCCTTTTATAAAACGGCCTGAAAAAAAGTTTATAAATTCGAACACGTGTGCATTTTTTTATAATTCTTTAATCCGAATTCACCTCACAAAAATAAAAAGCAGGAAAATTTTTAATTCCTTTTTAGATAAAATTGTTTTCTCTATACATACGCAGAGAAGAGTGAAAATTTCCTCGTAAAATAATAATTATTTTTATGCATACGGCCGCGCATTACATAATGCGTCGTTTAAAATTCCAAGATATAAAATTATAAAATTTCAAAGTATAAGCCTGCGTAATATTCTCCCCATGCTGCTACGCGCTATAGCTAGGAGAGAGAAAATTTTTCTCTTACATATTAATGTTCGCGGTTCATGTTATGAAGTATTCATGTGCATTTTTCTGCGCCATTTGATATGAAAACTTTTCAATAAAGTCCTATATCGATCTTGCGCGACATATTATATAGATTTTATTATACACGTTCCTGAATCGTATATACTATAGACGTGCACACGCACATGTACCATTAAATTCTGGTATTCAATTTTCAGTCGTTTTGCAAAGTCACATAAACAGCAAAGTATACGCAAAGTATTATTTAAATTAAACGCTATATCGCGCAAAAAACGACTCTTTCACTGGCTCGAAAATAAGCTCATCAGCAGCACAGCAGCGAGCAATTCAAGAAAGCATATAAAAGCCGCACACAGACCTACGCTTCTTTCTCAGCGTATAGCTCCATAATCCCAACGGCGGGCAAAAATTTCATTCCACGCGCGCCTGAATCAAAAAATAAAAGCTCCCAAACAAAGTTTCCTCCAACCACACGGTGCAGCCCAAACAACAACGGGCACAATAAATACTTATCACTCGCTATATAACAGCATAAGCGGAATATATGTAAATTAGAGACGGCGTGAGCGGAAGGAAGTAGTAGTAGCAGATAGCGCCGCGCTGAGCAAGAAAGAGCAGAGAAAAGGGCATGAAAGGGAGCGCGAGTTGCCCCACCGAGTGGTCGAGTGCCAAAACAGGGGCGCATATGCATTGAGAATCGAGCGCTTGCGCGCACCAGCCCATTGCGGATTAATTATGCATGATTATGAGTTCTTCCCGTTTTTTTTTTCACTGAATTGCAAATGCCTCCCCAAAGTGCCCGGCGCGATCGAGGAGAACTTTGAAAACGAGGCGTTAATTAGCCGACCAGATGGCGCTTATTAATTCATAGGCGTAAAAATTGAGCGACACTTTTTCAGGAATTAAATGAGCTTTCTTTTTATGAGACGAGAGTTGATTGGTTGGTTGATATTGTTAGCTGGATTATCGCGATATTATTGAGTGGCGACGGTTATCGATATTCATACGATATGACGCGACGGGAGTAACGTGACACTGGATTTAATTTTTACCGGTAACCAAATTTCAGCCTGTGCGAATATGAAAATTTCAATAACGAGGAATTTTTGGAAGTTGATTCCGGTACCGAATATTTTATAACTCGAAATGTATGCAATGATCGAAATTATTAAGCCATCGAGTAACGGAACGGATGCGTGCGCATATTTAATAAACGCGTCGTTCATCAATTCAGCTTAAGGATATCGCTTTATTCGGTTCGGTGTCCCAGATATCAAAAATAGACAGACGCTGAATCATCTATTCAAAATCTCGCAAAATTTGAATTGCTTATTTGATTTTATTCACATCGAAATGGTCATGCGAGAAATTGATACAGCAACTCTATATATATACAACAATCGCTCCACGTCCCCATTGTAAAATATGGTGCTCCGGGGGGGCGAAAAAGATAAAAATCCTTGATACACATCGACGTACATTGATTCAATGACATATCCAGGACACAATATATAATATGTCACACACACACACACACACACACACACACACACACACACACACACACACAAAAGTGCGTTAAGGAGTGGAGAAGGGAAGGGAGGGCTCTACCCGAAATGGAAAGGGTAATATGCTGAGTATGTGCGAAGGAGGCATAGTAGTAACGGAAACCACCCCTCCCACATCGTGCACCAGTCGTCAGTCAACCGTCGGGGAAGCAACACCTCAAGAAGTCACTCCGACGCTCTCCAAAGTGTCTTGATAACTCCGAGACACTTTGGATAAAAACAGGGTAAGGTGGGGGGAGTCTCTCCAAAGTGCCTTGAACCATCAGAGGCACTTTGGATAGACAGAGAGAGTGGGAGTTCTCTCTCTCCAAAGTACAAATGGCACCATGGAGAGTAAACAATCTTGACCTTGACCTCTCACTGGCTCGGGTGGGGGGTCAAGGTCAGTTTTGTTTACTCTCCATGGTGCCGGGGTACTACTGGGGGATACGACCGACGGAGTTGCCGAGCAATGCGGGGCTGCGACTCTTGCTGTATGAAATAATAAAACATTTAGTTAAGTTGAGTCGCAGCCCCACACTTTCAGACCAACCCGCAAGCGTATCGAGGTCCCTCTGGAGGAGCCGGGCGTCAGCGCTGGATCTAACAATAGAAAACAATTTTACGTCGTCGGCGTACATCAGAACCCTGACGTAGCGATGCTGCTTTACAAGATCATTTATATAAACGCAAAACAGGATGGGCCCCAGGTGAGATCCTTGGGGAACCCCTGAGGTTACGGGAACAACGACGGAGACAGCATTATTGATGCGTACCGAGAAGAAGCGGCCCGAGAGATAGGAAGCGAACCACTTAAGAAGAGTGCCGCGTATGCCGATCTAGTATAACTTATCAATGATAATGCAGTGATCAACCGTGTTGAAAGCCCTGGAGAAGTCTGTATAGATCGTATCAACCTAGCACGAGGACTCCAAGGCTTCCGACAGGTAGTCATTACATAAATAGCAAATTTGTCAGTGTAGAGCGACCCCGGATGAAGCCATGCTGGTCCTTGGAAATGTGTAAGGCTATCCTCTCGTATAATTCATTGGTTACTATGGCATCGTAAAGTTTGGCTAGGGTGCTAATGATTGAGATTGGTCTATAATTTTGGACATCATTGCGGTTTCCACTCTTAAAAACCGGTAGAACATACGAAAACTTCCACTGACCTGGGAAAAGACCAGTTTCGAGTGATTTGTTAAATAAGTGAAAGACCGGAGTTTCCCAAGTGGACCGGCATCGCTTTAACATGTAGGGGGAGACGATATCAGGGCCACAATTCGCATTATCGTCTAATCTTCTGACAGCGGCTAGGGCCATATTGGTGATTACAAGGCCCGAGACTGTCCGTTCCGCAGAATCTTCGGCGAAGACCGATGGATCAAATTGATCGAGGCCGTGGCCACTAGCGGGCCTGCCGGTATAGGCAGCTCCAAAATTTTGATTTGAATACTTGGAAAATCTTTCATGAAAAAAAAAGTGGCATAAATAGGTTAAAAAAGGCCAAAAATTAAGTATTTTTATTGTTAATTATATTGTTAATTAAATATTTTTATTTTCTAAGCATTCAAATCAAACTTCCTGTATTCATACCAAAAGTATAAGTGTAAAGCATGCTCCTAAAATTTTAGCCCAATCAATCCATGTGGTCACATGAAATCCTACGGCGAGTGCCAAAATGCTCAAAACAGTATACGGAGAGTCACCATGGGTAAGTAGGTGCTAATATAAATTTACCATGGTGAAAATACAGGTAATATAACCTAATATTAGTATAAAAATTATATAACAATTATAATTTATTTTTGTTATTATTTATAAGAAGTTTATTTTTCAAAGTTTAAAGGTGGTGTACCCCCTTAAGTCAGACAAAATATATTGAATCTTTGGCTGCTAAATATAATCTAGAAAATGCAAAATTATATGATACTCCAATGTTGTTAGACAAATGCAGACTAGCGGGCTGGGCGCAACACACGGAAAGACGCAGATTCTAGGATATGCAGATGTTTTGGACATAGTGGGGAATAATGGCGAAACGGTAGGGAGAAACGCGGAAATACTCATAAATGCGGCCGAGGAAACGGGGTTAGAGGTGAACAAATCGAAAACGAAATATATGATTATGGATAAACTGGGCATTTGCGAAGGAGAGAGGGATCCTAGAGCCGGAAATTTTACTTTCGAAAAGGTTAGCGAATTCAAATATTTAGGCACAACTATAAACGATCGAAACGAAATCAAAGCCGAGATTAATAAGAGACTACATTCGGGTAATGCCTGCTTCTACGCCGTGAACAAACTACTAAAATCAAAACTGCTGTCTAAANAATAATAATGCCGGTAATCCTGTACGGTTGCGAAACTTGGGCGCTTACTAAAGCGGAAGAAAACCGTTTTAGGGTGTTCGAAAATAAGGTTCTGCGAAAAATATACGGGCCAAAGAAAGATGAAGAAACCGGGGAGTGGAGGAAACTGCACAATGACGACCTACACAATTTCTACGCGTCACCGAATATAAACAGAATAATTAAATCGCGTAGACTAAGATGGGCAGGGCACGTGGCAAGAATGGGAGAAGATCGCGCGTATAATGAAAGGAAAGCCAAATACATCGCGACCTCTAGGTAGACCTAGACGCAGGTGGGAGGACAATGTGAAAGTGGACTTAACTGAAATCGGGCGGGACGGCACGAAATGGATATGGTTAGCACAAAATAGGGATACGTGGAAGGCTTGCGTAGATGAGGCGATGAACTTTCGAGTTCAAAATTTCACATAAAAAAAAAAAAAAAAAAATATGATACTCCAATGGAGACTAATCTAAAATTTGATTAAGCTAATCAAATAGACGAACGAATTAAGTACAGAAACTTGATAGGAGAACTGTTATATATAAGCTCAGGCACAAGGCCAGATATATCGTACAGCGTAAATTACGCAAGTCGATATGAAAGTTGCTACGATCAAACTCACTATAAGTATGCGATGCGAATCTTGAAATATTTGTACAAAACTAAAGACTTGAAACTAACATATTGTGATAATTTAAATAGCGAAATACTAGATTGTATGGTAAATTTCGATTTCGCAGGTGATAATGTATATAGAAAATCCACAAGTGGATACGTAATTAGATTATATGGTAATGTAATTTTTTGGAAAACCCACAAACAAGATGCGGTAACAAAGTGCTCAACTTTTGCAGAATACGTAGCTTTGTCAGAGGCAGTCTCCGAAATAGTGTTTATAAAAAATTTATTGAGCGAATCATTTGATGCAAATTTAAATAAACCAATAACTATTTGCGAAGCCAATTCAGAAGCAATTGCAATCGCGAAATTCGGAAACTTTACTCCAAATTCAAAGCACATTGAAGTGCAATATCATTATATAAATGAAAGCTACGAAAAGGGCGAAATAGATATTGTAAAAGTTGACTCGAAATGTAATTTAGCAGACATCTTCACAAAGAGTCTGGATAAAACAAAGTTTCTAAATAATAGAAAAGGTTTACATTTAATCTAAAGCATTTATATGAAAGGTTCAATTTCAGAACTCAAGTTCACTTGGAATATTCTAAATTCAATTAATTTAGAATGCGATAACAAATTGTATGCGTAAGTGAAAATCTATGTAACACAAATGTATTGAAGTATAATGTTAAAAGATCACGATTATAAAATTCAGGAGGCGTGTTGTAATATGTGAATTCTATAATCGTCATAATACTCTAGAATGGTACACGTCGCGACATCTCTGGGTTCGCGGCGATTTCGTGCAGTCAGACAAGCTTATGCGAGAGCAAGTGAACTGCGGATGCCTTGCGTGAACAATCTAAGCGTCGACTACACTGTATACTCTGTACTCGCGCCTCTCTCCCTTGCCTATAAGACTCCGTGCTGAGCGGACGCACTGCCGACAGTGGCTGATGCCATTTATCAATAAATTACTATTACTCATTTAATATAAACATCACAGTGTTGTTTATTGATCCACGCATTCCAACAGCTCCATATTTAGATCCATTTTCGTAAATAATTTCAATAAAATCATCTAACGATAGCTAAAAAATGTATAACATCTTAATTTAGTAATTTCAATATTTCTATTAGTAACTCTAAATACAGTTAGCCATAATTTGTGATAGCTTGTAGCGTCATTATTTTTCTAAAAACTTTTAAAGACTAGTCGAATTATGCTTCTAAAAATTTCAAAATTCTAGGAATTTTTGCTCAGTAACAATGGCTAGTTCCCTACAAGGAATGCCATTTTGTAAAGACCGCATTTAATATATATTGAACACGGGCTGCGCGAGTACAAATAATTATTTAATTATTGAAAACTAACCATTGGCTCGCAAGCCTTATGTACTCAATGATAGAGAATTACGCGTAACATGATATTATAGGTGAACGTATGTGTATATGTGCAGACACTAGTATGTCCGCTCTTAGCCCTTGGACGATGTACAGTCCGCGCTCGCTCTTAATCAGACGCTGTTATGTCCGGGCCTGGATCTTGCCCGGATTGTTATGTTTAAATTGACTTTGTTATATATCCGTTGTGCAGATTTGAAGTTTTGATTATCTTTACCTTGACAATGCCTATGTAGTCGAGGTTTATTAGAAATTTCGTATATTGATATAATAATTGATATTCATTATTAATTTGGAATAAATGGACGCAAGATTCGTCTAAATTGTTAATTCCGTATTTTCCACGGAAATCATATAGTTTTTGTGCTTCTCATGCGAGAGCCTAATGCAGCTAGCACGGAGACGTTTGAAGTTTATATAATCCATCAGAGAACCCGTGATTTTCCACTGACAGTGCGCTCTTTTCTTATCGTTAACTAGGCTCATGAGTTCATTATCGTACCATCGAAGATACGAGCTGGGAGAAGCTGAGGATAAGGGGACGTATCTATTAATAACATTTCCAAGGGCAGCGTTAAAACACTGCAAACAATCCCCAATGTCGCTACACTGCAGCATGGTGTCCCAGCTCGCGTCCCCAAGGGCACGATTTAGGACGGAATAATTGACGTTTACAAAGTTACGTTTACGGACGTGACCGACACGAGGCGCTTCAGGGGCGCTAACGAAGAACAGTGCGGGCACATTGTGCTCATCCTTGGAGACGAGGCTGTCGACAGCGGCACTGCAGGAGACGAGGTCTTCAGAGGCGAAGAAGAGGTCCAGACTGTAACCATTCAGGGGGTGAGCCGGATACAGCTGGGCGAGATCCAGGAGCGACATGGTGTCGCAGACGGCAGCAGCGCAGGCCAGATGGTTGGGGTCCAGATACCCTTGCTGGGTGTATCGGAGTGGGTTACTGCTGACGTTGGGGAGATTGAAGTCGCCCAGCAGGTCGAACTGGTGATCAGCAAATCGACTAGCAAGGACATCGACGGTCGAACCGAAGCCCTCATAGACTGAAAGGGCGGATCCCGGTCTTATGTAGGTAGCTCCTATGATGAACCGTCTGCAGGGGAAGGAGAGCTCTATGAACAGCTGCTCGTTGACAGGATCAGCAGCAAGCAGACAAGAACTTAAATGATTTCTTGTTGCTATGAGTACACCTCCACTCCTGGTGAAGCCTGTCCTAGCGCAGTCCCTGTCAGACCTGTAGACAGTATATCCAGTTAGTCCAAGCTCGCTTGATTTAACAGCAGAGTTGAGGTACGTTTCGGTCAAAACGATGATGTCAGGCAAGCAAGAGGAGTTGAAAAGATTGAGGTTAAACTCCCTGAGCTTAGAGCTATTTTTGATGGACCTGACGTTTTGATAATATATTGAGAACTTGGAACGTACCTCCTCAGCTACTTTTTATGACTTTCTTGGTGCCGTTGGGATGACTCTTGTTGAAAGCAGCAACCTCCTCTCTCAGCCTCTTGTATAGATCTCTTTGGGCCTTGGTTCGGTCCGGAATAACGACATCCTGACAGTTCAAAGTGTTTGTAGGTTATGTAATAATATTTACGTTTCTAATTCGCATTCCTAAATTCTTGTACCAGGAATGGTCATCAATTAAATGCTTCAAATTACTTTTTTAAGAGAGGAATATGTTTTAATAAAATCTCCCAACCCGTGCAACTACGCACCCCAGGCTCATATAAATTATTATACCTATCAATACATATATTTCGATTTGATTACTCTATTGATATTCATATTTTTTATTTTTCATGTGTCATAATTACATATACTTTAATGATTTAATTATTATTATTATATTATTACTAACACTTTAATTATCTTTTATATTATATACATGATATTATTAATTATAAATATAAATAATCATTAAGCAAAATATTATACAAATTAACAAAACCAACAAAAATATTATAACATTTAATTATAAAATGAAAAAAAAGATTTCGCATAATCTTTATTATTTTTATAAAACATATTTATCCAAACGAATATAATTTAAAAATCTTCCGTAACATGCTTTACAACAAAATACAATATGTTAATCGCAAGCGAAGCGAGCGTATTTTGCTAGTCGTTAATTAAAATTTTTCTGATTGACAATTAAAATTTAATCGCTTATTCAAATTTGTCTAATTAACGACTAGAATATAATCGTTAAAAAATTGTTTTCAATTGATGATCGAAATTTAATCGTTAATTAAAATGTTTCTAATTGACGATTAAAATTTAGTTATTTATCAAATTTTGTTCAATTAACGATTAAAATTTGATTTTTATTCAAACTAACAATTAAAATATACATAAGGTATCTCGCGTCAACTGAGACAAGGCTTTACCCAAAAATCATTTTCAGCGATAAATTTTTTAAAGGTCATACAAATTTTTATTATCGTTCTACTTTTGATTAACGAGTGGCACTTTTACAAATTTTGGCTTCTACCGAAGCTATAACATAATTATTTACAACTCAGCGGATGAGTCTCCATTAAATTTGTTTTAAATAAAATTTAATAAAACTCATACGCTAATTTGTATTATTAAAATTTTAATTACAAGTATTTTTTTATGAGTTAGCTTTATATAATACTCTTTTTTCAAATTCCACATCGCCTAATTTATTCATTTTCGGCATGTTTTGCAATTTCGCAAAATAACCTTAAACAGCTGCTGATGAAGGCAAAACAGTATCAAACTTAAACTTCTTTTTTACTGTAGGAAATTTGGCCTACCCTTCTTGTAATTTGGAACTAGTAAGCATTTCCAGAAACTTGAGGGGACCTACCCACCTTAAATTGTCGAAAAATGAAAAATCGGATTTTATTATTATATTAACCTTAAATTGTTTAAAAAATGTATTAATAAAATATATAAACCCCCCAAAAAAAAAACATAGAGAACAATAGTATATTTAGCTACGAGGGCAGAAACTAGATCTTTCTGCCGTGCGTGGAAATATCATCCGAGTCAAAGCCAATACACGCACGGCTGGCAGATCTAGTTTATGTCCGAGTAGCATATACTATTTTTCTTCATGCCCGACCGAAAGCCGGATCTGTCAGCTGACGACAGTGCGTAGCCATATTGTCACATTCTGATTTGCTTGCACGCCATCTGCGCGGCATTTGCGGCCCAAGCGTAGCGAGGTTTGCTTGCTAGCGGGTGCTGAAAACACCATATACAAGCGAATATTATATAAACGACTCAATTTACTTAAAGAAGAACAAAATTCGATTTCTTGAATACTTTTTATTGATTTCAACTTATAAAATAAAAATAGCAAATATTTTAAGTTTTATATAAACATTGTCACGGACGAGCCGTGGGCTATCCGGTGGCACCGCGACACGTGCGGTGCAGCGTAAGCAGACAGAGCCGGTGCCCGGAGTCTCTCCGTGCAGAAGTGCAGCGTATGCACTCCTGCACGCGGAGCCGCTTGCCATCGACGAGTCGCGTCGACGGCGGAGCGGGCAGATCACCGGCGACTACCAAACCGAGCGGAGCTCTAGTCTGGCAATAAAGAGTACCAACCATTACTGCTGCCTACTTCATTAGTCGCTCACAGAGCAGGACCAATCCATTGTCCATTCGTAACATCTGGCATCCCAAGCGGGGCTCTGTCGCAGCACCTTGAAGCAGCACAGAGCAATCGTCCAGCGTACTGGAAACATTTTTTTTCGGACAACCAGCTACCCAGCACGCAATAAGTCACTGCACCGACCTTTGTCGCAGAGCGTGCCATAAAGGAGCTGAACACCGAACGAACCTGCAGTTATCAGTCAACGAGCGCCCGCCGGGAGTAAAAATATTTTTATACTCCGCAGTCGCCGAGGCTCGGGACAACTCCCGAGCTTAAGAGAAAAAGAGGAATAATTTCCGCCGGCCGTCTGGATCTCGCACTCCCGACTCTTCAAAGAAGGGAAACAAGCGACGGCCGACCACAAAGGAGCAAACTCCTTGCAATTGGAGAAGCTCCCAGCTCAACAAAGCCGACCTTCGGCCCTCAAAGCCCACCTGGGCCAACGAACAGCCGTCGGCGCGGACCAGTCGCCGACGAGCCCGAGCATCGCAGACCAGCGGGCTTCGCAGCAATCAACCAGCGGCGCGGACCAGCCGCTGAGGTACGCAGTTCAACACGGCAGCCACCTCGCGCAATTCAGCCGTCGGCGCGGACCAGCCGCCGACGCGCGCGTTCCACCGAGCAGCCCGCGAGCGACATCATCTGCATCTTACTGTAAGTCTTGTCGCTTTGTTTTCGTCGAGCAGCTTGGGCTTTTGTAGGGCGAAATAAAATTCGCAAAATCACGGACCGTTTGCGTTAGGAATCGCACGAACCGGCTTCACATGCCTCCCACGGAGTACTCGCGTCGGCCACGCGCGCTCGGCCTGGGCGCCGAAGAAGGATTACAGAGATGTCGAGGCGACCGGAGCCACTCCAGAGCAGCAGAGAGGCTCGTGCCACGAGGGATTCGAG
>CM053170.1:36524333-36557131 GCA_012977825.3 Pteromalus puparum | reverse complement strand
ATCACGGACGCGGTATTATTCGCGGCGAAGGGCCTTATCCACCCACGAATGATGGCGCCAGAAGTAATAAGCCGCGCGGCGAGTACCGTGGAAACCGCGGTGGCCAACGCGAAATTCCCGCTCCCCGACGGCAAATTCTCAGCGATTCCGGTGATGAAGGTATCAAGAATTGCAATCATGCTATCAAACGGCCACCTGATTTACGTGGTAGCCGTCCCTCTCCTCGACATTGAAAAATTCAACCTTTTCAAGGCCTCTCCGATACTGGCGGTACAGCAAGTAATAGATGCTTGTAGCATCGTTGCGTACGTTTGGCCAGAACATAGTTATTTTGCGGTGAGCGAGTCGAACCGCACGTACATGCCATTACCTGCAGAAAGAGTCTCGAAGCTGCGCAAGCTTGGCAACACGTTAATCGCGGTAAATCCTGAACCCATTCGAGAGATTCAGGATAGCGCCGCGTGCGAAATTAAAATCGCGTCAGGGCACCCGATCGAGGACCCGAGCCATTGCGATGTCAGGATCAAGCAATTGAGGGACACGTTTTGGCTTAGATTGTACAAAGCCAACACGTGGATATACGCTACGAGATGGCCCGAGGATATTTTTATCCAATGCCTACGCGCCGAACAAATAGCTACTCGGTTATCGGGCGCGGGCATACTCGAGCTCCACGAGGGCTGCGCGGCACACACAGGCAGCGCGCGCCTAACAGCTTCCCGATCATTTAACGCCCGAGTAAACGGCACAACCTTCGAGACAATCCAGTTTAATATATCTAAAATAATCGCGAGTTTAAATACATTGGCGGACTCGGAGGCAGATTTCGTGCAGGCCATCGCGAGCGAGGCCGCCTACCGCACGAAAAACTTGCACGGCACTGACCTCGAAAATTTAAAAACCGGAGCGGGTTTGCGTGAAATCGCGGACAAAGCTCGGGAAATCGCGCATAGAAAAGCCACAACTTTCGAGCTGAAGAATTTAGGCAGCTATTCGAGTATATTCGGTTACTCCTCTTGGTCCATGATAGGCGCCCTCGTGATCGCGATCGGCCTGATCTGGTGCTTCGTTCGTTATCGCGCCGGGAAGCCCATGCGCGATTTAATGAAGCAGCAAAAGACGATCATGTACCTAGAAATGGCGCGCGAATTCCGCCGGAACCTAACCGAAACTACGGCATAATTCCCGTTGTAACACAAAGCTGTGACGACTGCGGATTAGCCATAGAGAATGGGTTTCGACCCGGGTAACGTATCTCTTTCTTCTGATCAAGCATTAATTCGCTTGAGCTCTAGTAGCTACACTGTTGGAAATGTCTCGAAAATCCAGTCATTTTCGATTACACATTGTAACTGGAAAATCAGTCCTTCGTAACCAAAATGAAAATTCATATACATTTTGATTGAATTTCCCAAACTGAGTTGAAATCCAATAACATATACTGGGAAAAACTTAGAAAATTTTTGACTTCACGCGTATAATCCAGTGCAGTAAACAGTGCAGTAAAGTTTACCAAAATATGAAAAGTTTTACTGGAAATTACAGTAATCTGATCACAGAGCGAGAATAGTGGGCAAATTACTGTACACGTGTAGTAAATTTTACGGAAAAGTATAATACAATTTCCAAAACAGGACAATAATTTTTATGGCGACTGGTGGTTTGTACACAGACTACGTGATAAATTTTACTGTACCTTTTTTTTCGTAATTTCGAAGCCGTTTCTCGACTTTCTATAATCAGATGTTTAAACGTGTTAAACTACTACATACGCAGCTATTTTAACGGACGCGGCGGCGGATCGGATAAGTGATCCGCCTCTCGCCCCTAAGGTTGCAGGTCCAAGTCCCAGTCGGAGCAGAATTTTTTTTCTCTTCGTCAAAGTTTTTTTTAAGGTTCTTCAATGTCAATTAATTTAAAATTAATAAAATCGCAAAAAAAAATATTGTCACAACGTGACTTGGTGTGGCCGGGAATTAATTTTTTTTATAAGTTTCAACCATAGTTACTGAGAGTTCAACCACGTGGTTGAAATTTCAATTTTTGAGTGAACGAATTCTCAGTTACGTTCATGGAAGAGACTTCCGGTACATTGGGCTGAAGATTCGATCAGTTGTTTCTAGCAGTGTAGTTGTCGCTGCGCTTACCTCAGTTGTCCGTTCTACCAATCGTTCGCGTTACATACGCCCACAAAGTGCAAAGGGCTGTAGCCCGGATGTTATATAATACTAAGTTAATTGAGTTGTCTCTGACGACAAAAGGGAAGAAAGACTTTCCCGTAAAATTCTAATATACGCAATTTATGACTGGGATTAAAAAAAAAAAAAAAAAAAGAGGGAAAACCGGAAAAGGTACATATATAGGAAATTTACTGTGAAAATATTAATGATTACAATACAAATTCAGATACTGATATTAAAAAAAGAAAAAAGCACAAAGTCAAATATTAATTACAAAAATTTTTTCAAATTCAAATGTTAATTCAGAAACTATCAGTAGAATCAGATGAGACGAAGTTGGCGGCAGCTTCTTCGGCCTCAATACGATCGGAATGGCCAGGCAGCAGTCGATGCGCACAATATCCCTCGGGATCGTCGTGTGGCGCACGGATGGTTATGAGCATGACCGTGAACGGGCCACAGCAGCCGCAGTAGACTCCCCGTTGTAAGTCGTCGCCCACGGACCCACGGTTCAGACAAAATGACAGCCTGAACGGCGAGAACGACGGTGTCTTCACCGCCAGGTGCCAGTCCGGCACATAGGGCACGGACCTCGGGCCGCGATACGCGATGATGTTCACGGGCTGAAACAATAATGCGCACATAATTAGAACCGCGTCAAAGAGAAAGCTACAATCAAGGGCTCAAATTAACAGCGTGTACTCACCACACCCCTGGGGCAGACGACCACGTAAACGAAGTACAGGTCGCCGTCGTAATAGACGACGTCTGCACCGGGATAATGGCCGGGCGTCCACTCGCCATCCTCCGCTAGCCGCCGCACGACGCGTCCGCCAACCTGTAACAGAGAATCAGATAACAAGTCAAGCAGGAATATTATGTGAGACAGTTAAATTTTTTTTGTGTCTCTTTCTTTTTCTCTTCTCCACGCCAGCAACGCGCAATAAACTTGCGATCTCTCGCGCAGCCGCTGAGGCATCGCCGCATGCATTACAAATCAATTAATAAAATCTGAAAACTCACCTGACCGTCCCGCCTGCAAATGACCGGGAAGCGTTTGCTGGTACCGGGGGGCACCAGCCAGCAGTTATCGCCTGTGAGCGGCGCGCCCCAGAGAGGCCACCGCGGCACCCGCGGCGAGCTGTAGTACGTCATGGTGACCCGCTACGAATAAAGAGAAAATGCGTGAGCCAACATTCTCTCGCGCTATCGGTCCTCCAGGCGAACAGTAGATTAATAAACGAACTCACCTCCCCGCAGTAGCCGCAAGTAAGCCACTCGACAAAAGTGCCGAGTACCTCTCGCCCAGCTTCAGTACCCACCGGGCACATAAAATATCCGGCCGCCGGATCGCACATCACGGCCGCGCCGTGCACCCGCCAGATCCGCCGCCAATCCTCGTGGTCCGCCGCAGTCACAGTAGGCGACAGGAGCGATTGCAGCCGACGATGCCGCAGGGCAAGGCGATCCGGATGGTCTGCCGCCATGTCGCAACTACACTTCAACTTCACTTTTGGTTGCACGACACACGAACTCACTCGCGAACTAGATGCGTCCGGGCAGGCTGCAGCGGTGCTACTGCCGCAGCATCCACCGACCGCGTCGCAGCGCGATTATCGGGCAGCGAGGTATGCGGCTTATCGCTCCGCGTAACGTGATCCCGAGCTACAATGTAGGGACTTCGCGAAGCCAAGAAGCGAGCGGAGAAGTTATTTCTTTAAGCAAGCGGCGTTGCCAGATCGAATAATATTCGTAAAGCCAAAATTTAAAGAAAAAAAAAAAAAAAAGCCAAGCTGGTCGGAAAGCGCGAAAAGACCAACGCGCGCGCAATGCACCCGCGCGGTGCAGCCAAGCGTCTTCCTCGTTTTTTTTTTTTTTTTCAAATCACAATAATCAATATAGTATATAATATAATTCAGTATATATAATTAAATGTATTTTCTTTTCAGCCATATATGTTATAATATGCAATTATATATCTAAGCGCCACGCGCTATTATTGTGGGATGTTTCACCGGGATTATATTTTTTTAAATATATTAATGTATAAGATGAGCTCCGCTCGCAAACTATGTAAAGCAGCAGCGGCTGACTCATCGACAACATCCGCGCCAACACACACACATACACTCACACTATAGCTAATCATGGACAAACACGCCTTCGGCGGAAATCCAATGCGCTACACATATCGGTGCACGCAGTGCACCTGGCATCCAGGGACAAAAATTTTATTTTATTCATTCATTTAAAGTTCAACGCTCACTCACCGGCGGTACGCGCTATCACGCGCCCCACCGCCTCACACACACACTCACACGCCAGCGCTCTAGGCACGGCTACTGACTGCTTTTTTTTGGGTGCCGAGGTCGGACACCCGCGCGGCCGCGGACGTGTCATGGACGAGCCGTGGGCTATCCAGTGGCACCGCGACACGTGCGGTGCAGCGTAAGCAGACAGAGCCGGTGCCCGGAGTCTCTCCGTGCAGAAGTGCAGCGTATGCACTCCTGCACGAGGAGCCGCTCGCCATCGACGAGTCGCGTCGACGGCGGAGCGGGCAGATCACCGGCGACTACCAAACCGAGCGGAGCTCTAGTCTGGCAATAAAGAGTACCAACCATTACTGCTGCCTACTTCATTAGTCGCTCACAGAGCAGGACCAATCCATTGTCCATCCGTAACAACATTTTATATAGTTTTACATATATATTTAGACTTTTGTATAAAATGTATTTATGCCGTTAGGCATTGAATCTTTGATTTTAAAATCAGACTTTTTTAAGTATTATTTTTGTAATAAACAATAATTATTAGTTATTGTACAGTTCTCATACTTAATGTTTGACTTCCCTAAGCAATTGGGACACGTATTATTATTTTCCTTTTGATTATTAATATTTAAAGCTTTTTGATTCTTTACCGTATCAATATTTTGTTGAAAAAAATATCTTGATTGGTGGTTTTGATGAAAAATGTTATTTTGCAGTCGACGTTATAACGGGGTCCTTATCGCGTGTATAAGCGATCAGTGGCGCATCCACTGATCTGTCGTAATGTGACAGGAGAAAATGCAGCAGCTTGTTGCAGGCTTCTTGTAGGCTATTCGAAGCCTGTCCCGTAGCGTAGTATGCTGGACGTGCACGTCCTCGTGCATGTGAGCCCGCGGAGGCGTTGTGAGTGTTGATGCTACGTAGCTTATTTGCGAGTTATATCTAAGAGAAACGCACGGGAATGGATAGAGTCAGGAGCGAAATCACACAGGCCGAGTAATGATAACTGTTTCGTTTATGTAAAGATTCTGATTCTAATGCAGGTGCAGCGCGGGGTAAGAGAGAGACGAACCAGAGCGAATAATGCAGAGAGAGAGAGAGTATTGCGATCTAGCCGGTACTTACAGATGCGACTCGTGCAGACTCGCTAGATGCCTCGTGGCTTCAACCGGAGTGGCGCAGAACGGGTGACGGAGGCCTCTCGCTGGACGGCAGGAAGGACGCCTCGGGGCTTTGTGTGTAGCTGGGTGCAGCGGAAAGTCGATCGGCAAAACAACTGCACTGCTCGTGACCGGCACGCTGTAATAGGTAGCCCGATATACACCCGGCGACACACTCCAACACGTCACTGTCACGGCAGCAATCCTCCGGAATACGCACGGACGCTGTAGCTTGAGTTCGTGGAATTACAAGGAGCGAAGACAAAGGTAGCGAGTTAATCGACGAGGCTATTCGGATCGACGATAAACTGCCAAGTGCGCGGCGCGAAGCGCGACCGCATGGTCAGCGCAAGCTTCCTCACACTCTCTCTCTCTCTCTTACTCCTGTTGGCACACGCACATACGCGCGCGGCTCTCTCGCTCTGTGAGTTCAAAGGCTGTCTGCTCTCTCACTTATCTTAGCAATGTTTTACAAATACATAAATGTTTATTATAGGAATATGAATATAATAATAGGATGTAGGAGAGAAAGACGTAACGAGTGCACTAAAGGCGACTCGTTATAAAGTGTCTGCAGGTGCCAGTCAATTAACACTTGAAACGAGTACTTGGCGTTATATGAGTTAGGTATGTACAATTGCTGGGAACGTAAGTTAAGATGCTTTATTATTTACCTTTGCTGCTAAGTACAATTGATCAGGAGCAATTTATATAAATCGTTGAATATGATCCCAGTTTAAAGCAGAGATTAGTAGAGAGATTGCCGATGAGCATGGGGCAAAGCGTGCCAGGCAACATGCAGTCGTAAACTGCCGCCGCCTCGCAGTTTTTCGCATGTACTATACGCATCTAGCGGTAGCGGCGAAGAGGGGGTAGTACGCATACCCCGGCGGAGCGAGCGGCGGAGCTTCCGTGGTGCCGGCGGTCTTGTATGCGTTAAAGTAAACGCACAATAAGAAATTAAATAAAAACTATTATTTAATAACCGTATTATCATGAATAACCCCAAACTCTATTATAACAAACCCTAAGTCCCCAAGTGGGGCCGATGATCATATGCAAGTTTTTATTTGTCATCTGGCATGTTGACGATGGCTGTGCTGGTTAAGGCGCGCGTACCATTTTGCCAGAGTTCAAATCCACTACAAATTTTTTATTTAGTATTATATTTGCGGAGGAAGTGGTCCTCAGCATGAAGTTATCCCTCGGTAGTAATTTAGGAAGGGTTGACGCTTGCTATCGGTCTCTCCGAGGCAGGTAATGTTTCAAAAGAAAAACAATTCAATTCATTTTTTCTTTCGACGTTTCGGCAAACAATGTCGCCCTCATCAGGAAAACTGAGAAGAGATTCGGTTTATTCTTAGCAAATTTTAAGAGTACAAAATTATTTCGACTGTGTGACATATGAAGTGCTTACAAGAACTATAGGACTCGACAGGCTCGCTGATGGAAAATTCGAGGCTGCGTTTCCCCGCCGGGCGCCGGCGGCGGCGGGGGGAGAGCGTGTGGTCGTTGTGTCTCTCTCCGCTACTCGAGGCGAATTCGCAAGAGTTGGATATCCGCACGGCTTTTATACTCTGCGTGGGACGGCGAGAGTTGCGATCGGTTTGTTGACATTTCGCTAGTGACGTGAGCGTCGCTGCTCATATGTGCCTACAGCTGACAGTAAGGAAGGATCGAGAAGCTCGCTTCTCTGTGATTTTCGGAGATCATCGGAGAGCGGTGTGTTGGTCCGATGCGATTCTACATTATTCGAGATGTTTTTACAGGTAGCGCAATCGGAGAGCGGAGAGCGAGTGAACGAGTGTGCGTTGAACATCTTTTTTCTATTATGATATCGGAGGTGTATGAGTCATGTGTATTGTACGTCGAAAGAAAAAATGAATTAAATTGTTTTTCTTTCGAAACATTACCTGCCTCAGAGAGACCGATAGCAACCGTCAACCCTTCCTAAATTGCTACCGAGGGATAACTTAATGCTGAGGACCACTTCCTCCGTAAATATAATTTGATATGGACCGTGGGCCTTCGCCGGTCTTAACCACCGACTCTTTCTTCACCAACATCGACAAGAACTATGGACACGACGCACTACATCTCGCCAAGAAATGGGCATCAAATCAACGGAACCTGACCAGAGCCAGATCACAACGGCAGTTCCTTCTCCGATGCCGGACATGCGACACTCAACCGTCCCACATCACCAACATCAAAAACAACCTGGACCACATCAACTTTCGCAGTGACTCCGGTAAACACAAGTTTAACAAAATTATCTCTAATCTCCAAAGTAAAATTCTTAACTTAGAAATTGAGGATCTTTGCATACACATTAACTATCTAGAAGTAGAATCTGATAAATTAAAAACACTCCTACAAGAATTAATTCCTAACAATGTAATTCATAACATTTTCACAACACAAAACTTAAATAACACGTACCACCGCGAAACACTCAACAATATTCATGACAAAAAATTCCAAAAAGCACAAAAACATTCTACGACAGATAATATTATAGAGGCAAATTGCGAAAAATGGTTCAAAAACTTATCGGACACAGAAATACCTATGAATGTCAAAGCTCTAACGTCATTAGGCATGAAATTTAATCCTAAGAGCGATCTTGACGAAACAAAAATCATAGAATGTATAAAAAATATAGAAAACCTCATTCTTTTTAATAATCTACCAGAAAACACTGCCAATGACATACGTAACACCTTAATCAAAAAAGTCACACAACACAGGCACAAAACCAAACACACAAAGATAGAAGACACGATTTTTGAAAATAAATTGAAAGAAACAAGAGACTTTATCAAAAATAACCAAAACATAATATTTACTCTCGCCAATAAGGGCGGTGTCACTGTTGCAATGAACAGATCCGACTACACTGACATGATGGAAAAACACTTATCTGATAGGAACATATATACATTAATTGCAAAAAACCATCTAGCAAAAATACAAAATAAAGTCAAGAAATTCATAAACAGTTGAACGACAACGGCTTTTGCGGTAGAAAGTATAGCAAAACAAAGCTCACTCAAACAGACACATCTCTGCCTAGGTGCTACGGTCTACCTAAAATACACAAAGTAAATATCTCATTACGCCCCATAATATCTACAATAGGCTCACCAACATATTTTCTATCAAAAAACCTCCTTAAAATCTTACAAAATAGCATAAAAAACCTGCCTCTTATGTCGAAAGCTGTTATGACTTCATAAGAAAAATCAAGAACATTAAAATTCCACCGAACCATTGTTTAATCAGCCTCGACGTCACATCACTGTACACGAATATTGACAAAGCGCTAGTCAAGAGTAGCATAGAAAAAAGATACGTACAAATAGCACTAAAATCCAGGAAGGATACCGCTGACGAAATCTTATGCATGTGAATTAAACTATAGGAGAGCAGCATATTTTCAATTCAAAATGAAAATTTTACAACACCAACTATTCGGTACAACACAATAGGGCTCCCGATCTATCGGGCATTTTTCGCCTGACATCAGTCATGGATGATCTTAGAGACGGAGTGCCTATCAAGGTTATCCTTCAAAACCAAGTTTGCTTCCTCCTGCAAGAGGAAGCTTGTAATAGAAATAATTTCACAGTTTGCCATAATACATTCGTGAAACGCATTTGGAGGTGTTCGGAGTACGAATCATACGTTTTTAGAAAATGTCCGGCGGATGGCTGTGTTGGGTGTGTGTCGTGTGTGTGTGACGTGTGTGTGTGTGTGTGTGTGTGTGTGTGTGTGTGTGTATTGTACGTAACCGCCATAATTTTGAAACCGATACGACAGATCATAAATAAAAATTGAGAGCATGTAGATTTCCTTATTCTAATTCTGAATTTTACGGATCATTTGTTTTGTATGTTCAGACGCATTTAGGCCATATTAAGCCTTTTTTATTTTGAAAAAAATATTTTTGCTTTTTTATAATGATATGTTTATACATATATATTAACAATATGTAGTATCTAAAAGACACATGAATTTGTCTACTTTTTCACTGCAAAATTTCTAGATGACTTGATCTGTTCATTTTTTTATTGATATAAGAGGTATTTTTCGAAGAACAATCAATAACTAAAAAAAATTAATAGTTAAATGTTTTAAACAAATTCATGGACAATAAAAAAAACCGATATCTAGCTAGTTGTAAAATTTAGCAATTTGGCACTTAGTTTTGAGATAAAAATCAAAAAACTAAAAAAATGGTTTTTGATGTCGTACCGATTACGGGAGTAAAAAGTTTAAATTGAAGTTGAAATTTAGATGAAGGACTTGATTCTTTTGATCACGTCGGCTAGGTCTTGTTGTAGCTCTATGAAACGCATTTTAGTTAAAACGATATTATGAATTCAAATTCATTCCTGACTCCACCCTGTATACTCTGTGTGACTGAACATTATTTATTTGTTAAACTATAATGTGATAAGTAAGCTAAGTAATATTTGAGGAGTTTTTATGGTTTTATAATAATGGTCCGTGCAGAATCTGGTTTTGTCTGTGTGTGTGTGCGTGTGGCGTGCGTGCGTGCATGCGTGCGTAGCGTATACTGTTGTAATTCTGGAACTACGTGATCGATCGTAAAAGATTGACGTGCATATATGTTTCTGAATTCTCAATTCGAGTAAATTTCTTTTAGATTTAGACTATTTTATGGCCATTCATGGCCATTTTTCTATTTTTGAAAAAATATTTTTGCTTTTTATGATTTATACAATATATTCAACAATAGTGTACCTAAAAGACTGCTACCCACAAGGTTGCAATATTTTCCCCCTTCTCCGACGCCCGCGCTTTCTCGTCTAAGAGAGCTCGGGGCTTCAGTCCCGAGTGGATCTCCGCTGAGACCTCTCTCCCAGGAGCTATGGAATACAGAAAACTATTACGAGGGTCTAAAAGGCGACTGTGGGAGTACTGAAATGAGCTTTTAAATTTTAATAGGCGATTATGGGAATATAGAAAACAACTTCAAGGGTCTGAAAGGCGGCTGTGAGTATGTAGAAATCTATTGCAAATGTCAAAAAGGCGACTGTGGGAATACAGAAAACGATTACGATGGTCTAAAATGCGACTGTGGGAGTGCTGAAATGAGCTTTAAAATTTTAAAAGGCGATTATGGGAGTATAGAAAACAACGTCAAGGGTCTGAAAGGCGGCTGTGGGTATGTACAGACTACAAATACAGATACAGTAACAGACTACAATTCACACATGAAGTAGAAACTAATAACTCCATAAATTTTTTAGATGTCTTAGTAATAAAAGAAAACGATAATATAATTACCGACTGGTACACAAAGCCGACTTTCTCTGGTAGATTCTTAAATTATAAGTCACAACACCCGTTATCTCAAAAAATAGTAATGGTTTACAATGTCATCGATAGAGCGATGAAATTGTCAAATAAGAAATTCCATAATAAAAACATAAACATTGTCAAAAATCTATTGTACGAGAACAGCTACCCACTGGCCTTCGTGAACAAATATTTGCGAAAACGACTAGATTACATCTAATATACCAAAACAAATAACAAACCGCAATGAAAAACGAAACATTGTAAGCCTACCTTACATTAGCGATTTTTACGAGCAAACCAGTCATGCATTTAAAGCTAAAAATATTGAAACTGTACCTAAAATAAACAGCTACATGACAAGAATTATTATCAAGGGTAAAGGTAAGATAGAAAATAATGTAGTCTATAAACTTAAATGCAATGACTGTTCTGCAACGTATGTAGGCCAAACTAAACGAAATGTATGTACACGCATCAACGAGCACAAAAAATCAAAAAATAGCGCAATATCCGATCATGTGCAAAATAATAACCACACTTTCAATTTTGAAAATTATAAAATCAAAGACAAAGAAACAAATTTAAATAAAAGATTAATATCCGAAATGATATACATACATTTACAAGAAAACGGTGTGAATAAAAAAGAAGATACACAGCACCTAAGTTCTGTGTACACACACCTAATACATCAAATAAAAACAACAACTCAACAAACAAAGGCTCTGGTCTGGTTCCGTTGATTTGATGCCCATTTCTTGGCGAGATGTAGTGCGTCGTGTCCATAGTTCTTGTCGATGTTGGTGAAGAAAGAGTCGGTGGTTAAGACCGGCGAAGGCCCACGGTCCATATCAAATTATATTTACGGAGGAAGTGGTCCTCAGCATTAAGTTATCCCTCGGTAGCAATTTAGGAAGGGTTGACGGTTGCTATCGGTCTCTCTGAGGCAGGTAATGTTTCGAAAGAAAAACAATTTAATTCATTTTTTCTTTCGACGTACAATACACATGACTCATACACCTCCGATATCATAATAGAAAAAAGATGTTCAACGCACACTCGTTCACTCGCTCTCCGCTCTCCGATTGCACTACCTGTAAAAACATCTCGAATAATGTAGAATCGCATCGGACCAACACACCGCTCTCCGATGATCTCCGAAAATCACAGAGAAGCGAGCTTCTCGATCCTTCCTTACTGTCAGCTGTAGGCACATATGAGCAGCGACGCTCACGTCACTAGCGAAATGTCAACAAACCGATCGCAACTCTCGCCGTCCCACGCAGAGTATAAAAGCCGTGCGGATATCCAACTCTTGCGAATTCGCCTCGAGTAGCGGAGAGAGACACAACGACCACACGCTCTCCCCCCGCCGCCGCCGGCGCCCGGCGGGGAAACGCAGCCTCGAATTTTCCATCAGCGAGCCTGTCGAGTCCTATAGTTCTTGTAAGCACTTCATATGTCACACAGTCGAAATAATTTTGTACTCTTAAAATTTGCTAATAATAAACCGAATCTCTTCTCAGTTTTCCTGATGAGGTCGACATTGTTCGCCGAAACGTCGAAAGAAAAAATGAATTGAATTGTTTTTCTTTCGAAACATTACCTGCCTTGGAGAGACCGATAGCAGCCGTCAACCCTTCCTTTTTTTAGTCTTATTTATTGTTGTAATTTTTTGTATTATTAAATAAAAATTAAAAAATTACAACAATTATTTAAGTACACTATAATATATCATTTTTTTCCAATTTTCATGCAAATAAAAACCCAAACTATAATTTATATTTGGCTAATTTTTTAATGTTTGTTTATAAATTATTAAAATTATTAAAAGTTTACGATTTATTTTTCTTTGGACTTGGAGCTTAGCTGCACGTTTGACATTATAAATTGATTTTTATTTTGTTGTGCTAATACATATAATTGTTAAGATAATAAATAAATTTGCAGGTAAGTATCATTTATCTTTTTTATGAAATTATTACTGTTATATGCCGAGTACAATTATAGTGGGAAAAAATTGTATTCTCAACAACGTTGTGCTGAACAGTTTTTAATAATTCAATAATTCGGAAATAATATTTGCCGAAAAGCGAATTCGCGGAATAGGGTCGATTGCAGCGAGTTCGCGCACGAGATGAGGAGCATTTGTTTTCAACTGTCAGTCGTGTTGATATCGTCATCACGAGATTCCACGATCGATGCGTTTTCTCACGTTTTTACCGAATATTTGTGTATCTTTTCTTGTGCTCTTTTGTGCATATTATTACGTGCAGTGATATTTCACAATGGCCAGGCAAGTGACAGTGTACGACGTATGTAAATTCGTTAACTGCAACAATGGAAAACTCACTGGCCACCGCTTATTTCGCTTTCCAATGGACGCACAAAGACAACAAGTATGGATTGAAAACTCTGGTAAGTGCATCGTTGCATTTACTGTTGGACAATGTTTATGAAAATTGCAGTATTAAGGTATCTTAATGGTCAAATTGAAATGTGTCTATGCATGTGTATTCGCTGATATGTATGCAGATACGTATGATTTCCGATATTGACTTGATTTTATGACATCGCGCGCGACTAGTACATTTTATTAGAAGCCGCAAACAATTTAAAATCTTTGCGACACAAACAATATATAGTATAGTTATACTGTGTCACAGTAAGTGCAAAATATATTATTTTTTGCTGTAAAATGAGACTTATTGGATTAAAATCCAGTGATTAAAAGCTAAGCTACAGGCGATACGAACGAATACACAGACACACACACATACATACATCCATACGTAAATTTTCTAAAAACACTATTTTTCGACTTAAAATGCATCAAAACATATTTCCTACATGTTTTTACACAAACTCCAAAAATTACTAATACAAGGCTTCCTTAGAATGGAAGCAAAAATTATCTCATTCAAAGGGTTGTGGCTTCTTAGATTGATGTTGTTCGATTAATTATGTTTAACGTAATCAAAGAGATATTGCTCTTCCCAAAGAATAACACATTTCGACACGTTTTAACTTTCGTCGCGAAGACTAGTAGATTTATATTTTCACCGCGAAGATTAGCACATTTTCTTTGTTTTCACTAGTACATAGCGAGATAACAGTCGGTTTTTACATTTTATAAACCCCTTTTTTTGCTGCAATTTTTTACTTTTGAGATATCAGTTTTTCCTAATAAAGTTATTAGATAAATTAAGAGAGTACATTGCTTAATATGTACCTGAAAACGAATCAAATTACCTTTCTTTTTATTATTTGTTTTAATACGTCTATACATCGAAGGAAGCCAAGCGAATGCGAGTATTTTATAAAAGAATAAATAAATTATGCACGTACGACAAGTTTCACGAGAAAATATGCATTTGAAATACCCCACGTGCAGTCAAAGATGATTATATTTTTTTTTAATAACGTCGGTACATTGATGGAAAGCGAGCGAAGCGACGTAATCAGTACGTCAGTATTTAGAGGGGAGGCGAGCGAAATTAAAATATTATGTGAAAGTAAAATTATTTACTTTATTCCCCGCACCGTCAGTTTCAATAAGAAAGCAATAAATGTAGTAATATTTATTGGAAGCATGGAAGACTTTTCCAGAATGTATATTCCTTAGCTATTTTGGGTGTAACCTTTAATCAACTTGATGAAAATTTATATTTCAATATTCTACATGTTTTTTAAAAATGATGCGACGTGATAATTTTATCTGCGCTGAAAGTACTCATGTACTGAACAAATATAAAAATTACGTTATTTCGTTTCTTAAACAGTTCTTTGTAAGAACAAAAATAGTGCCTATTCAATGTCTCGCGCCATGGATAAATCATATCATACCACAATAATAATAGCATGTGAAAGGTGTAATTTTCAAATTTCTCCGTAGCGTAAAATATTCGGCTGTTTTAAAATTTTTAATTAATTGTGGGATTATTACGGCAATTTCAATCTTACTCTTCTTTATTTACTTAATTTGTCTTTAGAGAAGGCGGTTTTTATAATATAATAAATGAAAAGATGAAATAATTTCTATTTAACCGCTCTGCGAATAGGCCAAAATTTAATGTGGAAAGTTATGTCACTAAATGTTAAGTATGGTACACCATAAATATATACAAATGTTCTGTTCTTCAGCTTCTGCCAGTAATGTTGGAATGTTTAATATTTCATGAAAGAGAGACTAAAGCAAATTCATTTTGTTTCAGTGTATTGTGTAGGGAATCGTCTGCTCTCTAACTGGTCTTCTTCGTCGATAAGAACAGCTGGTCTGTGTAATCGACATTTTCAAGATGAGGATTTATGGACGGCACTAAAAGCAGGATGCGGCGCAATCGAAATCCTCTCCACTGGACTGTATATGAGCAGCAGATACAGCAAGAAGAGGCTTACGAGCAACAGGACCAGCAGAATAACGACCCGCAACAGCAGCAGCTGCAAGATGACCACCCGCAACAACAACAGCAGCAGGATGAACAGCAGCAGCAACAACAACAGCAGCAGGATGAACAGTAGCAACAACAACAACGCACGTACCGAACAGCAACGGCAGGTACCTCAGCCACCACCAGGAGATGCAGGCACAGGAGGTATAACAGGAACAACAACGGACCCTTCAGCAGCAAAATCGGATAAGTACAGAAAGGAATTTTCGGGAGCATTTGGCTGAGCATTGCAGTATGGACGTCAACTGTGACGAGGACGAGCTAATATTTAACGCGTCGATAGTTAAAGTTACTTATCCTTCAGGTCAGCAATCTTTTTGTACAATTGGCGAGAAGGATAGTGACCTCAGCTATTTAAGGATTGATTATAATTTATCTAGTTTGAATACGCCTTTTACACAAGCAAGTGCTTCACTCACAAAAACAAAAATGTCTCGTTGTTGTAAATTGTATGCTCGTTCCAAACAAAAATTAGTAAATTCTTTGACAATAAAAGTGAAGCAGTTGCAGAAATCTTTAAAGGCAGAAAAAATGAAAAATTGTTGTTTGCGTAAGAAATTGAAAACAGGAAATAAAAGTAAACGCATTAGTGTCATAGCAAATAAAGAAATCAGTAGTACTTCTCAAACAATGATAAGGTTGCAATTACATAAACCAAAAAGTCCATACGCAAAAGACGAAAAAGATTTAGCTAAACAGATGTATTATCATTCTGCAGCGTGTTATACTCGTTTAAGAAATGCGGGGTTAGCTTTGCCTTCAGAATCAACTGTTAGAAAATGAGTTTCAGAATAAGATGTTGTTTCGGGAGTAAATAAAATCATTTTGGAACGTCTAAAAGAAAATTTAAACGATTTACCCAAAGAAGAACGAGTATGTGCGCTGAAATTCGATGAAATGTCGATAAAAGCATATGAAGAATATTCCAAGAAGTATGACATAATTGAAGGGTTAGTTGATATGGGTATTACGTGTAGAGGCAGGGCAGTTGCTAAGCATGCGTTATTATTTTGTTTGGATAGTATAAATGCTAAGAATCTATGGCGTCAATTACTAGCTTTCCGTTTTAATGAAAATGGCACGACCGCTGAAGAACTTCTTGAAATGATTCATTTGCTTTTGAGTGAATTAAACAAAATTGATGCAGACGTTCGAATGATCGTTTGTGATCAAGGTAGTAGCAACCAAAAGTTGTTTAAACTTTTAAATGTCACTGTAGATATGCCATATTTTTATTACAATGGAAGTAAATATTTCGCAACTTTTGATTGGCCCCACCTTATCAAACGTCTACTTGCTCAGTTAAGATCCCATGATAGAATTAGCGTAAATGGTAATGTAATTATTAATTTTACAGATTTAATTCAAACATGGGAACTTGACAGAAGTCATGGAACATCAAATCTATTAGGACACCTCAGTGAAAACTTCAACCCCAATAATTTTGATGCCATAAAAGTTAAATTAGCGTTTCAATTGCTAAGCCGACGAATGGCAAGCGCTGTTAGAGTCGCAGGTAAAGATCCGAATGGACTAATGTCATCGCCGACTTGGCAAGCTTCAGCTGATTTTGTTGAAACGCTTAATTCGGTCATAGATGGCTGTAATTCATTATATTTGAACTCTTTAAATCCCCTAAAACGTCCATTATCAGATAGGAATCCTGAAATTCAGCAGCGCCTTGGAAATTTTGTTCCCTGGTCGAAAGAATGGGTCATGCAACGAACAGGGAAAAATGTTTCGAAACCACCATGCTTCGTTGGCTTGCCTTTGACTGTAAAACTTTGCTTAGTCTTTTCTGTGATTTAAAATTAGTTTTTCCAAACTTTGAGTTAGCAACAGGCCTTTGCAATCAAGATTCGGTCGAACACGCTCATTCAAAATTACGTGCAAGAGGTGGATTCAATGCTAATCCAACCTGCAGAATGTATAGATTAGCGTTTCGTCATATTTTGTCAACAGATTTTATTCGTAGTAGTAAGAAAGGAAACGTTACTTGTCAGGATTCGCGATCTTTGATTGATTCAACTAGCGAAAATACTTTGAAAAAATCTCAGACTTCTACCAACGACATGGATTTACTTGAGTACGAAGCAATTGAATTAAATGAAATTCAAGAACTCATAGACGCTGCTGAATCTATGGATTTGTATATGAATGGAAATAACGGATAAGAATGTATTTGAAACGAATGCGATAACTTTCTTTGCTGGCTATATTGCTAAAAAATGTTTGAGTAAATTTTCTTGCCCTGATTACAAACAGGCTTTTATAAAAAATATTGACTCTAAAACTACAGATAATGAAGAATATATCAGATTCAGAGAGTATTCGCATACCGATCCAAACACACCAGAAATTATGTACTTGACTAGACCAACTGAACTTTTCACGAATGTGGTGAACTGTCAATTAGAAGCCTTCTAAATTTACCATGAAAGTGTCTGGCACCAAAAAAAATTATTATTTCATTTATCAGAAATTGTTGCAACATACAATCGTCAAAAATTCCAAAGTTGGTTGGATCAAGACAATATCTGTTATGAACACAGAATGCATGCTTTAAAAATTCTACTGACAGTTAAAATTTTTTCTAAAACAGGTGAACATAATTGCATCACAAAGCAATCAAATAAGAAAGATATCGTTAGTAAAAATCAGAAATTAAATATTTTCAAGCATGTTTTATCGTCTATTTGTTGTTTCATTTTCTTAGTTGATTGTTGTAAATATTTTTGTTGCATATAAATAGTTTTATTTCAAATTTTACGTAAATGTAAGATATAGAGAGTTTTATGTAAATAGTTATGTATTATGATTATTTTTTTATACACTCGTTGGATTAAAATTGAAGTTTATTTTAATGAATTTAGACGATGAATTTATCTGAATAAGTAAACGTCTTTCTAACGGAAGATATGCAACGTATATAGATAAATTTTGCAACTAAAAGAAAATTAAACGGATATTTTCTTCGATCGAGTGTACCGGTTGGTGGAGAAGGAAGTAGGTGGAGTCGATGGAGGAATATGGAGGCGACTCCCGTGGTGTGTAGGGCTAATGGCGATGAATCCACGGTTATATTTTGAATTGCATTATGTAAAAATTATGTAATGTTATTTTATTCAAACATGTCCTTGAATCATATGACATTACTAAATTTTCACATAAAGTTATTCAAAGTATAATAAAAAAAATCAACGCACCTTAAACAGTACCGCAAAGGTTGTGGGGAATACTGTTTATATTCTTATTAAGAAAGTAACAAGCAAGACATTGTTTTTTATTGAATTAAAAATTATGAACTCCTTTTTTTAAATAAAGAAAATTAATTTGGATTTTTCTGAACGTCCAAGTTATTAAAAAGTTTCAATTATTTGCATTAAATTATTAACAAATAATTATATAACATTTTACATTTGCTGTAATTATTATTTTGGACACGTACATGAAAAGGCAATAAAGCAAAACAAAAAAAAATCTTCTGTAACCGAGATTTGAACCCCAGTACTCATCAATCCGCCGCGCGCGCTCGATTTCGCAGACGACGGATAAACGGAGTGGGGGGTCTATGCTAGATGCGTATAGTTCCGTCGAGCGCCGCATGGTGGTATCATGATCGAATATGGTACGCTTTTTTAACATGGCATCGGCAATCTCTCTACTAATCTCTGCTTAAAGTAAGAGATTTTTTTGGTCTATAACCTTTGACTTATTCATGAGAAAGCTTTTTAAATTAAGATATCTATCAATTGAAACATTTTGTTTATTCATCAAAGTTTTCTTTAACATAGACCATATAATTCACAGAGTTAGCGGACTTAACTTAGTTCGAAGTTCTTTGAAAAAAACTACTAAAATACTTTTTGAGAATGAGTCAGCTTGATTTTCAAGTCTCCATTTCTTGAAGGTATCATAGACTAGGACGTATCGATCTTCAGACTTCTGTGGCAGTGTGTTCTTTTCCATTATAAATTGGGCACCTGCTTCAAAATCTCGAATTACTTCTTCCTCGATTACTTCTTCCAATGATCACTGTAAGGAAGGACACTATTTCTCATCACTGATGAACAATTTTCTAAATCTGTATCACAGAACACAGTTTTACTCGATGTTTAGGGTTTAGATTAGGATAGCTTCCTGGGTCTGCTATAGCGATCCTGCCGATCCTGCGGTCGAAATTTTTCTGTCCGCTGGCGCGTTAGTCCCGAGAGATGGCGCGCGCCATGATCTACTGAGCATAAATCCGCAATTTCACTGCCTGTTCTTGACGCCGAAACACGAACTTTCGGCCAGGGTATGTAAAAGTTATCTTTAATTTACATAAAATATTTGTTTGAAAATGTTAAAAATAATAAATATTTTATTTAAATTAAAGATAACTTTTTAAGGTTTAATTTATTTTTAAATCCCCACACTCAGACCAGAATAATGTGTATTACAAACATGTTTATAAAGTTTTAGTGCTCTACGATGCCTAGGACTGAAGTATTATATATAAAAATGAAAATTGTGAGTTTTGGCCTTCGGAGACATGTTGCACCTGGTATTTAGTACATATGAAAATTGTTCTTTACTCTCTATAGTTTTTTTGAGTTTATGTTTTTTTAATACATTGTTTTAACAATTAAATTTTAATGTAAAAATAAAATCCGATTTTTCATTTTTTGATAATTTACGGTGATTAGGTCCCCTTAATTAATTCAGTTTTGTTTTCATTTCTAGAATAAATCGTAAAAAACAGGAAACGAGCAGAAAATTTCCCTTAGGTTTCAGACGTGATGGAAGTAGAGCAGTCGCTTTAGGCTCTACAATTTTTTGCACAAGCTTGTTCACTCTATTTTGTGCTGACTGATCTAGACAGTGTAACCAAGTCAGTTCAAATCGGGATAAGTAAAAGCAGCAATTGCGTCTACTTTGCCGAGATCCTTGATGTTGAAAAAGTCATGGAAACGTTTTTCCAAAGCTAAAATCAATCCTTCTAAAAGTGGTCGAAAAATATCAAAACTAGTTTCTTCGTAATCGCGTAACAGAGGCCACTTTCTTCTTAGATTTAATAAGCTTGGTAAAACGTATCCGTAATCTCTCTATATTATAAAAAAAGTTTTGCCGCTACCACCGCCGCCGGTTCAGAAATTTTCCCCCTTAATTTTCCCCCTTAAATTTCCCTCTCAATTTTCCCCCTCTATTTCCCCCCTTAATTATCCCCCTCAATTTCCCCCCTCAATTTTCCCCTTTAATTTTCCCCCTCAATTTTCCCCCTTAATTTTCCCTCTCAATTCATATCGTCTCAAATGTAGATTTTAGAATTCTTTATTATAGATTCTGTAGTCTCTCTATATTATCAAAAAAGTTTCGCCGCTGCCGATTCAAAAATTGTGCTCCTTGATTAGTGCCCCTCAATTACAGCCCCTTAATTCATGCACCTTAATTACTATCCAATACTGCCATTCAGCTATTACCTCTAAATCACTATTAATACTTATTCTGTAATAAGTTCTAATATTACACACACGGTTAATTCAAACTTTAAATTCCAGAAATTTTTGCTAGTGCTGGCCGCTTGTTAACTGGGGCTGACGCGCATGCGCTCTATATCAGAACGTGGCCACTCGCGTCCAGCGCATGCTTGTCGGCTCAGAATATCCTCAATGGGGAACTTGCATGAACAAATTCATTAGGTCCGTCATGTAGAATATAGAAAAATAATCGACACGTATTTTTTTCTTTTTTCAATTATTATTTTTTTTTCAATTAACAAAGATATAGAGAGTTGAAATGTATGACGTCACTGATTCTGACTGTGTATAATATACCTATATCGTCCGATTTAGTGACGTCACACGATATTTCAACCCGCTGTACCTTTGTTAATAATCGATTGATTGAAAAAATACGTGTCGATTATTTTTCGATATTCTACATGATGGACCTAATAGATTTTTTCATGCAAGTTGCCCATTAACCTGTGACCAGCACTGGCAAGAGTTTCCCAAATTTGAAATTTCAATTAACGGTATGTGTACTTTTGCATGGGGTAATCGGTTTGTTTCCTTCTTACACAATAATGAACATACATTTCTATTCTAAGATTTCATACAAATACATGAAACAGAATATAATAATGCCTTTAAATTTTAAAGATACAACTCACATTCATATTTATACAGAACAATATTGTTAGAAACGTAAGCCAACCATTTACCATTAGAAAGCCAATTGGACAATGTTGGTCAATGATTTACAAACGCTTGCATACAAAATCGTCACGTAATGAATGAAAGCCTTGGCTTATGCATGGCTTATCCAGGTCTTAAAGAAGAGGAGCACTCTGTTATTTACTAGTATTCCAGCTTTTAACACACAGATGTAAGTTGTGCTTGAAGATTATGAGCCAGTCACCTGGGACTCCGGTAGACGATGTCCAGGTGTCTGGCAGAGAAAAAAACAAAATCTCGGTAACGCTTCGTGGCGTTCAATGTAAAGATAGATGTAAGTTTTGCTTGAAGATGATGAACACTTGAAAAAATAGGCCCTGTGCTTAAAAAATTTTAACCTAAAAGTCTATAATTATAAAACTAAAAGACATGAGGCAATTTTTTTTTAAGCGTATTAACTGAAGCCACATAAATAATTTATTGTTTTTCCGATCACATAACCTTCCAAATGCTTGAAAATGCGTTTAAAAGCAATATTGAAAATAAACAAGACCACCTCCCAGAATAGTCACGAGCACATGAAATTCAAGTAAAATAAAGCTGCAGATAAGAATAAGTATATGTTGAGACTTTAACGTGCTCGGACCATGCATGCTTACGGAGAAATAATGTGTACATAGGATTTCACAATAAAACACTATTTATTGATAACACCTCAAGCTAATCATCCATTGATGATACAACGTAGTCAAGCTATTATATGAGAATATAATTAGTATAACAAAAGTAATCGAACAGACAAGCTAAAACGCGTGTTGATCGCTCGAGTGCACAAGGCGAAGTGAAGCGACGTCGGCGGTGACCGTCTCGCGGCATAGAGAGGGGAGAGTTGAGTCGCGTAGCTCTGCGTTGGGCCTGCCGACTCTAGCAAGCAGACATCTGCTCGCTTATATCCAACAGTATATAAAGATACAGTTTAAGCAAAAATAATAATAGATTTTCTTCGTCGTAGCTATTGATCAAACGAAATATTTAAAAGATTATTACAAATTAGTATGACCAGAGGGTAGGCAATAAATCCGTTGTTTATAATACAGCTATTAGCCGTGTATGTAGCAAAGACAAATAAGTTGATATTCAATGAGCAGAAGCTGTTATGTACAATAACGGTCAATTCAATACCCGAGGATGAAATATCACAAAAGTCTTTCTTCATCTATATTTTTTCATCAGCTTCTTCTCGCAGACAGGGAGACGATTTTTAAGATGGTGAAACTCAAGAGGTTCAAGGAAATAGAATTTACTTCTAAATGGTTTGACAAGGGTTAGCAAGATTGGGGCTATACTGAATACCTTTTACAAGAAGAAGTCAAGAGATTTGTGTGTTGTGATAAAACTCTTTCCGACAAGAAAGCGATCTCATTAATACAAAGGGAACAACCGATTTTGGATTATTATGAAAGGGCTGTGCCAATTCATGAGATCGAAGGTACTTCGTATTACAATCTTATAAATACGTATTGCTTAATATCAGAATTGTTTTTGTTTCGTATATAATTCTATCAAGTATTTTTTTTTTTTTTTTTTTGTTTGATGGATAACATTATATTTGTATTTTACGAGCCAAACTTAAGCACTGCTGATTTTATTTAAAGGGTTACTCGATGCGGATGAAAGGGTTAGGTTTCTCAAATTACAACTCGATTATTTGTGATTAGAGATAATACAAAAGATACCGTTTATTCAAATTAACAATAATTCTTTTAATTGTTGTACAACCAATAAGTTCAACAATGCGCTGACTCAAATACTTAATTATCGGTGATTTCCTCGAGTATGCTAATAATACAAATAAAAAGGATTTGTTTGCTATCGCCCGAGCGAATTACAATGTTAATGCATACGCGACGCACTATATTTGCAAGAACGATGCATACCAAAAAACAAACAAAACTAATTTAATTTCCCCTTTTTGTACGGATAAATTATAATTTTTCACGAGTGAAATCGATCGCGTACACGACGCACGAAGGTTTCGAGAGAGCTTACTGCTCGGCAACTCGGCTTCTCGCACAGGCTGTCGAGAGTAAGGGAACGTTCACGACACAATGACTTGGCCTCTCGCTCTAGTTATTGTGTGTGAGAACGCGCGACGCGCGAATGCGCTCACCTGACTATACCCCTCCTGGACGCCTACTTCTAGTACGGGAGAAGCAAACGAGGAGCCGCCTAGCGACGGCGGCTCGAAACTAACCGCTCGAATGCGAGTCGCTCTACATACTATGAACATTCCGCCCACCAAATACGCCAAGCGGATTTTCAAACTAAAAACTAACAATAAATTTGAACCAAAAAAAAAAAAACAAAAAACAAAAATAATAACAAAAAAATAATATTTACGCTGGTAGTCCAACCATTCTTCATATTCCGCATCGGATACCTTAAGTGTCTTCGCAAAGATGTCCGGAACAGGTGATGTTCAACCTGGCCTCACGACGTGCCTGGTCCCGCATAAGCTTCTTGCGCTGTTGTATAGCCAACAACTGCCGATAACTGGGTACATAGTTGCGTTGCACCCGTTTCACATGAGGCTTCGTAGAGGCAGCTGAAGCAACTGGAGGCTCTTCTGGTGTTGCCGGTGGCGCAGGTGGAGAAGGCGGAGCTAACGATGTACCCCTTATAAGTTTTATAGCCTCTAGTTTTGCATGTTCGTAGAGCATACGGGCCGTCATAATCCAATCTGGTCCGCGAGAAAGGTCGTGAGATTCTCACCCGCGCAGGAGGCAAATCAGCCATTTTCTGCGACAAAATATTGGCGCTAAACCTCAAACATCTCACACACCTAGAGATGTGCGTTTTTACTCGTTGTCGGAGCTTAGGTATCCAAAATCGTCGGCGAACATGAGCCATGACCGTTTGATTCCCTCCATGTAGCGTTAATCGGTGGAGGTAGTCGATGAGCAGCTCAGTGAGGCGGGCGTTCGCCGGCAAAATAATTGGGAATTTTTCATCCTCATCCAATAGAGTGACGAAGTCTGCCGCCCACCCTGATGAATCCGACTTGATAAATCGGAGATGAAGTGAAGAGAGCGTTCTTCTTGGGAAGTATCTTTTCTTCCTTAAGAATCGCTATTTCTGAAGCTTGGAAGAATCTTATTTTGTGTCTGAATTATTTACGCGAAAAATAAGATTCGTGAGTTCGATTAGTTAATTATTTAAGTACTTGTGGCGCAGATATTATTAATGGGAGTAGATAAGGAGCAGTAGGTCAAATAAATGGTACACAGATTTATGATTAATAGAATGATTGTGGCTAGCAGCCTTTATTTGCTTTATTTATCACTCAAAGACTTACTCAAGAATTTATCAAACGCGTTAATACTCTAGTATTGAAATCAGCTAAACGTAGAAAATCGGCACCTTGAAAATAACCTAAACAAAATTAACAACAATTGCGGAGACTCGACATATCAATTCATTTTATAAACAAAGGTTATAATATTATTCGAATATGTGACAATATTGACTGCTTTTCATATAAATCAAGTAGAACCTATAACGCAAGAAAAGATTGTTTACAATAATAGTTAGTAAAATGTGAATGAATTGTTAGATGAAATGGGCTGGAATAAATGAACGTTGTGTACAGAGAAGATCAATTATAAATTTACGCTATGCTGTTTGAATTACTGTTCTGAAAATATGCGGAGAATATTACGATTTATGGAAGGTATGTTTAAATAATTATATTGCAACAAATCAAATATAAGTAAGATGACTTATTTGCCATCACCGTGTATCCAGACGCGAGATCCGGCTTTCAACGGAAAGATTACACGGAAAATAAGTCTCGAGACGATCTAAATCTCAATGTAGTTGATAAACGAAAAAGAGTAATATTATAGCCAATAGAATAAATCACTTAGAAAAGATATCGTGGTGGAAATTGATGGTCGTAGAATGGATGATCTGTAAATGGTTAAACATTAAGGATGAACGATATAATATGTGATCCTCGTAATTGTTATAGGTTATTTAGTTAGTTTTACGAGGTGTTACGATGATAATGTTAGCTTACGTAAAATTCGCGAAATGCGACCATAGACAACCGACTGAGACGTGATATACCACTAGCCGGACAGTGAAAGCTGTCTGTTTTGCGTCTGTCGGTGGCAGGGTTAGTGAATTAATTATGCGCTGAGTCTTTCCCGAAGGAAGAGGCTCCTCGGATCAGTCTGGTGTGGAGATCCCCGGGTGCGAGAAACAAATCAATACCAATGTTAATTTGTTAAAATAAAAGGTTAAAATTATGAATACATAGAGTCCAGCGGCGAGGCGAAACGGCAACTCGAGCAGCTATGACCTGGCTTCCTCTGGAACACTCTGGCACGTGGTTTCGTCTGTAGAAGAATCATGTGGAGTGTTGTAGTCTGTTGGAGGAAGGAAATGTACTGATACGCTGCTTCGCTCGAGCTGGTCAGCGAGGCGACGAGCGAAGCGGGACCGTTAGGAGACGGGTATGCGCAGCGGACGAAATCTCGTTTGCGGCGTAGATCTGCTGCGTCGGCGGCCCTCATACGATCGATAATCGTATGGGAGCGGTGTAAGCGCGAGAGAGAGAGAGAGCGAGGCAGCCTTGTACCTGCGCTCCGCGGCACCTGAGCTAGTAGATCAGGGCCGTACCTGCACGGACCCAGAATGTGGCCGTTGCAAGCGTAATACTGGTTTTGCGTAACGCGGCATAACAGCAATAAGGCATAATTCAAATCAGGCAGCGATATTCGTGCGCAGGGCGTGGGAGCATTTTGCATTAGGGTGCTCAACCTCTTGGTAACTCTGGCCGTGATTTTCTTAATAAAGCGCACGGCGTATACCGTTATCCGCAGCGAGCGCGAAAGTGTTGAGAAATTATCCAAAAATGGACAAGAGATATCGAGAGTCACGTGTAGCGCCGTAATGACACAATCTGAATCAGGCAACTGGACCGATTCATTAGGAGTTACAATGTTTTCGGAGTCGGGCCACAGCGCGACGGAATCCGTAAGGAATGACGGACCATTCCACCAGAGAGTGCGAGTCATTAATTCGTGCACATTACAGCCCCGTGAAGCGATGTCAGCGGGATTCAGCATGGTCCGCACATGATGACATCTGGCCTCGGGAACCAGTGTAGCGATTTCACCGCAGCGATTGGCCACGCATTTAGCCGGAAGGTTGTGGATCCAATTGAGCGTATTCTTTGAATCAGACCACAAATGGATTTTTGCTCCTGCAAACAGAGTTATATCACGAAATCCGACGACTATTTTAGCGAGCAAATGCGCTGCACATAATTCCAGCCGTGGAATCGAAAGCGTCTTCAGGGGGGCAACCTTAGTTTTTGCGCCCAATAGTGTCACATGAGCTGCGTCTTGAGTAAGTACCCGCACGTATAGCACAGCTGCGTAAGCGACCTTGGATGCGTCGGCGAAGCCGTGGAGNTGGATTTGATCCAGTTCCGAAAGGTCCTCGTGCAACTGTAACCATTCTTCACTCGACTTAACGGGTAGTGTGTCATCCCAGCCCTTTGCAACCATCCACAACGTCTGCATGAACACCTTTAAACGAATAATTATCGGAGCGATCCAACCGCTCGGATCAAACATCCCAGCGATGCTCGACAATACTTTTCTTCTCGTAACAGGAGTATCGACGGATTTGAGGGCGACGTTGAAACGAAAAACATCTCCGTCGGGCTCCCAAACTAACCCGAGTACAGAAAAGCCAAGACCGACTTTTAGAGTCGACTCGGTAGCGGTAGCTTCTGGCGATGTGCCAATAAGCAAGCGTTTATCATTCGCCATCCATTTAGCAAGCCTAAAATTCCCTCGCGACATCAGGGTTGATAGTTGGGACCGCTTTTCCATGGCTGACTCGATTTCTTCCGCGCCAGAGAGAACATCGTCCATGTACATCTCTTCTCGTATCATAGGCACAGCAAGAGGGTAATCAGTGCCTTCATCATGCGCCAATTGTCTCAAAGTTCTACTGGCTAGAAAAGACGATGATCTGCAGCCAAAGGTCACTGTGGTGAGCGCGAAAGCGTTGATCTCCTCTCGTTGATCGCTTCGCCACAGAATGGTCTGATGACGCCAGTCTTTAGGATGGATTGCAATTTGCAGATACATGTTGGATACGTCGGCAACGAATGCATACCTATAGCATCGCCAACGTGCCAAGGTGATCACTAGATCTGGGAGAAGATTAGGTCCAGTCCATAATAATAGATCATTTAGAGAGAGCCCGTCAGAATTACGGGCAGATTTTTCGGGTCTTTTAGTAAAGCGTCATTCCAGAGCGATTAGACAATTCTTAGCTATGTGAAATGAATTTCCCCAATCGTCAGGAACTTCTTCACGAAATGGCAATCGCACTTGATATATACCATTGCTCAAACGACGCGTGTGTTTAATATAATGTTCTTCACACGCAACATCTTCCTTGGAGAAAACAGAAAGCTTAGGAGGTTCCTCGATTTCCCAAAATTTACGTAACGTGTGCTCAAGGTCGTTATTTACTTGACAATGAACATGTACCGTAGGACTATTTGCAGGTAGTGCTCCAGAGAGAATCCAGCCGAGAGCAGTATTAGTGGCAATCAGCATGTGGAGTGGACCCCGTCGGATTCCTTCGCAAATCGTATATCAAACAATATCATTTACTTTTTTTAAGATCCTAGGTGCAGCAGTTTCTTCAAAAGTACATCGCAAAGAAACGGATGATTTCCTGCTTGGCTGTATATCTATAGCGATATGCTCAAGGGCCCTTAAGTGATATTGTCTTGTAAATTCGGTTTTATTCGATTTTCATACATAACATAACCCCTTTTATTTTCTCCAAAATCATAATACAGCTAAATAAGAAAGACAATGCTTCAAAATAAAAATAGAATCATGATGACTAAATTGATGTACTTAAATGCCCGCTCTTTAGGTTGGATCTAGATCCTTCGAGCCGCCATGCATATTGAAAAACTTCCGTTTTAAGAACTGCTTAAACATATAAAATTTTAATTAATCAAAAGCTAAAAGTCTGATTGACTTCTAGTTTTGCTAGAATTATTCTTCGAACTTAACACTACGCACTAAAAGATATTTGAAGGTTAGGTGAGGTTTTCTGTAGTCGTCAAACACCCTCTAATTTTGATAGAATGTTTCATTAAACTGAAAAGATAGAACTAAGACGATCAAAAATGCTCTGCATGCCCCGCGATGTGGAGCATGGGTGGCACAGGTGGGGCACGTAGAGCACGGGTTCTCTCTATGTTCTGTCTCACCGACCGTGACATTTTTTTAGGTTAGGGGACAACAGCTGATGCGCCTCGCAACGGATTTCGTGTGCCACTCGTGCCCCATTCTAGGTGCCACTCATGCCCCATTTTCAATGTTTTTTCCAATTGTTAATGCACAATTATTAAGCGCCGAAAGACAACAAATCGAGCAAGGCCTAAAAGTTGGAAGTATAAACTATGAAATAAACTTTATTTCAAACGGATTCATTCTTTTTTCGTGTTGTACCAGTTAAATCATTTATGAAACCAACCAATTATTTCAGCTGCAAATTTCTAGCTTGTTTAATTAATTAGTTATACTTTCTTTTTTGATAATATTTCAGAGATAAGAACTAGAAGTGTTTTTGTTCAGATTTTCACAATTATTTGCTTCAAAATATCGATTAATCATTTAAATATCGAGGTGTCAAGCATACTTGCCTGCCACGCTATACCCCACTCTCCCCTATACCTAATCGAAGTACCGCGTTTTTAAATACGGCCGCCCCTTAAGGTCTATAAAGACCTATCAGCAAAAAATTGATATATAACAAATTCTTATCCTATTTCCTACTGTATATAAATATTTATATGGATGTAGCAAAACCATGTCTGTTCCATATTAAAACATTGCGCTTACAAAAACTAATGCTCCTACACTCATAATTTTTTAAACATTAACACATTTTAAACTTTATATATTTTGATTAAGTTAATAGCAATAATTTGGTGGGCGGTGGTGGGGGGAGTACTAACACTTTAAAATAATTTTATTCAAAGTAATTTTTGTATTAATTACATTTAAATGATATCGTTTCCTTAGCACCAAGCGGTAGATCTCTTGGCGCGTTTTTTTTAAGGAAATGTAATAGTTTTTATATCTCAATTGTTGTCTATAAACTCAGCTGAAATATTTTTTCAATTTTTTTTTACATTTCCTTAAAACAATGTTTTATATCTCAATATTTAATAAAAGTTACATATAGAAGTGCTAAAATGGATGATAACAAACTTTTCTCCACACGGCGCGTAAAGTGCGTACTGTACGCCCTCCGGGCGGAAACTACACTACGCATTTTACGCTCCTCGTGGAGAAAAGTACTATATACACCATGGGAGTAAGTAGAGACTTTACTTTTACTCCCTTAGTACATAATGTACTATTTATTTTAAAAAGGTTTGACATTTAGTTTTCGAGTTATAACGATTTAAAAAAATTGCACTTTATGGTGTGTAATAAAAAAACGACGAACGAACGTAATATCAATTTTCCGCGGTAAAATGATAGGTAATTTTATTCTCTTGTATGTACATATTAAGCAATCTACTTCCATCAACTTTTTTAATAACTTTATCAGAAAAAAACTGAAATCTCAAAACAAAAAAATCGATATAAAAAAAACGGGTCCAGAAAATGTCAAAACGGACTGTTATCCTGCCGAGTATTCGTAAAAACAAAGAAAATGAGACTTGGTGAATTGAAATCCACTAAGTAGAAGCTGAGCTAGAGTCGATACGAACGAACACACACGCACACACACACACACATCCATACGGAAAAATAGTGTTTTTCTAAAAACACTATTTTTCGACTTAAAATGCCTCAAAATATATTTCCTACATGTTTTTACACAAACTCCAAAAATTACTATTACAAGGCTTCCTTAGGAAAGAAGCAACAAAATCTCTGCCGGTTATTAACACTGCATAGCATATATCTTGGTAGACATTAGTTCACGTTTCAAGTGTGGTTTGGGCATATCGCAAAAAATGCAAGAATTATGCCTTGTCTCTATGCTCCGAGAAACATAAAAACTAGTAATTGTGATAAAGACAGCGTATAAATTGTGAATTTAGTAATAGGAGCTTTCACACAAAGTTTGACATAAAATATCCCACATATGATTTTAATTTATGTAGCATGTTGAAAAAGAAAATCGAAAAATACACTGACCCCTTTAATTACCCTATAAAACCTATCTTACCAGCAACTAAATCGATCTATCATAATCTAAAATTATCCACAAAGGTTAGCAAAGATATTGCTAGTGATTAACAACAATAAGAGAAAAACGCTTCATGAAATTAACAAAATCAAAGGCCATTCCCAGGACTGTAGGAACAACAACTTCTAATAAAACTGCAACAACAGCAAAAACTGAGCAAGAAACCTACTGCATCGCCACCAGGCACCAGGGATGTTGTTAGTTGCTATCCAGCAAGCAAAAAACCGTAATAAAACAAGCGTGATTTTCAATTAGCCGATACTGAATTTGTTAGTCAATATTGGCAAGATTAGAAAAGCAACATTTTGCATATTAGTAACATAATAAATAAAAATAATAATAATATCTATGTTAATTTAACCACAAGTCATGCTAGTGTTAATAAGTCTGACCGCAAATAGGAGAGAGAGAAACTTGCTGCAAGCAAGCGCCACTTGTGGGACTACTCTGTTCCGCACTGACCACCGTTCCAGTCAGATTCTTGTCACTAACCATGTCTGTCCTTTCCCTACATATGTTCAATTATAAGATTCGAAATTAATTATTTTGGAACGATGTCATAAATACAATGATAAAAAATTTTAAAAAGCGATTCAAAGGTAAAATTAAATAAGTATTATAATTGTGAAAAAAAAAGCAAAACCTTTACATATTCACAGAATTAATTTTTTTATTTTATTTTATTCTTGAATCAAACAGGCAAGCTACACTTTACACAGATAATTACAGTAAATAGCAATCCGACTGTGGCACAACGCAGCAACGCGCTTCTTACGAGTGGTAAAGTACTCATTAAAGGCCGAGCAAATCGTAAAGAAAAACACGAAGTAGAACGATAATAAAGGCAAGAAATGAAAGAGGGCTAAGAATATAAAAAATATAAGCATGAACCGACGTAGGGGAGTCTGGAATACTAGGCCGAGCAAGAGAAGCTTTCGATGAACGGAAAAGCTTTTGTCTTAAATTCATTAACAGAGATTCATTAAAGAATTCCAGACTCTGCTAAAACGGTTTAGTGCCGAGAAAAATTCTAAATTCGTTCTGACGTCACCCTCAACTACTTTGCGAGGAAAGCGGAGAGAATATTCAAGTTAGCGCGTTATGAAGGAGTTGTTTAGCTCCTCAGAATAAAATACGGAGTTCTTCAGCTGAAAAGACAATATGCATTCATAGAAATGCAAGAGAGATCCTTATCAATATGATTCCGAATTCACTTGCCTGTCGTGAAATTGAACAAGCACATATAAACATATCGTCGCTCCTAACAAAAAGTAGTACTCTTCAGATTTGCCACAAATACTAGTACATTTTATTTTTGCCGCGAAGACTAGTACATTTCTGTTGGAATTGCTAGTTTTTAAGTTTCAAAAATAAATCCTAAACAGATGTAGAAAGCTGAGGCGGGGAAAGTAAATCCGTTTCCCCGATTTATAGTTTTACAAGTGGCCCGGGTTTGCGATGAGACGCGCTGCGACGTGTCACTCGTCTCCGATTTTATGGAGAGCTTAGCCATCTGGAGCCCGCATGCAGTTATAAAAACGGGACCATTGTTTTAGGCTTAAGCAGCAGACGGAGCAGCGGAATGCATTCCCTTGCATTACCGATAGCTTGCCGGTCACTCTAGCCCTTAGCAGCCCTCAGTCTCTGGCATCTCCTTGTAGCAATCGGAGTGCCTATTTCTCTGTGCTCTCAGAATAAATACAAAGTCGAAGTAAAATATTCTGAGTTTCGTTTCATTTTATTCACCCATTTCCAATAGGTTATGGGCCCAGATAACGTTATTTAAAACTGTGTTATTAATAGTGTATATTTAAATTTATCCTACGTGTGATTTTGTGTGCATAAACTTTTAAATATAAACTTGAAATATAGACAGTAGTTATATTTTTATAACAGTGATCATGGAACATTCTAAACTAAGAAGAAATATAAA
>CM053170.1:36495437-36524322 GCA_012977825.3 Pteromalus puparum | reverse complement strand
GTATTATCGAGTTCGTAGGTGGACCGGCCAAGGTCGTATTTTGGCTAGCTGCAGTTTATTCGCACGTACACCGTGAAGCGATGCACGTGCCCGCGGAGGCGGCGGGGAACTTAATAGGAGTACGGACCGGTGTTCAATCAAAACACGCTGGGTAGCGTAGAAAATGTAGAGTATATTGTTCAATCAAAAAGTAGGTATACGAGCACACACGCGGGTGTGCGAGACGCAGACGAACGAAGCAGTTAGAGACCGGGAGGGCACTGGTGAGAGAGAGAGAGATGCAGAGCTGACACTTACGGTTGACGAGAGTCGGCTCAGCCCCAGGACGTCTCCTTCGCAGGCGAGTGGTTGGAATCGCTCGGAAGCCTTGGACGCAGCGGAGTCGCACAGAGACCTCGGACAAGGCGCAGTCGTTGTCGGACCCTCTGGGTTGCAGTCGTAAACCAGGAGCCTTCGCACGTCGTTCTCTCAAAGCTATCGGTCTTATCGAATCGAGGAGTCGCGCGCACGATGCTTACTCTCTGCGAGTCTACACGAATCTGTCTCTCTCTCCGCGAGACGCGACACGCGCGCGAGGCTCTCTCTCTCTCTCCCCACTTACCGTGCTTACTCCCGTTTCACTCTCCGCCGTTCGTCTGTAACAGAGCTGTAATACATTATTATACATTATGATATTTATGCTGGGGAGTTTATGACGAGTTAACATTGTTCCTCGTCATAATATTTAAATTTATCTTACGTGTGATTTTGTGTGCATAAACTTTTAAATATAAACTTGAAATATAGACAGTAGTTATATTTTTATAACAGTGATCATGGAACATTTTGAACTAAGAAGAAATATAAAACCCTTTGATGGAGATCGTTATAATGTGTGGAAATTAAGAATAAGAAATTTATTAAATGAATTTGGTGTGCTAAAAGTGATCGATAACTTAGTTTCTGCAGAAGCCAGTGATGATTTGATTAAGGCAGAAGGAATTGCTAATAACTTAACTGTAGCGTTTGTTAAAACCAGGCTTTTGGATCATGAAGTTAAAGTTAAAAACAGAAAGTAGAGACACAAGTGCAAAAGTTTTAAATACAAATTATAATGACACACAAAATCATAATTATAAAAGAAATAATTTCAAAATTATGACAATGATAAGCAGTCGAATTTTAAGTCTAAAAACAAGAGTAATATGAAATGTCATCACTGTGGAAGAAGAGGCCACAAAATGAGCCAGTGCAATTATTACAAGAAAAGTCAGCAGTATAATCAACAGAACCAAAGAACCATTCAAACAGTGCAATTAACTGAAAATACTACAAATGACACTGCAAATAGTTTTGCATTTATGGCTGGACATTATAAAATAGCAGATAACAAAAATGTAACTTTTCTACTGGATTCGGGAGCTTCTGATCATATTATAAATAATGACAGTTATTTCTCAAGTTGCATTGACTTAAATCCACCATTGAAAATTGCTGTAGCCACCCCAGTGGAAATGAAAAATGTGCCAGACTGTGCCAAACTGTGCCGAAACTGTGCCAAAACTGTGCCAAACCAGTAACATTTTAGACATTTGGCACAGTTGTGGCGCAGTTTGGCACAGTTGGGCATAGATTGGCACACTTTAGCACACTTTGGCACACTTCGGCACATATGGATTTTTCGAAAATTTAGGACTTAGAAAATTTTAGGTCGCAATCCGAAAAATTTGGATTCCCGACGCATTTCCATGTTAGAGCAGTTAATCAATAATTGGGGCTATTATTTAATCATTACTTTATTAGTCTTTCCGGATTTGAGATTATTATCAACTTTTTTTTCATGTTTTTCCAACATTTACGGCGGACAACAGCTTTAAGGCATTTACAGGCTCGAAAGTGAAAGCTAATGTCGTTAACAAGCATGTTTATCGTTAACAGCAATAATTCATGCAATTGTTAATTAGTATTGTAGAAGTACTAAGTATCTAAAGCTGCTTGAAGTATATGAGCCCGAATTTATGTATCAACTGTAACGAGTGTTCGTGGCTCAGTGGTAGAGCGCCAGCTGACAAACCCAAAGGTTGCGAGTTCCAGTCTCACCTGTGCTTTTTCTTTGGTTTTTTCTTAACATTATTTATTGCATGCACTACAGGGAGTGCCAAGCTTCACGTTTGTGTCGATTGACGCCATCGTGCCGTGCATGTTTCACGGTGGGCGCCGGGTAATACCGCACTGTGCAAAGTGTGCAAAGTGTCCAAAGCTGTGCCATTTGAGCCAAGCTGCTCCAATTTGTTTTCTAACTGTGCCAATCTGTGCTTAAAACGCCAAAAATCTGTGCCAAACTGTGTACGTGTGCCACGATTCGCAAAAATCAGCCACAAACTAGTATACTAATAAAATGATTGTGCCAAACCGTGCCAACTGGGGGAACAATCTGTACTGCCTCACAATCTGTGGCCTAGCTTGTTCCGTGAAAACCCAGACACCACATTCCAGCTTAGTGGCACCAGCCTCCTGAACGCCTTTATAGATCGCTCACTACAGAAAGAAATTAAGGCGATGGTTTGAGCACAGCTCTTATTCGCCAACATGTTTGGCACATGGTTACACAAGGGTTTATGCGCGCTCCGTATGAGGCAATAAGAGAAGAGAGGAAGACGAGACAGAATTGAGACCACAAGAAAGAGTGGATGAATGATAGTCCAGCCCAGGGGCAAGGTGGCCCTCCGAGAATCGTTTCATAACCAGCCAACTTAAGAAGGCGAAAATGCGGACGTTAGCACCAACATGGGAATCAAGTGGTTTGGAGACGTATTTCTACAGCCTGAGTGTTCCGCATAATTTACGGTCAGTCACCAGATGGCAGAAGCAGGATTGACAATTATTTTTGACGACAAGAATAGATAAGTAAAAGTGGTAAATTGTTATGATTGAGAAAACAATTAAATAATTTAAGTTGCAATCAATTTTAAAGTCAATAGAAAATACGTTAAAATTAATGCTTTCAAATAGAGTTATGAATTGCAATTATAAATTAGGCCAACGATTAGACCATCTGAGGAAAATCAAAATTCTTAAATGAAAAATAAAATGGTCGATGATTCTTAACATAATCGAGAAAGTGATGCCTATAGATCACTTATGTGAAGCTTGTATAAACGGTAAACAAGCACGATTGCCATTTCAGAAATCTAAAAATAAAGATTATATACGTCGTCCATTGTTTATTGTTTATTCAGACGTTCGTGGTCCGACCACTCCTACATTTGACAATAAAAATTATTTTGTTTTATTTGTTGATGAATTTACACATTATTGTGTAACATATTTAATTACATACAAATCAGATGTATTTTCGGGGTTTCAAGATTTTATTGCAAAAAGTGAAGCACATTTTAATTTAAAATTAGTTAATTTATATATTGACAATGGTCGAGAATATTTATCAACTGAAATGAAAAATTATTGTGTTCAAAAAGGCATTAGCTATCATTTAACAGTTCCGCGAACTCCTCAATTAAATGGTGTATCAGAGCGTATGGTTAGAACTATAACTGAAAAAGCACGTGCAATAATAAACGGTGCAAGTTTGCAAAAAGTATTTTGGGGCGAGGCAGTTCTTACTGCTACGTATTTAATTAATTTAACGCCAAACAAAGCTCTGAAATGTGATAAAACACCATATGAAATGTGGCATAGTAGAAAGCCTCAATTAAAATATTTAAGAGTATTTATCTCAACTGTATATACACATAATAAAGTTCGAAAAACTAAATTTGATGAAAAATCATAGAAAGGCATATTAGTCGGATATAAGCCTAATGGGTATAAAATATGGGACGCGAAAAACGAGAAATTCGTTGTAGTTAGAGACGTGATTATTGACGAAACAAACTACTTAGTTACTAGACCACTAATGGAAATTGGTGAAAATGAGAGTAAAGAAACTGATGCGTCTGACATGAGGTCAAAATCAGTAGATAAATTGCAAAATTCTGATGATGATTCTGATAATGATAAATCAGATATGTTTGAAAAATCTAATAATGATAAATCAGATATGTTTGAAAAATCTGATAATGATAAATCAAGTGGCGCGGTAGCTCCACGAAGGCGAGTTTGAGAAGCAGACGGAGCCGCGGCGCCCGTGACACTATTTACTTCTATATTGGTGTTCGGATTTTTCATGATACAGAAAAAAATGTTTATCGTTACTGTTCGTGAGTTTTTTTGGCTTATTAGTATCCTTTCTAAGCTAAACTATGATTTCCAACGAAAATTTGTGTAAATAAGCCGTTATTTTTAATAATAAACGAGTGTATACATCGCGAATGCTCGGAACAGTTTCTCTAAATTCTCCAGTCTCCAGTGACTCCAGTGCATTAGGACCGTGAAGTTGGCTTTCAAAGTGGTAGGAGCATGAATTTGGCCGCACAATCTATGTGTAATACAGTTGGGTATCGCTTTCCCACAGTTTTCTATATGCTGCGCTGAGTAAATGTATTTACATTGTCTGCTGTCTTACGGGGTGGCTGATGACGAGGTTTAGATGGTGCGCTCTGTGGTTGTTTGTGTCTAGGTGTAGAAATAGTTCGAGGGCGGCGTCTAGGTGTACGGGGTAGTCGATGACGAGGTCTAGGTGGTGCGCTTCGTGGTTTTTGGTGTCTAGGTGTAAAAATCATACGAGGACGGTCTAGATGTACAGGATGGCCGATGACGAGGTCTAGGTGGTGCGCTCCGTGGTTTTTGGTGTCTTATAGGTGTAGAAATCATTCGAGGGTAGTGCATCAGAACAATCAGTAATTTCATGTTAGTGATAAAAATTTTACAAAAGAGCCTTATATTTTATTTTTAGGACAAATATTAAATACTCAAAATAATTTACTCAAAAGGACTGAAATCTCTAAAAAAAATTAACTTCAAAAAAAGTAAAAGGTTATAGGCGAGTTTGTCAAGTACGTTTATTATATTTAATCATAATGAAGCAACAAAATTATTTTTGGTCAATAAAGGGCTTACTCAAGTTAAAGTTAAGTTATATAATAATCAATTAGGAACAACTCTCAAGATACTTACTTCGTAACTTGCCATAACCGTTTCATTGTACTTTTGGTGTTTTTATGACGTTCTAATACATAAAAAGAAAATTTTAGTTGTTTACCAATAAACAAAATGAAAAGGCTCCGGGATCAGATAGCATTCCCGCGAAAATACTTAAGGCCGTTGCCAAACAACGGCCTGAGCTGCTCCTGGAAATGTACAATCAGTGCCTGGTGCAGGGCGTGTTCAGTCCGCGGTGGAAAAGGGCTAGGCTAGTCTTAATTGAAAAAGCTAAAGGTCAGGCGGGCGCGAAGCCATCGTACAGGCCGTTGAGCCTGCTCGACACTATGGGAAAGACAGGCGAATCGCTAATAAAACCGCGAATATTAAGCGCCGTCAGGGAGGCGGGAGACCTTTCAGACAAGCAATACGGCTTCAGAAAGGGACGCTCAACAATCGGCGCGATCAGAGAAGTAACGGACACGGTCAAGAAAACGGATGAAGCGTGTCATGCGGCCAGGCCATTGGTCTTGCTCGTGACACTAGACGTGAAAAACGCGTTCAATTCGGCTAGATGGGTCGACATTTTGGATTCTCTGCGACCGTTTGGGGTGCCTTGGTACATCATGCGACTCGTAGAGGATTATCTGAGGGAGCGCACGATCGAATACGAAACCGCCGAGGGACGTAAGAGCAGGCCCATAACGGCAGGGGTGGCGCAGGGTTCAATCTTGGGACCGGACTTCTGGGGCATTCTGTACGATGGGTTACTCAGAGTAGAAGTACCGGAGGATGTTAAACTCGTCGAGTACGCGGACGACGTAGCGGTGGTTATAACAGCTAGAAATTTGGAGATCGCACAGGGCAAATTGAACGCGGTAATGGCCCAGGTGCTAAAATGGATAAGCGACCACGGACTACAGCTAGCACTCGAAAAGACGGAGATAGTTCTCTTGACTAGGAAGCGTGTCTCGACCATCATACCGATGCGCATCGGAGGCGTAACAATAACGACGAAGCCGACAGCCAAGTACCTGGGGGTAACCCTAGATACGAAGCTCAACTACGGGGCGCATTTAGACAGCGTATGCGAAAAGGCGGCGATTAGGGTGGCGCAGCTTAGTTAATTAATGGCCAACATGCGCGGGCCTTGGCCGGCAGTCAGACGACTCTTAATGGCAACCACAAACTCTATTCTTTTATACGGAGCGGAGGTGTGGGCCGATGCCATGCAGAAGAAAAAGTATCGTAAGCAGATAACGGCGGTGCAACGAAGAGGGGCGCTTCGGATCGCGTGCTCGTACCGAACGGTATCCGGGGACGCGTCAATGGTTATCGCGGGGGTGATTCCCGTGGATCTGCTTGCAATTGAACGCAAGCGGATCTACGAGAGTCTCCGGGAATCGGCTAGGGTGGAAATCCGAACCGAGGAACGCGATAGGACGATGCGGAAATGGCAGGAGCGATGGAGTGAATGCCGCCATGCGAAATGGACGAAATCATTGATTAAGGAGGTAGGCCCGTGGGTAGGCAGAAGATGGGGAAAGGTGAATTTTTATCTCACCCAATTTCTTTTCGGACACGGCTACTTTAGGAGTTACCTGTTCGAGATGAACAAAGTAGCGACACCGGGTTGCAAATACTGCGGTGACGAAAGGGACGACGTTAGACACACGTTTTTGGACTGCCCTCGGTGGGCTGATAGGCGTAGAATCTTAGAGGTGGCGGTAGGGGCATTTACGCCCGACACGGTAGTTAAAACGATGCTTCTAGCAAGCAGAATTGGGACGACATAACGGCGTTCGTGGAGACGGTTCTCCGCGCGAAAAAAAGTGACGGGTGCTTAGCTGACTAGACGACGATAGATGACCTATAGGTCGTAACAAGACAGGCGACCCCCCGAAGGAATGCGAAAGCGGCTACCGGGGGGGATTCTCGTGGCCCTATGAGAGGTGGAGTTTTATTGAGTATACCTGGCGTCTGTCCCGCGCCAGGAGAGTCCCACACACACGGGGAGTCTCGCACGGCTCCTGCCATGGCTGCAGTAAGATTTCTCCAATTCGGATAAACAAAAAAAAAAAAAAAATCAAAAAACATTAAGGATAGAATGTTATCAAGGCTTATTAGATTGGGAACAAAAAATTGGAATCTTTTTATTATACTACCATTAACATATATTGGAAGTCCTAATATATGAAACAATTATAAGAAAATGTGGTAGACCAAATTTATTCATAACTGTAACATGTAATCCGAAATGGAAAGAATTAAAATTAATTTTAAAACGATTTCCAAAAAATACAACTCCACATAATATACCTCACATCACCGTTAGATTATTTCACACAAAATTACAATCAATATTGAATGATATAAAACATGAAAAATATTTTTGGTAAAGTATTAGCTTATGTATATACAGTTGAGTTTCAAAAACAAGGTTTACCACATGCACACATTTTAATAACATTACAACCTGATAACAAAATAATCACATCTGAACATATTGATAAATATATATCTGCTGAAATACTTTCAAATAATGACAAACTTAAGAAATTAATTACTAAACATATGCTGCACGGACCTCATAATAATAAAAGTCTATGTTTGAATAATAAAAACAAAAATGCACAAAAAAATTTCCGAAACCTTTTGCTGATATAACTACAATACAAAAAAATGGTTATCCACAATATAAAAGAATAAATAATACTTCTGATAATCATGTTTATAAAACTCGATTCAATGAGAAAATTCCAGTCAGTAATGAAATGGTTGTACCATACAATAAGTTTTTATTAATGAAATATAAATGTCCTATAAATGTTGAATATTGTGCTTCTATACAAAGCATAAAATACATCTTTAAATATATCTATAAAGGTAGTGATAAAGCATTCGTTAAAATTCAAAAAGATGATGATTGTAACAATAATGATAAATTTGATGAAATTAAAAATTACGTTGATGGTAGATAATTAAGTTTAATCAAAGTATCAGCAATACAAAAGCAAACGTCAATTCTAAGTATAAACACATTAAAGTGTTAACAATACAAAAGCAAAGAAAAAGCGTTATAAGAATTATTGTTTTCTTCCAATGAAAAAAATTACACAATAAATATAAAAAAAAACGCACCTGTGTATTTACCTCCTGGGTGATGTGGAAAAAATATAAATTTATCAAATAACAAATACAAATTTATATTTACAAAAAAGTCGCTGGGGGCTGCGGGGGGCTCTGCGGGGAGGGGCTTTCAAATTATTCAAATTACATGGAAAACGAAAGAATTTTACCTTGTTTTGCGGGGGGGCATTGTGGGGGTGCGGGGAGTATACACAACATAATTATATAATATAGGAAGATATATATTAGCAGGTAACTGATAATGTATCGTCCTTTCATGTGAGTTCAGGTGGTAATATTGCCTAGCTGAGGTCTTCTTGTACCCTTCCTCACAGTCATTACCCTTTTGTTATGTACAAAAAGGAAAACACGTTTATATAATAAAGTACACAAGTGTACTTCGTGTAATTACGGTTGCGACTGAATATTTCTAAATAGGAATACAGGAGCGAGATAATAAACGGAAAACACCTTGTGATTATTAATTAATAAACTATTTATTTATTTGTTAATTATTTAATACTGTCGCGTTGTTAATAAGCGAAGCACAAGTTGCTCTGAGTACAAAGAGCGTGATTTAGCTTTTATGATAAGTTGCTGTATTGAACTCTGTTCGTTAAAGCGGTTATGTTGNCTTACATAAATTTAAAAAGATTCGTTTATTATTAAACTATTTTTTACTTATGTTTTCTTTGTATTTGTTGCTTTAAGGGGGAACTCCACTGATTTTTGGTCAAAAACTCGAAAAATTTTTATTATATATTTTAGTTGCTTATAGTTTTATGAGCATTTTGAAACCAACCCGATGTAAAAACTTAAAGTTATACCAATGTTATGGGCAGTTGAGTAAAATATTTTACATTAGATAGCATACAAAAATAAAACTTTAAACGCGTTTTTCTCGTAACTTGTTCGTTTGACTTTAAAAAGTACCTTGCGCAAGGCATTTCTATTAATCCTTTTGAAAATTTTTACGCGTATTCTTTAGAACATTTGGAACAAAACTTAATATTTTAAGTTAAGGTATCTGTTTTAGAAAAATTTGTTTTATTATAAATATTAGTAAATTATAGGGTTTTTTCATAGATTAAGTTGTTTAATAAATTCTTGATGTATTACAGATGAACTATGAGAGTTCCCGTAATAAAAAATATTAAGGGGGTCTCAAACCCATTTCTGTGATTTTACCAACCTTGCGGCCGGTAGTGCAGGTAGTGCTTATAATAACCTCTGGCGCCATCTGGCGTCAACCACTACACAAATTTGCAGGTAGCAGCAGCAGCAAAAGTTGTATGAATATAAGCAGCAAAAGCTGCACACACAGCAGTCGCAGCAGTGGCCCCTGAATATGCAGCTGGAGTACACTGTGGACCAGTAACTCCAGCAGCACTGGACTCCGTACTAGTAACAGCAGACCCTGGTCGAGGACCTACTGTAGATCCTTGATGTACAGCTGTAGAATGTATACCAGCAACTTCCAACTTCAGGGTCGTCTACAGATGATTGCAACAGGTCAGCAAAGCTAACCAGGCCAGCAAACAGCGTGATTTCAGCTCCAGCTTCTGATGATTGAAATGGGCCTGCAACGCTAACCTGTCCAACAAACAGCGTGAATCTGGTTCCAAGGTCATCCTCAGATGACTGAAGCCTCCAGCAACCCCACCAAGTAGCACCAGAGAGTGTGAACTTGGTTTCATGGTCGTCCTCAGATGTTCGAAGCCTCCAGGAACGCCAGCCAGTACCACCAGTGAGTGTGAACATGGTTCCAAGGTCCTCCTCAGCTGATTGAAGCCTTCAGCAACGCCAGCCATCACCACCAAAGAGCGTGAACCTGGTTTCAGAGTCGTCTCCAGATAACTGAAGCCTCTTGAAACGCCAACCAGCATCAATAGCAGCAGACAGTTTTATCCAGCGTCATCTTGTTTGTAGCCGTCAATGCCAACCTATAATGCACAGACAGTGTAAATCAGCTATAGAGTCATCTACACATAATAAAACCACGTAATCACTGATTTCACTGCACATAACACAAGAAATACTTGTGAATTTTGAGTGTCGACGAATCTTCATCCAGACAGTATGTCGGAGGAAGGTATCAGCACAGCCGTAGAAGTAGCAGCACAAACAGTGATAGTCGATCCACATCTAGAATGCATCTTGAAAGTTGAATGTATACGCAGAAGTGGAAGCAGCAAGAGCACCAGCAGCAGCAACAGAAGCAGACACCAAAACAAGGGATAACCTCCAAGCGCAAAAAGTCAAGTTTCTTGCTGGAGTTGCGTATTTTCCTCTACTGCAGCACTCCTTGACGGACTGACACTCACACACTGTATCGTAGCTGATATTCCGGAGCATCACTTTTATATACTTCTAGCACTGCATTAGAAGTACTTAAACGAAGCACTGGCGAGTCTCGCCGTGAGCAGCAGATCCGCGAGCGAGATCGCGCTGAGCGGAGGCTGCTTGAAAATAGATGCGCTTTTGATTAGCACACTAACACTGCTGTATCGCATCGACGTCCTGCACTTATACAATCAATACCTTTGAATAACTTGAAGTTTAACCGAACGAGTGAAGGCCGGGATGCAGCTTCAAAACGTCAAAACACAAGGCAGTTAGATCATAGTCAGTCAGTGGACGATTTGGCAAAGTTAAATCGAAGTTTTTTTTTTCTATTCACTTGATTGCCACGACCGATATGAGGTGACATGAATAATCCCATTCCAGTTTTATAGGGCTTAAGATGGAGTCCTTTGCCTAAAGCAATAGCTTCCATGGTCTTATTATGCCTCTTACTCTCTTCATGATTTTTCTGCGCGGCTTTAGCATCATTAACAGCTTTAGCTATTCCAGCAGCACCTCCTGCTAGAGCACCAGTTGCACTGAGTCCTGCAAATAGTGGAATGAGAAAAGGAAGAACTCCTCCAATTTTCGATGGAAGCGGTAGAACTCGAGGAATGATAACTTTTTTCTTTCCTCCTGCACTCTTAACAGTTTGACGTTCACCCTTCAAGGCTGATTGAATAAACTTGCGAGGCAGTCATTGATTTTTTAGCCGCAGTCACTAACCTATTAAATTTCAGTCCCATTCTAGTTTTCCCTTTTAATTTCATAGCACAGTTAACCGCCAAAGCAAATGCTTTTTCAGCAAGACTAGCATCTTTGGCTCTCACACGTTGCGAAGCTTTATCAGCAAGCTTCTTGTCAGCTGCTCTACGATCTCCGTTTTTATCAGAGTATGCTATGTCATGTTCTTTACACGCCTGATCTAGCGGATTAATTCCAGGATCTCCTCTTTTCATTCGCTTTTTCAATTTGGTTCCGGGACCGCAGTATTGATATCCGGGAAGATGCATTTCAAAGGGTAAGTTATTGATAACTTTATCAAGCAGTCCATTGCCTTTCGGCCCTTTCTGAGATTTGTGAATGATCATCTCTCTTCGAGTGTTGATTTACAACTGACGATCAAGGTATAAAACAAGCGTTTATATTTCAAGAGCTCAATGTTGAATCTGACTCTGTTACGTGAACATGGATTTTACTGAGCAGAATGTCAAACTCCCCATCGGGGACTTCGATTTTGGAAAAGAGAAGACAAAGAAGCGACATGAATTACTGCCAGATAGTATACGAGCAGTATTCTGCGGACCATCAAATTGTGGAAAAACAAATAGTTTATTGGCTTTAATTACAATCCCAATGATCTTAGGTTCGAGAATTTGTACGTATACTCAAAATCCTTGAATCAGCCAAAGTATCAATTTCTCAAGAATGTCTTGGAGCCGATTGAAGGAGTATCATATCTCCCGTTCAGTGAGCATGAATCCGTAGTATCTCCAGATGAAGCACCTCCAAATTCAATTATGATATTTGATGATGTCGCTTGAGAGAAGCAGGATAACGTCCGATCATTTTTCTGCATGGGGACACATAAAAGTGTAGACAGTTTCTATCTATGTCAATCATATGCCCATATAGGAAACCATCTCATTAGAGATAATGTTAATTTACTAGTGATTTATAGCCAAGATGATGTGAATGTTAAGCATATCTATGAGGATCATGTGAACATCGATTTAACTTTCAATAAATTTCGAAATCTTTGCTCAGAGTGTTGGAAGAATGATGAGTATGGATTCATTGTTATTGACAAAGATAGAGCGATGAATGAGGGGATACAGAAAAGGATTTGACTGTTTTGCAATAAAAAAGGAATTATGAGTGTAAAACTTACAGTACAGTTGTAGACATCATCTTGACAGCATGTCAGACTTCAAGGAAGAGAAGAATATTCTCAGCGAGCTCTTACGAGCTCGTGAGGCTATTAAAAGAAAATACACTCTATTAAAACATGAAAAAGATAATTTTGAAAAAGTCATCGGTGATACTCTGAAGCCAGTCATCACACCACTCGAGAAACTTGTTGACATGAAAAGTGAAAGCCTACAGCAGCATCCATCTAATCACATTTTGGATACACACAAGAGTAAAAAAATGAGAAAACGAATAAGAATTGACAGATCAAGTATAAATCTAAATAATAATCTAAATAATCTAAATAAGTTTATTCATCGATGATGATGATGATGATGATAATGTTGAGTCAATGACTGGCACAATAATCAATTCTTCATTTAAATCTATGAGTGAAAAGAAAAATAAATCATCGGAAGACTTCTTGTCATTGCTGGATAAAAGCCGCAAAACAATTGATAATATATATGGAGTGCGGAATGTTGATGGAGTGTATATGATAGGTGATTCAGAAATTGAATTTGATGATAAATATGTCATAGTCAGAGGTGAAAGTTATCCTAAGAGTAGTGGACTAATGGAATTGCTATTTAAAAAATATCCGGATGAACTTCTTTTGAGTTCATCAGATCGTGAAAATTATCGCAAGATCCTGGAAGCAACAAATGCTCATCGGAAAAAATACAGCAAAAATGAATCCTTGCGAGGTTCGAGGAGTAATAAATTTAAGAATGTCTTGGCACCAATGTTCCGTAGCACTCCAAATAAAAACAACATCAGCAGCAGTGGCAGAGCACTTATAAAAATAAATGGGTGGCTTTTCGAACTCGAAAGTTCATGGCCTCACAACGTATCGTGTTGTGTTTCTAGATGAATTTTAGCGTCGAAAGTTTCCAGGGTAGGCTCATCACACCTACGCCTTTCTCAAACTCGGTGTCGTGAGTAAGATTTCCATCGGATCTGAAAAAACTGATCGCGCTGATGGGGGCTCGAACCCACGACCCCTTGACCGGGAGGCAGGTGGTTTACTACGGAGCCATCGCCGGTCTCGCAGAGGACTTATACCTAAACATAAAATAGCTAAAAAAAATTCTTCTATAGATCTCGTCTACTGGGATGATCCAAACGAGCTTATCGATTGACTCAGATTATTGATTGCCAAACGATCTGCTGGAAATGACAATCACGTCAATGAAATCCAATCAATTATTGAGGAATTACGTAAAACTGGGCATATATATTAATCCACAACTCTCTTATTAGGATCAGTAGCATCATGAGTCTCGATGTGTTTGGAAGAAAACTTGAGGGCTCGCAAGTGAGTCGCGGTCCTCCAGGCATTGGTTTCAATTTGACATCAGACGGTGATTTTGATTTAGAAAATAATCGGCTTTGTAATCTAGGAGCTCCGCGTGATCCAAACGATGCAGTCACCGTGCATTCACTGAAAGTTATCCTACAAACTGAAATAAATTATATAGCTTCTAAACTTGCTGGAATAAGTAAAGTTATAGATGAATATAAGCAGGAAGTTGAAAAACATCAAGTGGAAGTGGCTGAAAAACTGAAATATCTCTATAGAACAACTCAACGTAATTCCGCTGGTGTTAATTATATCATTGAAGAATTGAATAGACAATTAAAAGATCGTATAGAAGAATTTCCAGAGGATTATCATCCGCTATAGACGATAAAGATGGAACGTCAAAGAGTAGCTGAAGAGCTGAATAAGCCAGCACGTCTTCGGTACAAGAGAAGAAAATATGTCATACGCGGTATATATGAGACTTGCAAGCTGATCTTGTTGAAATGGTACCTTAGTCTGATGAGATCAAAGGATTTCATTACTTACTCGCTGTCATAGATATATTTTCAAAGTATGCATGGGCCGTCCCAGTCAAGTCGAAGAGTGGTAATGATGTTACTGCAGCTATGAAGTCGATATTGAAACAAGGACGAGTACCGAAGAATCTACAAACTGACCAAGGAAAAGAATTTTACAATTCAAGTTTTCAGAAACTCATGAAGAAGCATAAGATAAACTTAAACTCTTCACATAGTAATCTTCATGCTAGTATATGCGAGCGTTTTAATAGAACATTAAAAAATTCAATGTGGTTAGAGTTTAGCAAACAAGGAAGCTATAAATGGTTGGATATTCTACCTGACTTGGTCGAAGCTTACAATTCGAGAAAACATCGTACAATAGGGATTGAGCCTATAAACGTTACGCAAGCAAATGAGAAAGAGATCAAGAGACGATTTCCAATTGAAATGCCACCAGCGAAAAAACGGAAATTTGAAGTAGGAGATAAAGTACGAATAAATAAAATAAAAAATATTTTTGAAAAGGGTTACACACCGAACTGGTCTACTGAAATTTTCACGATAACGCGATTTGTAAAAACAAATCCGTTAACTTACCGCCTCAAAGATTATNATAACTTACCACCTCAAAGATTATTATGATAAACCCATCTCCGGCAACTTTTATGAAACGGAAATTCATAAAACTATGTATCCTGGAATTTATCTTGCAGAAAAAGTTTTAAAGAAAAATGGTAAACGCGTATTTGTTAAATGGTTAGGATTTAGTGACGAACATAATAGTTGGATAAATAAAGATGAAATTCGTTGATATAACTCTGTGACTTTGTAAATGGATAAGGAATTAGGTTGTAGTCAAGAAAAAAGCAAATAGTATTATGTTTATTTAAATAAATTTATTTGTGTATTATTATGTACAAGTTATTGAAAAATATATATATTCTTTTGTGAAAAAAAAAACATTTTGTGTACTATTTATTGAGTGCTACTTTCGAACTTGAAAGAACTTCCACCCTGGTATTTAAAAAATAAACAGAGATTGTTTTCAGTGCCGCAAAGTGAGTTGAATAACGCTTCCTCTTTTAGCATTACAGATGAAATCTTCTCTGGCAAGAAGACTTGAAAACTGTTATCAAGTTCGGCAACAATCTTCATACCGTATCTTGTCTTGACCTGTTTCAGTGCTGTCACCATGTACTGATGATTTTTTTCCAAGTCTGTCGCCTTTTTCCTGGGCAAGAACTCTTGCTCAGCAATCTTATTGAGTGCAGATAGATCCATTCTGAAAAAGTAAAATAAGAATATATGTTAGTGGAAAAATGTCACATTGATGAAAATTGAGGGAGAACTAAGAAATAGAACTTACTTATTGTGGAGGGTTAGGTGAGTCTTAGTCTCTTTGCACAAGGTTGGTTGTTCGCTTCGATTTCTCGAATGTGCTCCTCGCCATCGTCCGTCCGTTTATATAGCCCGTTTCCCACCACAATTTCTGCCCCTTCCATAGCCTCCAGTAATATATCCCTTCTCTCTCCATGTTCAGATCCTATCCTGTCCAATGATGGGTCCCATTCGTGCATAAACTCCTCTAAGACGTCATACTCAATCACGATTGGTTCACCTCCATCATCATAAAGTGACATCCCCATCCGCGATGCATTTTCATTGGTTGCTTCATTCCCCCTCTCACTTTCTTCCTCTCTTGTTTGTCCTTCAGCTTTACCATTAGCTGCATTGTATCCCCTCTCTTCCACCATCCCCTCCTCTGTATCCCCCTCCACTTGCATTGCAGCTTGCGCCATCTGTTCTTCCATAATTCTGTAATGTCCCCAGGGCAAAGTGTCTGTACTATGAGGCAATAAGAATCTTTTATCATCGTGTGGACTTAGAGCAATTTTTTCCTGTTATTCAGTATGCACAATGTGTAATTTTGAACGAATATTGCACTGCTCACGTTTTATAATAACATGATCCTGAAGGCATCTTCGATAATCTTCGAACGTGATTGATCTCTTCACAACACTTGATTTTATACCTTTGGCTTTTTTCACTGTCGCGGCTCCATCAATCAAAATACTGTACATTCTGCTTCTTAAACCAATGAATTCTGTCATAATCTTGCCACAGCATTCGTCTTTCATCAATCCAGGAACTTTTTTATTAACACGTGGAATTCCAAACTGATTATTTTCATCATAATCAGAAGTATCAAATTTATGTATATCTTCTTTCATTATTTGATACATATCTATATCCTGAACTTCATATATTAAACTATCTGTGTCCGTATAAAGGAGTTTGCATTTTTCTCCAACTCGCTGCTTCATATAAGAATAATGAAAATCGTATACTAATGTTTTTGACAAATCTAAAATAGAGAGACCAACGTATATTGGTTTCTTGATTGTAATACTTGTCCTCTTCAGCTGTATAGCAACCAAATTTTCATCAAATATTGCACAACTGTGAAAATTTGGTAGAGCTATGCGTGCTTCTGCTCCATATCTGCCTGTAAATTTATTTACTAATCGCACATCTACACGTTTCCGCTCTCGTTCGATACACTTTCCATACACAGCGTTAATTAACAATTTGTAGAAGAGCTTTTCAAACTCATTCTTTGCATGCTTTCTCTTCTTCGTGTTAAATGCAACACATGGTTTGAGCCACGTCCTCTGCTCAAAACTCAATATCCTATGTACCTTTTTCAATCGAAGTCCATTATCTAATACCTGCTTAAGTGCTCGATAATGAATGACATACCTTTTCTTGTCATTCAAAGTTGTGAGAAGTTTCTTCTGCTTTGAGCCAGGTGGTGCAAGATGCTCTGCGCAAAAAGGTAAATCCCTATGATCATCATGTATTTCTTCAGGATACTCCAAGTCAACTTCAGCAAAATAGCCTATATCAGAGTCTGGTGGTGTATTGAAAAAATTTGGATTCGTCTTGTACGCAATCCATTTGAATTTTCCAACTGGTAAAGGCTGTACCATTGCCCACCCATAAAGATTGTTAATATCAAAATATAAAAGAGTCTTTGTTTTCTGATCCTTATCGTAAGAAGGACCCATATATGGATTGTTCGCCTTGGCATACCGATTACAACACTGACTTATTCCACCTCGAATGCCCGATTCAATAAACATTAGCATGTCAATGTCTGTAAGAAGTTCCAATTCTACCTTTGTCATTTTAAGAGCTGCTGAAAATGTTAGTCCAGGAGTCGTGTAAAAGTGTGCTGGACATAAACCATAGGCTTTAAGAGATGTTTCTCGAAAACTTTCGAAAACGTCAGCCAATAGTAAAACATCGGTTTTCAGATAAAGATCTGAATACTCTCCCAACGTTCTAATATTAAACTTATTCCAAACTTGAACAGCATGCTTATAGTCTTCTTCAGCAATATGAGAATCGGTTAGTTTATTATAAAAATCATTCTTTTCTGGCAATTTTGTAGTCGTCAACTTATCTAATCCATTTACAAAATCATATGGAAATATACCTTTTCGTCGAAGGAGATCTATTTTTTCATCTGTAAGTCCATCTGATCGAAATTCCTTTACTGCTATCGGCACATTTTCCAGATATGATGCAAGTTTCTCCAATGATGAAGGCAGAAAACGCCAAGAATCTATGAATCTAAAACTAATGTCACAGTCATCTATATACTTCGTGAATGAAATATATTTTTCCTTATTATGAGGTATTAGAGTGACTCGTCCATTCATCAACGTAGAAGTAGCAATCACTTTTAAAATGAAATGAGTATCGTAATTCAGGTTATGAAAAACCACAGGAATGAATCTTGTATCCTTATAATTCAAGTTTCACGAATTATGAGCTGCACCTCTGTAACTAAAAAAGAAAATCTATCTTAGAATCAGGAAATTCATTTACTATACTTCGAATATAATCGAAAAGACAGCTTACCCCGTGAGATGACAGTGATCTCGTACTGCAAGTTCTTCAGCACGTAATGGTTTTCGACATATATGACAATTCGTTGATCTCCTAAAAGATATTTCCTCCAAATCTGTGAGTCTCATTGGTTTCGGATTCTTGAAGAGTTCATCAATTTTTTCACCAACTGATTTTAATTCTCGAACAAACCATTCAGCAGCTGTCTCTTCTTCTTCATTTTTTCTTCTGTATGATCTATAGCCAGATAAGCTGTCGTTAAAGCTGCATTTTATGTAGTACCCAATGCTGTATGCTTCATGTAGTTGGAAAGCATTTTCATTCTCAATAGGCTTAAATAAACATTCGAAATCCGCATAAATAACAAAAGGTACTTTTTTTTTCACTCTTACTATAATCTTCAAATTTGAGAATATTATTATTAGAGTCAGGTAAATTTATTCGACAGTTATTCATATTTTTACAGTTATTTTCATGAACTTCTAATCTTTCTTCACTATAGAATATTTGTAAACACCTTTCACAGTGATAAGATTTGATGTTGGCTTTAGACAGTTGAGAACTCAGAAGACGAGACATGCTTTTGATCCAGACGTAATGATATTTAGGCATAATACCATCATCATCGGCACGGATATTTTCTTCATGCTCGTCTATATAAAAATCTTGAATGATAAGTGTTAAGTGACGAAGTTTCTGGGTAATTATTCGGAAACATCTGTTAAAAAATTACACCAAGCCAGTAAGAAAAATCCAGAAACTTCGATACTTAACTAAGCCCCGAAGGAATGTACCCGAAACCAAAACAAACTTCTCCTCCCTCGGCTGAAGCGCGCGTGCACAGCCGACGCTGCAGTTTAGCCGTTGACCACAGTACTAGACCCATAAGGCCTAATGCGTAAGACAAAGAGCGCGGCTAGGCTGAAGTAAGAAGAGAGGAGAAGTAAGGACCCCGCGTGGGAGAAAGCTTCGACTCTCTCTGTAACGACACCTCCCCCGCAAATTTCATTCCTGTGTGTGCGCTCCTCCAAGTAGGACGTATTTTTCGAGTGTGTTTGGAATTTGAGTTTAACATTGAGTTTAGTTTTGAGTATACTTTTGAGTCCACATATTAAGTCCATATTATTAAAAATAAAATATAAAAGCAAATCAGAGTACGTATTTCGAATTTAGAATAACACACCCAGTATACTACCCACACCTTTTCGCAATCGTCAACCGTTTTTGGGAACACTTCGTTCTATTGGGTTTTGACTTCTTCTGAGTATTGTCCTGTGTACCTTCGCGGCACCCCAGCATCACCAAAAGAAGCGGTAAAGTGCGTCCCTTTCCTAATAATTGTCATTTCATCCGACCAGAGTCACACGCCTGTCTTTCCTGTACGGAAACGCGCGAGCAAATTCCCAGTTTATATAGCGTTTGGATAGCGGAATCCTAGCCCATCCTACCTAGTAAGTTTAATGTTTTCCTTGTTCTTCTGACGTAATACTTTACAGGTGTCACTTCGAATTTGTGAGCTACTTTCTAACAGTATACATTTTATCTGAAGTCTTATTTCCGTTTTTCAAATTTCGGTACACTTTTGAGTCTTTACTGAGAATTCTATTTCGCGACTATTTAAAATCTTCATTTTCATGCAACCGTGCGATGCTGATTGACTCTACAGGCATTTTTTTTTACCTTGAGATAAATTGTGCAAGCTAGCACATACTTGAAAACACTGATCGTCATATATGTTATGAAGCCGTTAACATTGCTTTTTATTTTCAATAAACTTTGCCATAGAATGTATGAACTGCCCTTTGAGTGGCGCATATTTTTTTCATATTTGATACATTAAACTTTAATTACTACTCGAGTCCAGCAGGATTCCTATTTCTTGATAATTTTCTAGTTGTGAAAGATTTGGAATTCTTTGATTTATTGTGATACCAATTTCTTAAATCTGTTGCCAACGTATACTGTATGCATCTATTACACTTGTAAAGAATATTATTGTCTTGTAGTTTCTTCTCCTTTTTCTGCATCGAAATTCTGCCAAAATAAAGGTTCTGAATTTTCTGTTCCAAGACATTATCTTCTTTAAGCATGCCTCTGTTTTAACATCAGTTTCCTAATTTAAGGAAAACTGCCTTACCGACCGCATATCTTGTTCAACCTCCCATTGCCTGGGAAGAACTTACAGAAGCAGGAAATGCATGATCTTCAATGGTTAGAAAAGCAGTCATCCATGGAAACTAGGGTTGGAACTCTGGCGATCTTGCCAGTGATCCATCGTCTCCATCGACTTTTACAAATCTGCACACAATGAGTAGAGCACTAATATTTATCACAGGAGAGCAGAAGCCAATGGATGAAAAATATATTACCAATTTATGTAAGTTACGCATACTATTTAAAACTTTTTGTTCTTTTTGTTCCTTATTCATACTTTTATTACTTTTGATTAATTATTTTTCTTACTTTATTTGCAGATCCATTTCACCATGTTGAGACTTTGGCTGTCCACCTCTTGGAAAGTACTTAAGTGAACACCAGTGACTTTTGCTTTTCACCTTGCCCTCTGCGATAGCGGAGGAAACAAATGTTGTGCCTTCACAATGTCGCTATCGATACGCTTCGTGGCTGTTTTAAATTTAGATCTACATATGGTCAAGATGAAACAGATAATACTTAGAAAAAAAAAAGCATAATGTATGCACTATGATTGTACTGGAAATAAACCATTACAAAAAGTAATATTTATTTTTTTTACGTTCTTAAGAAATAGTTAATGTAAAATTGAACAAAAATATTTAAACTGAATATAACTGAATTTACTGTTTTGTCAAACCTCTGCGAACTTAATGCTATAGGCCTGCATCATTTTCTGAGTTTAAAAAGCATTAACATTCTACTATATCTTAAAACAATCGAAGGAATGTACCCGAAACCAAAACAAACTTCTCCTCCCTCGGCTGAAGCGCGCGTGCACAGCCGACGCTGCAGTTTAGCCGTTGACCACAGTACTAGACCCATAAGGCCTAATGCGTAAGACAAAGAGCGCGGCTAGGCTGAAGTAAGAAGAGAGGAGAAGTAAGGACCCCGCGTGGGAGAAAGCTTCGACTCTCTCTGTAACGACACCTCCCCCGCAAATTTCATTCCTGTGTGTGCGCTCCTCCAAGTCGGACGTATTTTTCGAGTGTGTTTGGAATTTGAGTTTAACATTGAGTTTAGTTTTCAGTATAGTTTTGAGTCCACATATTAAGTCCACATTATTAAAAATAAAATATAAAAGCAAATCAGAGTACGTATTTCGAATTTAGAATAACACACCCAGTATATTACCCACACCTTTTTGCAATCGTCAACCGTTTTTGGAAACTTCGTCTTTGGGTTTTGACATCTCTAGAGGTATTGCCTGTGTACCTTCGCACCCCCCAGCATCAACAAAAGAAAGGTAAGTGCGTTTTCCTAATAAATGTCATTATCCAACCAGAGTCACACGCTGTCTTTCCTGTACGGGAAAACGACCGAGCAAATTCCCAGTTAATTATTATAGAGTTTGGAAGGGAATCTAGCCCATCCTAACAATAAGTAAGTTTACATGTTTTTCCTTCTTCTCTGACGTAATATGACAAGGTGATACTTCGAATTTGTGAGCATACTTTCTAAGCATGTATACATTTACTGAAATATTATTCAGTTTTTCAAATTTCGGTACACTTTTGAGTTTTACTGAGAATTCTATGTCAGCAAAATTTAATTCATTTTCATGCAATCGATGCTGATTGACTCTACAGGCATTTTTTTTACTTGGATATAATGCTGAAAGAATAGCATACTTGAAACACTGATCGTCATTGTTATGAACGTTAACACATGCTTTTTTATTTTCAATAAACTTTGGCAGAGGAATGTATGAACTGCCCTTGAGTGGCGAATATTTTTTCATATTTATACATAAACTTATAATACTCTTCAGAGTCCAGCCAGAATCCTTTTCTTGAAATTCTTCTAGCTGTGAAAGGATGGGATCTTTGATATTATCTGTGAACCATTTCTCTAAATCTGTTGCCAAGTATACTGCAGCACTTTCACTTGTAAAATATTTTATGTCTGTAGTTTCTTCTCCATTTTTCTGCATCGAAAATTCTGCAATAAAGTCTGAATTTATTTTCACAGCATTATATTCTTTTAAGCATGCCTCTGTTTTAACTTTGAAGAGCTTTTGTGCATCATTCAGGAAACTCAGAATGTCTACATGTTTTATATTTACAACTACGCCAGTCCTAATTCGATTTTGGAAGGCTGATTGAACATCGCGCCACTCAACTCTAGCTTCTGATTCCTCAGCTTGCAGACTACCTCCTCGATGAAGATGATGTTCAAATTCCACTTGCACGCATGAAAGATGCGTCAAACAAGTTTGGCATTTCTGTTTCTCTCCTCTGGTGAGATTAGATTTTGAAATTTTTTCATTTAATTCATTTATGGTCGACTGACACATATCTAGCCAATAATGTATGTCAGCACTACTCATTTGATCTACATTTTGTGCTGTATCGCGAAGCACTTGAACAAGACGTTCAAATAGATCAATCGAAGCCATCTTTACTGATTTTTTTTTACACTAGAGTATCACTTGTTATCCTTCACAAAAATTTCTCTTTAAAAAAAACTGGCACAAGAGTTGAGACTGAAAAAGCAGACTGTACTCGTCCAAGAGAGATTCCACTCTTTTAAAGCTAAAATCGACATAAGTAGAGGTGGAAAATCTCAGTAACTGACCAATGGCAAAGATGAAGAGCTCGTTGATGAGGAGAGGAGGAAGATTTTCTAGAGAAGGGATGAATTTTCTTTTTTCCATCCAACCAAAAATCGTCTTTCAGTCAAAACCAATGAGAGCTATGCATTTTCGGGTTATCTAATCCTAGAAGAGTGAGAGGCGGAGTTTCATATTATATATCCAGGACGCTAGAACCTTACGAGATCACTTCTCGTTTAACTGCCTACAAAGCTGGAAAATGGCAAGAGCACGTGACTACGATTTGTTATTTAAAAATACAATATTGCAATGTGGAGAAGAACAAGCGTATGTTTGTGATATTCAAGGATTCCAAAGAATTGCAGAAGATACTTTTATTTTTAAAGAAATCAGTTTCCTCAATTTAAGGAAAACTGCCTTACCGACCGCATATCTTGTCAAACCTCCCATGCCATGGGAAGAACTTACAGAAGAGGAAAAATGCATGACTCAATGGTTAGAAAAGAGTCATCATGAAATAGCGTGGAACTCTGGCGATATTCCGTATCATCGTCTCCATCGAATTTTACAAATCTGCACACAAGGAGTAGAGAAAATATTTATAAAAGGAGAGCAGAAAGCCCAATGGATGAAAAATATATTACCAAATATGTAAGTTAAGCATACTATTTAAAAACTTTTTTGTTACTTTTTGTTACTTATTCATACTTTTATACTTTTCGATTAATTATTTTCTTACTTTATTTGCAGATCCATTTCAAATGTTGAAGACTTTGGCTGTCCACCTCTTGAAGAAGTATTAAGTGAAAACCAGTACTTTTGCTTTAACCATGCCCTCTGCATACGGAGGAAACAAATGTGTGCCATTCACAATGTCGTATCGATACGATCGTGGCTGTTAAATTATTTAGAATCTACATATGGTCAAGATGAAACAGATAATACTTAAAAAAAAAAAGAATAATGTATGCACATGATTGTACTGGAAATAAAAAACCATTAAAAAAAAAAGTAATATTTAATTTTTTTTATACGTTCTAAGAAATAGTTAATGTAATTAATTGAACAAAAATATTTATAACTGAAAATTATAACTGAAAATTACTGTTTTGTCAAACCTTGCGGAACTTAATGCTATAGGCTGCATATTTTTCTGAGTTTTAAAAAAGCATTAACATACTACTATATATTAAAACAATATTTTATTTATTGGAACTATAAATTATAATGAAGGACAATGTCTAGTGGATTGATAATTTCTATTTATTTATAATATCACATTAAATTTAACAATATTTTATTTATTGGAACCATAAATTATGATGAAGGACAATGCCTAGTGAATTGTTAATTTCTATTTATTGATAATATCACATTAAATTTTTCGAATGTACTGTTAAGATTAAAATTACAAAAATTAATTTACAAACAAAAATTAATACATATTTTACATTATTTTTTCGGGTTTTTAAATTTTGATATGTCGATTGGATCGAGAATAATTTCGTCGTCAATTATTCTCGGAACATTTTGTCCACCGGACTGTTGTGGCTGTTGTTGCTGCTGTTGCTGCTGCTGTTGTTGCTGCTGTTGTTGCTCCTGTTGTTGCTGCTGTTGTTGCTGCTGCTGTTGTTGCTGCGTGCCACTGCTTGGTTTTTTCAAACTCAGCAGGCCACGGCTTGTCGGCATCTTCTTGTTAACATTAGCTTCCGCTGGAAAAAAAATTTTAAAAAATCAATTATTATTATTAATAATTGAGAGGAATATTATTATTATGAATTAAAAAAAACACCTTACCATTCAATTTAGCCTTTTTTAGAATAGGCTTCAGGCTTCTGATGATCCTAACTGAGTTGCATGACTCGCAACTCGATGAGGTACCGCTGGAGCTCGAGCTAGAGCTAGAGCTCGAGCTTGAAGAAGAGCTCGATCGCGAGCTCCTCGAACTGGACCTCTTTGGAGGGCGGCTGGGGCGAGTACTTTCCATAGGCGATGCGGCAGCCCTTGAAGTCGCACATGTCGATGTGCTAGCCCTCGGACTCGCACATGTCGACGTGCCGGGTCTTGGACTTGCTGATGACGTACTAGGCCTCGCTGATGACGATGGGCTCAGCCTCGCCGACGACGACGGGCTGAGCCTCGCTGATGACGACGTACTCGCCATCGCTGATGACGACGTACTCGACCTCGCTGATGACGACGTACTCGATCTCGATGATGACGACGTACTCGGTCTCGGACTTGATGTGCTCGCTGCAGTGGACTGGTTCTCTCGGCTTGGTGTAGAACCTCCCGGCCTCACACCGTTATATAACTGCTGCATAGCAGCAAGAGGTGAAAGAGATGGCACTAAAAATTAGATAAAAAATAAAAAAAATAAATAAAAAAAAATCATTCTCTAGTTACAAAAGAAAAACTTATAATAATTTAATTCACTTACGTGAGTCTATTGCCTCCATGGCCCAGGAGACATGCTCCAACAACATCAAGAGTGATGGAGCGTTGGAGATCACATATCGTATCCTATCCTGCATCGCCCCGATGCTATCCCTGCTGCTGCTGCTGCAGCTGCTGGAACTCTTCTTCGATGCCATTGTTTTTTCTTCGATTGACTGGTGAATGAGACCGAAAAAAACTGAACTGACGAACCGTAGCCAAAGGTGGGCTATTTATTGCGAACAACAGCAGCTTCCCATTCCACAGCATTTTTCCAAAGTCGTGTGATTGGTGCATAAAGTTTTCTCTCCCAAATTTTCAAGAACACACCTCCTCACATCTCTCGAGGGTGAAAAGCCTTATGATTCGTGAAAAGCAATGTCCCTCTCCAATTTTGAAATAACATGTGTCCACCTCCCTTTAGTATACTCCCTTGTTTTGACCGTGAAATATGTTTATCTTATCGCGCGAGAAAAAGATCTTGGGAATATGTCCACCTCCCTATAGTATACTCGCTTGTTTTGACTGTGATAGATTTTCCTCTTATCGCGCGAGAAAAAGATCTTGGGAAAATGTCCACCTCCCACTTGGGAAAAAATCTCCACTGCGTAAAGGCCTAGAGAGAACATCTGTGCGAGGGTTATCGTCTATACCTACGCGAGGACCGCATGGAAAGTGTAAGGGATAGTATCTACACAATCTGTAGGCGTAGTCGGTGGAATATATTATCTCGGTCGAACAAACAGCTGACGGTAGAACTATGGTTAATCACAGATAGGAAATACGGAGGAGGGGCATGAACCCGCCACTAATTTATTTTTAGGTCACGGAGAAGGGATCAAGTGGCAAAGGAGTCGAAATTCATATAGAGTATTTTCCCTCTCTAGCGCGCTCAGGGCCCGTTTTGACCGTGAGAGATTTTTCTCTTATCGCGCGATAAAAAAGATCTTGGGAAAATGTCCACCTCCCTTGTTTTGACCGTGAGATATTGTCCTCTTATCGCGCGATAAAAAAGATCGTGGGTAAATGTCCATAGGGAGATAGGAAATACGGAGGAGGCGCATGAACCCGCCACTAATTTATTTTTAGGACACGGAGAAGGGAACAAGTGGCAAAGGAGGCGAAAATCATATAGAGTATTTTCCCTCTCTATCCGAGTAGCACGCTCAGGGCCCGTTCGCTCCCTCTATCTATAGTGCTCTGGAGAAGGGGTGATGCAGGAAAAAGAGGAGGACACATTGGATTGGACAGAGGGAATACGGAGGAGGGGCATAAACCCACCACTAATTTATTTTTAGGCTGCGGAGAAGGGAAGAATGGGACTTATACACACTACGGTTACTGGCTCACTCTGAGAGTGGGGAAAATTCTCAATCGCTTGGAGAGGGAAGGGAGGGATCTAAAAATCCCTCTATCTAAAATACATGCCACGGATTCTAGCTCACCTTGAGAGAGGGGAGAATTCGCGATCGCTAGGCGAGGGAAGGGAGGGATCGACAATCCCTCCATCTAAAATACACAGCACGGGTTTTGGCTCACTTGGAGAGAAGAGGGGGTGAGCTAGAACCCGTGTGAGCCAGTATGCCTATAGCCTATCTACTATAATATTTACATAAATTTTCTGATCGAAATATTAAATAGCATTCGCAAAGGATTGCCACCTCATGAACTTAATTTAAAAATTGGAGCTATTATTATGTTAATAAGTAACTTGAGTATAACAGATGGTTTGTGTAATTACCACACGATTAACAGTTACCAAATTATTCAAGTATAACATTGAAGCTGAAATTATAACTGGGGAAAAAATTGGAAATAAAGTTTACGTGCCTAGAATTACTTTATATACCGGAAATGTATCTTCATTCCCAATAATTTTATACAGAAAATAGTTTCCTTCTGTCTTAGCGTTTGCTATGACTATTAATATATCTCAAGGCAAAGTTTCGATAATGTAGGAATATACTTAAAAAACCGTTATTTTCTCATGGACAATTGTATGTATCATTATCTAGATGCAAAGATCCTAATCGTTTGTTTATTCAAAATGAAAGTAAAAACAATTCAGATATAGAAAATATAGTTTGGAATGAAATGTTTGATTAGCAGTCATACTTGAATCGCACGAATACACACACATATATATATTTTTTTTTATTAATTTAATAAAACAAATGTTTTTGTTTTAATTATATTATAGCTGTCTTCACAATTAATTAAAAATGGAGTGGGATCCAACTCAAAATTCTTTAGTTCCAATAGAAAACGAAGCACATGGAAACCTTTTGCGAGAATTAAATAATCAAATTGAAGAATATGAATGAGAACAAGTAAATTATGAACGTTATTTAAATGATTTGGTCAGAGAATATGATGAAGATCAATTAAGAAGATTACATTCACAAATTCAATTTTTCGAAATATATCGTGACGAAGTACAAAAAACATCAAAATTTACAAGACCAAATTTCAACTCAAACTACATTAACTATTCAAAGTATTTTAAAATTTCGTAGAACACATAATCTTCTTCCAGATACCTTGAAAAATGATAGAACAGCTTATGTTGAATATATTATTAATATAGCTAACATTCTAGACCATAAAAATAAAAAAAAAAATAAATAAATAAATGGGTGGCTTTTTCGAACTCGAAAGTTCATGACCTCACAACGTATCGTGTTGTGTTTCTAGATGAATTTTAGCGTTCGAAAGTTTCCAGGGTAGGCTCATTACACCTACGCCTTTCTCAAACCCGGTGTCGTGAGTAAGATTTCCATCGGATCTGAAAAAACTGATCTCGCTGATGGGGGCTCGAACCCACGACCCCTTGAGCGGGAGGCAGGTGGTTTACCACGAAGCCATCGCCGGTCTCTAACATTCTAGAGCATATAAATCAAAATTAATTGTATGGTTAATGAAAGTAAAAATATTATTTCATAAATTATTTATGTAAATTCACAATTATCTAAATAAACAATTATTATCATAGATTAAACTTCTAGAACAAAATCAATATTTGTTATTTTCTTTAATAATATTTTTCAAATATTGTAGCAAAATTTCAGTCATAAAAATTTTTTTAATTTTAAAAACCTTTTTTTTAAAAAACCTTTTTCATACACGCAATAAAACACAAAAACAGCACAGAACAGACACACAAATAATCATTAACAAATATAGTAAGTTAATTTCGTATTATTATAGAACATGATGTAATAATAATTAGTTAATTTAAAAATATTTAATGATTATTTGTACACTTTTACATGAAAAAAGTTTTAATTTAAATTTTACCCTTTACAAAATTATATTTTTGAACAGGTGTTTAATGTCATAAATATGTGTATTTAATGACATAAATAGCTGTAGACAAAGGACGTATCCATCATCAAAATATCACAGTGGTTGTTTATGTTAGTAAAAAGGAATCTGACGTCCTTTGTCACAGCTATTATGAGTTATTTGAATCAATTCTGAGGGTTTTTCACTATTGGTGTACCATGAAAACAAAAAACAAAGGCTTCTGCCATTCTGGCTCTTGTACAGGTACATTTG